>CM075651.1:91202500-91725000 GCA_037953625.1 Crotalaria pallida | reverse complement strand
GTGTTTGTGTTGGTGTGGAGAAGAAACGAAGTGGGTGAAGAGAAATGAATTGAGGAAATGAACTAAGGCTCCAAGGATATATAGAAAATTTTATCTTCCCTCTTGTGCCCTTGCATGTGGTTCGGCCACAACACAAAGAGAGGGGCGTTTTGGACTTCTAAAAAGTTGCATGGGTGGACTTTATCATATGCAAGGGGGACAAAGTTGCATGGCTAGGCTTTTAGGGGTCAAGCTAGGCTTAAGGACTTGTTAGAATATAGTTAGGGTTTGCACTTGGTTTGGTTACAACACTAACTTAGTTTTCTATTTGGTTCCTCATTGCTTAATCTCTAAGTTTCTAATCCTAGCTCATACCCACATACATACATACGGCATATACACATATACACACATATATACATTCATACACACACATATACCAACCGAAGCATACACATATACAATTTTATATTTTATTTTTCTTAATCTTATTTACTTAAATTCATCAATTTACAAAACAAAACAATTAATTAAAAATCACACTCATCCAATTAATTTTCACACAGTACGTACATATCAAACCAAGCACTTTCCACATAAAAACTCAAGCCAAATCACAAAAATTCATTTTCTTTAAAGCACATTCTCAAAAATTCGTATTTCATCATTCTGAAAATAAATTTTTGTAAATCAATCCAGAAAAATCTGAAAATTACATTTTCAAAATCTAAGTTCCAAGGCGATCGTTTTGATATAAAATTCATAAAAATCCGAGTTACAGTTAAAAAGTTACAAATTTTTTTTTTTTTAAAGTCAACAGATCCAAAAACTTAATTTCAACAAAATCACTTTTTTTTTTGAAAAATCACAACTCATTTCTTAAAAACCAACTCAACAAAATCATTCACTTTTATTTTATAAGGACCTTTTATTTATAAAAATCCTTGAAATCAATTCTTTATTTCTTATTCACATAGAATACTTTTCCAAAAATCTTTTATAAATCAGGACTTCGGGGTTTATTTTAACCAAATTCGTTCTCGCACGTACGGGAAAAATACGGGGTGTTACACTTCTCACTTGCCATTCTATCCACTTCTACACTTCACAACATAAAGAAAAGAAAACAAGAGTTAGAGAGAAAGAGAGAAGGAGCCGTGAGGGAGCAAGAAGAAGAGGAAGGTTTCTTTGTTTCTTCACCCATTTTCTACACACTTGTGTTCTAGAGCCACATCAAGCTCTAGAACTTGAGAGAGAGAGAGAGAGAGAGAGAGAAACCGTAGAGGAGGAAGAAGAGGAAGGAGGAAAAAGCTTGGATCTTTCTACCCATTTTGTTCTTCAACTTAGGTATTGACTTGATGCTTGTTGTTCTTCTTCTATATCATTTTATTTTTCGGTTCTTCTATGAGCTTCAAGGAGGATTTTTGTTATTTCTTGGCCTTGAGCTCTTGCATGTGGATTTTTAAGTTTTCTTATAATTTTCTAAGCTTGATTTCACTTGTATTTGAGTTTAAAAAGAAAGAAATGAACATGCATCAACCTTGGTGATGTCACGGTTTTGGGTCCCTTTTTATTTGAAATGATTTTTGATCTTTGATTTGTATTTTTATGTTGATTTTATGACTTAATCTAAATACATGCATGTTGATGTTTGATCTTGAAAAAAATTGAGATCTTGGTTATTGCATGTGTTTGTTTTGATGTGATCTTGAAGTTTAAGCTACATGCATGTTGTTTTTAAGTGTTGATCATGAATACTAGTGCTAGAAAGTTTGGATCTTTAACTTGTGCTCTTCATATCACGGTTTTGACTAGAGTTTGTGCTTAGACTTGCTTATTTTTCTTGATTTTTATGTGCATGTAATGATCTATGCTTGATAAGTTCTAAAGCATGGAACTTGGATCTTGCATGTTGTTTTTGAGCAAAACGATCGTGTCTTTTCTTGATGCATGTCATGGTTTTGAACCCCATTTGTGTAGAATGATTTTTGATCCTTGTTTGTAAATGTTGATGCATGCTTATTTCAAGCTAGATCTAGTATTTTTATGGCATGCATGTGATTTTTAGTTGATCTTAACTTTCTCTCTCTACATGCATGTAAAGAACCATAACTTTTATGAAAGAATAAGTGATGGGTACTATTTTGTCTTATTTATTTCATATTGCATGACATTTTTATAAATAGATCTAGACTTGATGAAGTGTTTATGATGCAAAAGTGATCCTTTTATGTTTAAAGTAATGATCTTTAGATAAGTTAAGACTTTTCCTGAAAAGGTTTATTTTTTTAAGTCAAATAATTCATGCATGTCATTTAAAAGTGAAGAAGAATGACTTTTATTTGTGTATATGATTTTTAGTTAGTAAAGTGTTGAACTTTGGAAAAAGATTTAATTTTTACTTACATGCAAAAAGGTTTCATATTTTATTTCACTTTATTTTGCTCTTATGAGCCAAATGACTAAACTCCTCTAAAGGATTGTTGATCCATGTTGATGCATTAACTAGATCTATGATTTTAATGACATGCAAGTATAAATCAAAGTTTAGATCATGAAAATGTTTTGGTTTGAACGATTTGATTAAGTGCTGAAATTTTGATCTATGAGTGATTTCCTTGTAAGAAACTTTGAGAAACGATAGTTATACTAATTAGATTGCCTTGAAATTTTAATATGTGGTCCTTGATGCTATTAAAATGAGTTATGTAAAATTTGAAGGGATTTGGAATTGTTTTGGCATTTTAAATGAATTTTGGTTGTTCGGTGTTAATTATGGAAGTCTAAGGTTTTCAGTGAAAAAGATTTGGATAAGTAGTACTTGCATATGTTCGATGATTCTGAAACTTGGACACTGTTTTAATTAGGTTAAATGATTGCCTCTGAATTTTTATATGATTTTTAAAGCTGGTTTGATAATCGAAATGGAATCATTTGTGTGAAAACGATTTCGGAAAAATAAGCTTTTCGGGTTACACCTAAACAGAGTTTTTGACCCTAAACTACTCTAAATGACTTGAAATTTTTATGGTAGCTTCTTAAACGTGTCTTGAAGTTCTCTGAAAAATTTGAAGAGATTTGGAGTTGATTTTATAATTTTACTAAAGGCAAAATCGTGAACCGTTTGGTTCAGATTTTCCGGACTTAGTGACAAGATTAATTGAAAAAGTATGACTTTCACAACTCCAAATAATCTGAAACTTTTATGAGATGGTCTTGATTGTGTAAGGAAGATTTATACCAATTCTTATGCAATTTGGAGTTGAAACATTATTTTTAATCATGGCATTTTGGCCTCAGGCCAGCAACAGTTCTATCTTGCTTTTCATACGAAATCTGATTTGAAACCTAGCTTATATTTGTTCAAATGAATTGAAAAATTTATATGATGAACTTTGGCATATATATGTATGTTCTGGAAACTTTGAGGATTAAACAAATCGATTTGGTATAGTTTTAGATTTTATCTTTTGTGCTTTCCCGTAATCGAACGAAAGCTCTATTTAAATGTTTTCGACAAATATGAATTTTTGTACTTTATTTTGTGACTTGGCTGGACCTGTATGATGATCTTAATACCTTGAAATAATTGAATGAGTGATTGCTTGATGATATGTTTAGGCTATGCATGAATGAGTTTGCAAGGTAGTTGTTTACGGTGTTTGGATCTAAGCTGTTAGTTTGAAATTATGATTTGAGAACGTGTTATGTGCTATGTGCCAAATGGTTTGTTTTAGGTGATTCATGCTAATTGAACTTCTTTGTTTAAGTGTCTTGGAATTGTTTATTTGATAATAGAAGTAAAGGAAAATGAGTTATTTAATAAATTACGATGTTGTAATTGATCTTTTGAAGTTAATTGATTATTGAAGAAGTTTGTTTAATTGGAATACATTGAGCTTATTTGGTTGTTGCCATATTTTGTTACATGATGTTATGTTGAAAATAAATTGTTTTAAGTGTCTGTTTTAAAGAAAGGTGTTAAGGGATTAAAAATGTGATTTTATGGTGTTTTCAGATTTTCTAAAAGAGTGGTTTATGGGCTTGTATCTTTGCTGTCCAGATTTTATTTAAATTGTTTTTCAATCCTAAAAATGTGTTTGGTTGGTTTAAAGTTTAAGTTTTAAGTGGTACGTAATTTAAAAAAAAAAAGTTGGATTGAAAAAGTGACGTTATCCGATGTTTTCGGATTCGAGCGAGCTGCTGTCCAAGACGGACCAACAACCGATCCATTTATTTAAAATGATTTTATTGATTTCTTATAATGATTTCAAAGTATTTAAAGCACAGTGAAAGTTGAATTTGATTTGAGAAAGTCTTGACGTTTTACGATTTTCTGATAAGAAGTGAAAGGAGTTTTCGAAAACACGTTTTGATTCTGAGTATGACGATTATTTAATAGACTGGTAACGTTAGTGTCTTATATTTTAGTACGAGGTGCTTATAAGTCAGGAAGTTGGAACAGCTGACATGTTGGGGAGAACCGCAACGATTTCAGACAAAGTATATGCTGGATTTGAGGTGAGAGAGAAGCTTTCCTAAGACACCGTGGTATTTAGGTGATTTATTAGGACGTTCCAGATCATCTCAAAGATCGGAACTTGGTGGTTCTGAGTCAGTAGTATAGTGGCAATTGTTTGTGTTGTGTGGCCACTTATACGAAGGAGACAAAGACCACATGTTGTTGTGTGATGGAATTATATGATGATGATTTGAAATAGCATGCTTATGTTTATCTGTTTAAATGTTTAATTATGCAAGATGATATTTGAATTGTTGATTAATAAGAATAGTAAAGACATTAGAAACTATGAGAAATCCCCCAAAGAATAGAATGGAACTCTAATGGATTAAACACGCTATGGAACCGGATGATGCTGATGCGCCTGAATACGTGAATCGAGCTGACGATATGGCTAATGGATTAGTGATCGGACGATGATGATGCCTTTGGACCCGGATGCAACGATTGCAGAGTTCCACAAAGACAGTCCCCATATGGTTGTAGCCATATGTTGGAACGACTTCGGATAGGTCGGAGCCTATCTATCAAAGATTGATTAATAATTCGCATATAGTCGAAGCTATATGCCGAAGATGATTCAGAATGGGTCGGTGCCCGTTAAAATAATTATCGACATCCCGCATATAGTCGGAGATATATGCCGAGAGTGATTCAGAATGGGTCGGTGCCCATCAAATATATTGGTCGAGTCCCACAGAAGCATTCCGTATATAGTCGGAGCTATATGACGGAGATGACTTAGGATGGGTCGACGTTGGAACAACTGAGTATAACATCATGACCTAGAACCCTAACCCGAAGTAGTGGAGAGGAAGATACACCTGAATTACCCTTGTGGTGTTCAGCTGGATGATTAAGAGAGGGGATGACAATGACGGTGATTCGTCAAGAAGCCTTGAGAAGTCTGTCTAGGTGGGAAAAACCATAGGGGCTCTGGCTTAACCGGTCAGATCTGGTAACTCAGTGGCATGGACGAAGTACCACATGATCACTAGACAGATGACTGACGCCCCCCTTGACTAAATCTAGATCAGTGAGAGGGATGCTCGAACACGGCTGGATGTGCCCACTTTATTTCCCGGGACATTATATAAATTCTTTTACTGCGCCATCCGTGAAAAGCCGGTGTGGTTAGAGATCCTGTACTCCTGATTGCTTCCGACTAGGTGGATGGATTCCGAGGAGATGTAGACCCAAATCATAAAGCCTGAATTCCCGATATGGACTCGAGAAATATGGATAAAGAGACTTTGATCCTATGAGATATATTGATTAAGAGATCCCCTTAAGTGAAAGATTCGTAAGAGGTGATTGAGAAAAGCACGTGAGAAAGAAAGAATTATACGTCGCAACGAGATCAACGATATTGATAAGCGAAAGTAATCTTGCATTGATGAATGATTAATTGATGATGATTATGATTATGAAAGTGATGATGCATATATGTTATTTTGTTGTGTTTGTGTGGTCTTGATATATTGCCTATCGTAAACCCACAACGTCGACGATGCGTCTTTCGGAATGCTTACTCTCTCCTGCCTCGTTGTTTTGTTGGTGGATGCTGATGCCACAACGAGCAGATTCGTGCTAAAGAAGCAACAGAGTGCAGAAGGTTTGGTACTACCTGATGGTGATGAGAGATTCGACAATGCCGAGGAGTACCTTGAGCTAGAAGGAGCACCCATTAAGGAGGGAGACAAGGATTAATGTATAGGCCTAGTGTTAAGGTCTTCTTTTTCAGAGTATTGTACTCCCCTAGCAGGTACTTAGACATCATTTTCTGCATCCACATGTACACCCGAATTATGTTTTATAAAGCTGGGTAATCGATGCTATGTTTTCTGGTTAAGAGCAAACGAGATGGGCTTTTAAATGTGATTTGTGAAAGCAAGTTTCCAAGTGCGATGTTTCGTAACATCTCGGTTTGGAACTTGAGGTATAACGTAAGATATGAGAATCAAATTTTATTGCAAACTATTTTGATAAAAGATTTTGGAACTTGGAGATTCTCATGTCCATGTTATGTTGTCTTGTGTTTTAAAAAAAAAAATTGGCCCAAATTTTCACTACAACTTATTAAAGAGATTATATTTTCAAGTTGCCAAATCGGGGTGTTACATTTGGATTGATTCAGAGTGGAAAGAAATGATTTTGTTGTGAAAAAGTTCAAGAATCCACACTTGGAAAACACCCACACAAATCCAAGGAATATGGCTTCCCGAATCTGAATTCTGCAGATTTCCGATTCAAATGCTAAACTTTGCAGGAGTATAACTCCTTCTACACTCCACCAAATTGAGCAAACTCGGTACCAAATTGAAGAGGATTCAACAAGCTTCAAGATGGTATAGGATTTGTAAGGTTTTGAGACTTGGATCATAGAGAACGAATCAAGGAAAGTCAACTTCTTGAATCTGAAATTCTGATTCCAGTTTCAACAAGAAGTCTTTGCAGGTTGATAACTCTTTCCACAGTCCATCAAATCGAACAAACTTGGTATCAATTTGAAAAGGGTTAAACAAGATTTAATTTGGTGTATGGTTTGCTATGGTTTAAAGCTCAGATAATATAGGACGAATCGGGTAAAGTTCATGACAACAAACGCGAATTCTGCAGAGTTTTGGTATGGTTCAGGAGTTTTTTGGGTTGAATACTCGCTCTCTAATTTGAATTTATAAGCCCTCAGATGTCCTTATCAACTCTACACTGTCTCTAGGTGATTTTTATGTGAATTTGTGGCTGAAATCCATGGAATTCCTCAACCATTCGTTCAATAACCGACTTAATCTTGGCTGTCTGAGGCGGTTTGAATCGATTCAACTGTCTTTGAATCGATTAGCCGAATCGATTCTATTTTTCTTTGAATCGATTCGACTGTCCAAAATGACAGAACCGTTCGCATTTAAAATGTCATAACTCTTTCGTTAACCGTTTGATCTTGCTCAAATTTGGAGATAAGCTTCCTAATATACTTATCTTTATATCCAACGGTCGGTTTTGTGTTTAATTTTGTAAATATTTTATTTTAATTTGCTCATACATGGACCGTCTGCCGATATTACTCTTTCTTTTTTTTTTCCAAGTCTTATTTCTTTATTTTCCCCGAGCACATGGACCGTCAGGGTGTGTTTTCTTTATCCTCGGAGCACATGGGCCGTCCGAGTTGGGTTTTCTTCCTCTTTCTCATTTAGTCTTTTCTTGCTTTTCTCATTAAGTCTTTTTTTTCTTTTTCTTTACTTACTTCTTTACTTACTTGTTCTCTTTCTCTCTTTTAATTCCTTAATTATTTATCCTTTATCTTCTTTAGACAATATTACTCATTCTCTTCTCTCTTCACTTTCATTAATTATCTATTAACTTTTTATTAGTATCACTGAATAGTTAATCAACAAAACCAACATTTCTAGCACCCACTCATTCGCAATCATTTCCTTAATAGTCGTTCATACTTCTTTTTTTATCTTCATAATTAATTACTTCTCTCATATTCTTGTTTACTATCCCTTATTCACTTATCTTACACTCATCACCAAAACAACATTTCGACTCATCCCTTATGCTTCTTATTAGTTCACTATATACTAAATTCATTTTAAAACCCGACCCACATACACTTCACTTACATAATATCCTTCGAGCATAACACCTCAATCATGTATACATTTAATCATAAACCCACAAGTAGTCTCTTTACCCTCATTTTCTTACTCAACCTATTATTAACTTTTCTATTGTATCTCCACACATTACAAAATTATAACACACATTTTTATATCATTCAATTGGTTTCATTTCCCTATTTTCATTCCTAAGTTATTGTCAATATCCACTACCCTATTGTTTATCATCCTATCAAATTTTCTCTATTCTCAACAACCATCATAATCGACCTAGAAATCACAGCCTAAATTAAGGTAAGGCAACCCTCTTACCTTAACCTTGTAGAGAGAGAGAGAGCAAGCTTCAATGGAGGAGAGAGAGAGACATAAAAGCCCTAAGAGAGGGAAAGCCACCAAAAAAAACCTAATGTTGCACAAGAGAGAAAGTGAGAGTTAGATATGCTGATGATCTCATACACAAGAATGAAAGGAAGGTGGTAACCTTGTTCAAGCTTACCAAGGATTTGTTAGATGTGAGGGAGCTAGGAGAGAGAAGTGGCTATGGAGTGAGAGAGATTCATAGAGAGGGAAAGTGAGAAAATCAACATTTGGAACCCTTGGAGATGATGTTGGTTGGCTCAATTTGTGGTGTGGGGAAGGGAGATTGGTGATGAAGATTGGGTGTTCTTGAACCCTAACTTGGAGAAGAGGAAGGAATGGAGTGTTGATGATGAATGAGAAAGGAGATGGGCATTTAAGGAGAATTTCCGCACCAGCCCGGTGCCCGCGCGCCTGGGCAGATGGTAGCGTACGCCTGGGCGTGCCACGGGTCTGGAACACGCACCGCTGCGCTTGGGCGTGTGGCACGGTGCACCCAGGCGTGGCCCGTGCCTCAATGGAACCACTCACATTCAAAACGCTATATATTCTTCGTTAACCGTTGTATCTTGCTCAAATTTTGAGACAAGCTTCTTAAGACACTTTTCTTCATATCCAACAGTGGAATTTACAATTAAAGTTGTAGATATTTTATTTTTAATTTCTTAATTCAAGGTGTTTCTAACACCGAAAACACTATCTTTAACACTCGTTTGGTCTTCTTTAAATTTCCTATTCGATGCTTATACTTCTTAGCCCTTTTTTTGGTACTCAAATGGATCCTAATCCATTGTCTTAAATCCTATTTAGCATACTTTTTATTTCCAAATCTTATTATCGTTCTAATTATTATTGGAAACAAAATTCGGGATGTTACATTTACCACTCATACTTTTTATTATTTCGTAATCTAAATTATAATTATTATATTGTAAAGTTATAATTATAAATTATTGTTACTATTTTTATTATCATAAATGAATAGATAAACCATTGATTCTAGATTTTTTATCTTTATTTACCCATATATATCATCAAAATAAAAAACAATATTGTATGATAATCACAAACAAAACAAAAGAAGATAACTCACGTAACTATAATCTCTCTAGAAAAAAAATTAAATCAAGTTATTGGAACAATTAGGATAAAGACTTTTTATGATCCGATCTTATGATTAACTTGAGATAATCGTATTAAAAAAATTCTATTTGTAAAAAATACTAATCTATCAATCAAATAAAAAAATAAGATTGTATAATTTTGATTTAATTAAAGGTGAAATATATTTTGATCTATTCTTGAATCTACTCATAATTTTATAAAGCAAAACATATGAAAAAGTTTAATTTTAATTTAACTCTAATAAATCATAATATCATGATAAATGTAATAATTTTTTTTAACAGCAAAAAAGAAGAATTTCATTAAATAACGAGCAACCAAGCATCATCGTACTGAACTGCAGCCCCAATCTACTATACTTATATAAAAAGATCCCATTTTGAGGCACGACGTTTGTCGCGTGAAACAATCCTCGCACCAGAGCGTGTGTAGGTAGATAATCATTATCTCCAACAAAAATTGCAATTTAAAATTAAATAAATTATTCAAATTTATTTAATCATTATCTCTAACCAAAATTACAATTGTAACATCCCCAATTTTCCCAAATCATTAGGTGCCCTAATTAATAGAATTTTGATAAGGATAGTGTTGTTTCTAAATCTTTGACTCCACTTAGAGGTGCTAAGAAATGTTTAGAATGTGTTTAGAATGTAGGATTTAGTAAGGGTAGGTGTGGTGAAGTAGAATTAGTTTAGAAGTGAGTTTTAGAAGAGTAATTAGGATCTAATGGACATAGGATCTTAGGAAATTATAAATAAAATATCCATAGCTCCAAACCTAAATTCCACCGTTGGATGTGAAGACGAGTGTCTTAGGAAGTTTGCCTCAAAATTTGAGCAAGATCCGACGGTTAACGAAGAAGTTCGGACAATTTGAAGCGCATAGGAAATAGTGGACTGAACCAGTTAATCGATTAACCAGGAAGCTAATCGATTAAGGCCAGAAAGTTGATTTTGGCCAAATTACATGGGTTAATCGATTAACCACTCAGTTAATCGATTAACCGCTGTTGTGTCAGCCATAAAACACGATTTTTTAAGTGTTGAACTCATAGTTTCCCCTTCCTTTCACTCGAGCTCTCTTCTCTCTCTACTATAATCTTCTCCAAATCATCAAAGTAATCCCAAATCTCATGAAATCATCTTCATATAATCACTCCCTATCAATTCTCTATCATATTTCCTCTCTCAATCTCAATCAAATTCCTCTTTCTCAAAAACCCCCAAATCAAACCCCCAAAACCCTAACTTTCCCAATCCATCAAATTGAGCCTCCCAATCATTCAATTGGTCTTAGAAGATGCTAAAGGGCAAGGAACAGGAGTCTTGGAGCATGGATTGGAGCTTGGTGTGGAAGCTCCAACAAAAACCCCAATTCCTCTTTCTTTCTCCTCTTCTCTCCAAGAGTTAAGGGGGAGTACTTTGGTTTTAATTAGGGAAAGGGTTTAATGATAGTAATAGGGTTATAATTAGATGTATTTTATATGTGTATATTTGATTTGTATGTTGATATTGTTATGTTTGAGGATAAAAGTGTGTATAATGAACTTAGGGTTTGTTTAGTAATTGATTATTAGATTGTTATAGAATTAAATGATAAAATGAATGATATAAATTATGATTATTTATATCATTCATTGATATAGTGGGTTTAATTCACTGAATCCAATGAAAATGTTAAAGTATTATAGTGGACAAAGTTAAATGGTAAAGTGTACATTGGATTCAGGAATTAAACCACAATAGTATAAAGTGCATTCATACTCATATGATTGAGCATAAAAGCATTGTTATGCATTGGTATTGTATAATGAAATGTATTGCTATAGTGAAATGAAATAGTTAAACATTAAGGTATAGGAATGGTATAGTTAATTGGAATAGAGTGAATAGGGAGATGTGTGTGTGGGTATGTCTAGTTATGCTTTATTACTGTTATTTTAAGTGCTTTCCTTGATTATCATTCAAATTACTCACCCCTTAAGTTGACCATTTTAGGTACTATCGGAGAAAGACATTCATGGCTTCCGCACCGAGAAGGTATACTCTCACTTAAGGAGAGTATATCATTATGGTGACCTCCTTGGTCACATTATAGTTGTTGCAACCATTCTAGGGTATTTTACTGTAAATGTTTTATTACTTAAAGTTGTAATAAATGTTAACTGTTATTGTAAACTAAAAATACTTCTATTTTGTAAAACGAACTTTATAGAAGTATTCGTTTTGATTAAATGTGTTAATGGTTGTGAAGGATATACAAATATGCTTTCCTACATTATTTCAAAATAAGTCACAACCTCTTACAATTTAATTATAGTTTTGTTTCAAATAAACTGTTCTGGACTGATAGGTACAAAAATTAACTTGGGGAAAGTCCATATTTTAAAGTAAATTCTGCCAAAATTTTTAAAAAACCCCAAGCATTTTAATATTAAATCCTATAAAAAGTAATTATTTTAAAGTATAAAAATTGAGGATGTTACACAAGCTCTTACTCACTTAATTCAAGACTTATTGTGTTGCAACTCAAGGCAAGTAACAAGCACGAATTTAGAGGGAGATTTGGACAGAGTTTTGGCTCTAAGATTGAAGGGAAGTATGAACATAACAGCTGCACATATCAGCATGCTTATATAGAGGAGAAAAGGGGAAGGAAACCCTCCTAGGGAGGTTTGATTAACAACTAAGCTTCCCAAAAGCTCTTAGCACGTGTCCTAGACGTCCTTAGGGGTGCCACGTGGTCTGGGAAGACTTAGGGACGAAGAAAGCTCGCCGAACAACCCTTAAACCGTCTTAAAATTCTGCAGTTTCAGTGTCACTAACCAATTACTGCCTTTACTAACCGGTTAGCCACTGCTAAAATTCAAAAATTCAAAATAGGATAACTGTTGGGCGGGAAAATTGATTTTTAATAGTTTTACTCCACAAAACGAAATTTCCACTGTTAGATGTGATGATAAAATAGTTAAGAACCTTATATAAAAATTTGAGCAAGATCCAACGGCTAACGAAGGAGATATTGCCTGATCTTTGAATGGTATTTTACTAAAATATTACTTTTTCAGATATTTTATTTAATCCTTTCTGTCCAAAACTCATTTTTTATTTTCAAAGTATGTTTCCTTGTGTTTATTCCTCAAAATACTTCACTTAAAATAATTTTTCCATAATAAAGTAATTCTTTTCTAATTTAACAATAAACTATTGTTTACTTATTAAAAATATTTTCCTTTATCTTAAAATACTACCTAATCTAAAATAAATCATTTTTACTAGATTATTTTCTAAAGCATCCTTATCATTATATAAAAATATTTACCTCTATTAATAACCATCATAAAAATACATATTTTATTTATTTATAAAAATGAGGGACTTCACATCCTCCCCCACTAAATTGAATTTCGTCCTCGAAATTCGCTTTCTAAAATCTTTCACTTTCCAAAAATATTCCCATAAAAGAAAATTTTCATTTTATTTTTCTCAAATTATCTTTGGGAATTCTCCCCCATTAAAGAATTCGGTTACGTTTTTCTCAAAATTTTCAATTTCAAACATATTTATAGACAATTTTCCCGATAAATTTTCTAAATAAATTCTTTCAAATGAAATATTTCGAATAAAAATTTTCAAATTAGACAGTTTTTCATAAAACTTTAGGGAAAATTCATCTTCCGCTGCGCACTCTGATATCTCAAGCACGAATAACGAAATATTTATATGACTTTATTCCTTAATGGTTGTAAACATTAGGGTGATCAGTCCTAATATTCAAACCATTAATAATAAAATCACCTCTTTCGGATAAAATCTTTCACAAGAAAGATCATATGATGTGTCTTCAAGTTAGATGAACTTAAAGATAGAGTATTTGTCATCGTCAGATTTAGCTAGACAGTCAAGTTCTAGAGACATTTCCGTTAGGGAGACAAAGATTTGTCCTTTCCAGTTGGTTATTAATTTCTCTAGTCTTGACTAATCTGTTCTATCTCTATAGTGTTCACAGATATTTACCACATCCAACTGTGATAAAGGTTTTGATCACAGAAAATTTAGGTCAAGACTTCATCAAGAGTCTCAGATTATTAAACAATTCAATTAACACAATCGAAAAATAACTGACTACGTTAATTTGGTTTAAGAGAATAGACGATCACGAGTTTACCTTTATCAAAGATCAGACTCAACTCCTAGTAAATCGAACACCTTCCATGCTTTGACTTGCTAGTCAGTCCTTCCCTTCTTGCTTTTTCTCCCATTCCTATTATTATTGCCTTTCCTTCACTCGGGGCTTCTCTAATGTAGGTGCTTCCATGGCGCGTTTTTCCAATGGTTTTTCTTTTTCTTTCGGTCGAGTTCTCCTTCATTTGATTCCCTTTTCTTTTGAGCTCAAAGTTCCCCCTTAGTATGCTTCTTCTGTCTTCACATCGCTCCTGTTATTCCAACGTCGATGCAGGGAGATTCCTTATTTCCCGATAGCTGAGGGCTGACTTGAGAACCGATTACCATTGATACCTGTACTCATAGAAACTTAGGTAAAAGACACACAACCTAGAAAGTATGAGACACCATACTCCACAGCCGAGAGTTGGAACCATTGCTCTGATACCACAAATGTAACGTCCCAAAAAATTTTAAAGGTAATTGAAAATGCGAGTTAACAAAAACTTTTCTTAACAGAGTGTGAATACTAAAATGCTTTTACTTCGAATAATATTTCTTTTAAAAATTAGTCTGGGTGTAAAATAATATACTTATACAAAATCCCAAACCCCTGTTTACACCCAGAGCATTGGTCTTCACAACTCAATCCTTGTGCAAAAGGATTCAGATAACGAAGCATCATCCTGGCTGTTCTCTTCTATGAACTCTCACTCCAACAGGAGTGGCTTTATTCATGTCCTTCATAAGAACCTACCACATACACAGACATGGCAGATGGGAGTAAGTCACTTGTCATATCGCATAAGCAGATTAAGGATTGGTTCAAGCACAAACATTCACACACACAATCATAATGCAAGTACACATGCTCAATCCCTTGTTTACAATCATATTATCTTATATTGAGGTGGTATAATGCATGTCTATTCCAAACGACACGGTTTGACAAGAGCTGGTCCCTGACCAGTCATCTTCCTAGAGTTAGACCGGCATATATTCTTCCCATTATGGGCGTCTTGCTTCACCGTGAAGGTAGACCTTTATGTCTTCCACTTATGGGCGTCATATTTCACCGGGAGCAATGCATCCTTGTGCGGCTCAACCAGCATGAAGTAGGACCTTTATGTCTTCCACTTATGGGCATCATACTTCACCGGGAGCAATGCATCCTTGTGCGGCTCAACCAGCGTGAAGTAGGACCTTTCCTTTCTTCCACTTATGGGCGTCATGTTTCACTGTGAAGTAAGACCTTTCTGTCCATCAGGTCACACGATTTACCGGGAGCGGTGCATCCTCGTGCGACTCGACCAGCGTAAATCAGACCGATATAATGCACATGTATGCACACATAATTTCATTACCAATCCTTTAGTTTATTTAATTCTTCATAGAATTCGGGCAATATTTTATCATATACTCAAGTATAATTTCCAGAGTTCAATAATCCATATTCATTTATTTTTCACAACCTCATTCCAAATCATTAATCATATCCAACCATTACCAATGTAATCAATTCAATCATTATACTTAAATCATAAATCATTGGTCCTATTCAAGCATCATAATCAAATCCAAGTATCATTCATACCGAGCCAAGAAATTATTAACAATTCAATCCTTAAACATTACTAAATCACCCATATTAAGGTTCACATAAAAATAATGATTCTTTATTTATTCAAACACAAATCGTTTCTTGAATAGTACTAGACTCAAATCTTGTCTTTCCTAAATCCATATTCATCATTCTACTCAATTTATATTTATTATTCACATGCTAGTATCAAGGTAAATCTTATCCATTATTTTCTTCTCTCAGATCCTAACCAGTTACCATCACTTACTAACCGGTTAGAGGGAACAGATGTGACACCCTTCTCTTTTACCAGTAATTAACATACTAATTATATCTATTATATTGGATAAAATATGGACTTTTAAACATTAGGAAAAATATAGAAATAAAATTTTTCTTTTAAGGCGGGTGCACAAACCAAAACATGGAATTCTTGAAGAATATAATTTATGTCGTTCTAAACATTGTGTTGGATTCGACATTTGCTAACTTAAGAAAACCTTTTCACAATCCAGATAGCATCAGTGTTTTTGAAAACGTATTGACATAGTAAAATTAAGCGATGCTTATCCATTCTTTCTTTCGCGGAACTGATACAGTTTAAATAACAGAACCGAATCCGTTAATTAATCTTTATCAGAGTGAGCGGAAATGGTAGGACTATGCACACTTATAATATGAACATAAGTTATATATATATGTCATGTAATACATAGTCCCAGTAGTCATGTCTCCAAGATTCCCATACAAGTCCATAACAGATCTATATCAAAATATAACCATAACCCTAGAGCTCTCAAGAGCATATCTACAATATATACAAATCAAAATATGAACTCTAGAGGTGGTCACATAGATCTGGTCGCAACAGTAGTAGTAGTGATAGTAGTAGCAGTCTCCAGGTAGCAGAAGTAAACATCATCATCAACAGCAGCAGCAATATCTCCTCCACAGCATCCCCACATCGGATCCCCTGATCCTCATCACGTACCATACGCACATACCTAGGGATCATCGTCCCTCCACTGACTCCCGGTAGAATGAACAACTGGCTCGCCTCCGCTCTCGTCCTCCATGGGGTCCTCTTCGATCTCATCCGATGGAGTAGGTACCCTACCACTGGGTACTGGGTCAGGAGAAGGTGAGACCCTAACTGGGCTCCTCGGATCAGAAGGGGGAGTCTCCTCGCGGACGACTCTCGAAGAAAAAGGGTGTGAGCGGATAGGTCGAAAACGGAAATTGTGATAAGAGCGAGCTGGTCGTGTGGGAGGTGGTCCATGATATGTGTAAAAAGGGGGTACGTGCATAGTGTATATGATGGGAATCCTAAACCTACGAGGACGAAATCGAATCAGCGGGTTCGGGTGGTAGAAGGTAACCTCTACCTCTCCCTCGAACACCACGCGATGGTCCTCGTAGATCCATGTGCCACTAGGAAGTGGCCGGATCTCGATGCAAGCGATGTAACGTGACATCACCTACAAGGGCATAGGGGTAAGCAATTCTATACACATAATCAATAGAGCATAAATGTATGTACAATGTGAAGGTATATACAAGCAACAATAAACAACAATCACATTTAGCATTTAGCAGATATAGTATGCAAGTAGGATGCTCATACTAGTTTCATTTATAAACTTTAGATTAAATGAGTGGCATGATGTATGAACTTAGCTCTCAAGCCTATCTTCATCATTCTATGACACTCTCTGACGTCCATCCTTTACTTCATCCAGCACTCAACAGTGCGTTGTACTCCTAGGTGTACAACATTCGTACATTCACCAAGAATGTACACGACAAGCTTGGAATCCATGCCACCCGAGCACGTCCCGTCATCCAAACGGTATAACCATATCGGCATCCCACTAAGCCGACCACGTCGTCAACCATAACGTGTCATCAAGCGAGCCATCAATTGGCACTCCTAGAGGCCCTCCTCATGTTATCAAAACATGATAAACGATCTATCATCCAGACTCCAAAATGAATGCATTATCTTAACTTAAAGGAATTGATTGGTGGTTTTTCCTTTTAATAATTCCCGACGTGCCACTCGAGCAACGTCTCGTCGTCCAAACGAAAATTTACTATATCATCAATCAATTTCCTTTAAGTCTTAGATCACTTGGATTATTTAAGTATTAACCAATGATTCAGAATTAAAAATGGTATTTTTAATATTCTGGTAAAATACTCGAGTGTTCCTCAGAATACTCGAGTGTTCTTCAGTTATTTCCAGATTACTCGAGTAGCCCTCATTTACTTGAGTTGTTCACGTCTTTCTGAGGATTTGGGTTTCTGGTTCATAAAAATACTCGAGTGGTTCATGAGTACTCAAGTGTTCTTCATCAATTCCAGAACACTCGAGTGACTCCTGCATTACTCGAGTGGTTTACCATAAAATGTCCCCATACATCAGTTGATACTCGAGTTCTGGGCTTGGTACTCGAGTATTCTAACACGAAATACATTGTTTTACCAAAATTTTACTCGAGTATAAAGCCAAGTACTCGAGTCTTTTCCTGCAGAACAGACTGGAAACTTGGTTTTAACATACCATTTTCAATTCTAACCATTTCTAGTCCAATCCAATGATCAACAGAGTTCATATAACACATATTTAACATGCTCAAACACTTAGAACACATCAAATAACAGATTTGACAGAGAATCAAGAGTTTATGCATAAAACATACAATTTCACAACTTAACTTATCAAATTGCAAAATACTCAATAAACTTGTGAAATAAAGCTCAATACAGCTTGCATGCATCATATGAAACTTTCTCAAAACAACCATATAGCATGAGTTGGTCTCCAAACCAAATTTCTTATTCAATCTAAGCCCTTAGAGCCTCTTGGTGGCTCTCTAATGAAAATCATGGAATTTAAATTCTATCAAGTGAATAGAAAGACTTCCCCTTACCTTACAAACGTGAATCAAAAGAGAACTTGAAAGGAATAGCTCCACAACACCAAGAATCACTTCAAGCACCACATGCAGGACAGTTTTGAGTGGAGGTCCAAAATGGAATTGGTTGACATAGGAAACAGAGATAGAAATTGGGGAAATTAGTATTTCTATACTCTATGCAACATCTACTAACTATAGAAACTGAATTGAGACTCAGAGCACTCATGAGCTTACCAAAATCAAGACTCCAAGCAAGCTCCAGACAAAGGCTTGACAGAAACAATTCCAACTTCCCCGCTTCAATTCTTCCACCACACTCACTCTCAGCTCACGAATTTGGTGTCAATACAAAGCTCGAGATGTGAGCTTTGTATTGGTGTATAATTTGTTTCTCAAATCCAGACACAAAGGAAGAATCGAATGCTCCAACTCAGGAACCCTAACTTGAATAACAAACTCGAATTTGACCAAATGCCTCAACAATTCGAGCTTGATTGGCTTATATAGACAGGGAGGAAGCTCATGCACGGCGACACGACAAAGGGAGACGTGGTTGAGAGGTGTTTTCGTGGAAAAGGGAGGGAATCGGTGGTGGTGACTCACCAAATGTAACACCCCGATTTGGCAACTTGAAAACCATCGTTACTTAAATTAAATATAGTGAAAATTTGGGCTAATTTTTTTTTAAAACAAGTGTTACACAAGATGAGAACATTTGGATTTTCAAAACATAGTTACAATTTAAAACTCATGTTCTCACATTGTATAAAACCTTCCAAGTTCCAAACCGAGATGTCACAAGACATCGCACCTTGAAACTTGTTTTTCAAAACATCATTTAAATCATAGCCCATTTTGGTTTTTCAAAAACATCAGTACTGAAATAAACTTTAGTTGGGGGTACAGTATGATAAAGCCATGGTAATTAAGAACTTGCAATGGATTACAAAACTCTGAAGGGGAATTACCTAACTTCTAGTCATCTACACTAACGCTTGCCATCGAACTCTGAATCTTGGTAGATCAAATCCTCGGGTCGCAAGCAAGGTCATCCTCATCAGTCTCCTCAAGAGTCTCCTTCATGGCGTCGCGTCGTGCTTTCTTCTCCTCCTCACGAGCTAGCAGTTTCTCCATAATTTCCTTTCTGCTCTGTTTCATCTCGAGGTAGACTATGACACGGCCAGTCATAGTTATGTTGTCTCCCTTCAATGGAGATGCTCCTATCTCCCGAAAAAGCTGGAACTTCGCTATGTTTTCCATCTAAGACCGTACAGAATTTTTTCGAATACCCAACAGAAATATAGGAGAGAGTGA
Source organism: Crotalaria pallida (assembly GCA_037953625.1). Taxonomy (NCBI): domain Eukaryota; kingdom Viridiplantae; phylum Streptophyta; class Magnoliopsida; order Fabales; family Fabaceae; genus Crotalaria; species Crotalaria pallida. The sequence goes on along the minus strand of CM075651.1, from coordinate 91,705,411 downwards.
GCTACCCAAAACATGTAATGTCGACTATGTGGATTTACGATAGGCAATTATTAAGATAAAACAATAAATAACATACAAAACATATCAACAACATAATCATCATCATCATTATCATATAAACACCATCTTATTCTCATTTCTCAAATCTCGCTCATTACTTAATATCATTACTGTACTTCCCTTTTTGAATCTTTAAGTTTATTAAATCTTATCATCTCAGTTCACTCAATGATGAGGGGAACGAACATCATTGAGGAAAAACGGCTCACACGTCTACATCTCCTCGGTCATCCATCCAAACCTAGTCAGAAGCAAACATGAGTACAGGACCTTTACCGTGCGGGCACGACAGCTGTCTCACAAACAATTGGTCCCAGACCAGGAGGACTCAGCCTCAAATCAATTTAATTCAATTCAATTCATATACATAATCAAGGCACACTGTATCACTCACAGTGGCAAACAAGATGCCCCACTCCAGTCCCTCTCACTGTTCTAGATTTGCAATCTAGGGGGCGACAGTACAATTCTAGTCTCGAGTGCAGGCATTGGACCCAGTCCCTACCACGTTAGTATACCACATGTGGAGTCCGTTCTGCCTAGAAAGGTACGCTAGACTTCTTGACGTTTCACCATCATCGTCCTCCCCTAATGCAATCTCCTCCTAAGTATCCGCAGATACTTATGGTTCCTTCCTCTCCACTACTTCGACACACTCTCATGCCTCACCGTGTTATTCATGTCTTTTAATAGTCTTTTAAAGTTTTGAAGCTTTTAAGGTTTTATTTAACGGCTTAATCCAAACGGGGCCCATCCTTGGTGCATCCCTTCAACGAGTCCCGACCACTAATCGTTCAATTTGTTCCCCATTTCATCACATAACCTTTGCATCTCGTGACACATTCTTTCTCATCTCATCTCATCAACTTTCACGAAACTCATTTCCTCGTCTTTCTCCACAAATACTTTTTCGCAAAACTTTTTCGAAAATATAATTTCACAAAACTTTCACTTCACAAAACTTTTTCAAAATATCATTTCATAAATTTTCTCAAAAATATCCTTTCACAAAATTTTCTCAAAAATATTATTTCCAAAAACTTTCACAGAATCTATTTTCACAAACGTTCACAAAATATTGTTTTCACAAACTTTTCTCAAAAGGGTCATTTCATAAAACTTTCTTAAAAATAGTATTTCGAAAAGGCTTTCTCAAAATATCATTACTGTAACACTCCTTGTATATCATCTTACTTTATAAGAAAAGTAATAAGTTTATGAATACTTGGACTTGTTAAAGTTGGAAAAAGATCTGAAAATAAGAATTTTCCCTTCCCTTGAAAATTCCTTTTCACAAACACTTGATTAATAATGAGGTTGACTAACAAAATCAGAGTTTTCGGAAACATAGTAAAGTAACCATAGTATGCCCCCAAAATATATCAAGTGTAACAAGTCCATGGATACCAAATAAATATTATTATGAAACCAAATTTATCTTATGATGCCTCTTTCAAAATGTGTATCATATAAATACTATTAAAAATAGAGATGTTATAGAGCTGGTCACTGGTCCTCTGTCCAAATATTCATCTGGTCGGATCCTCGATATCTGCACAAAGGGTTCCCAACCCACACTTTCTATATTCTGCATGCACCCAAAGGACATCTCCCTTCACTGACTTTTGTGCAATCTAGATGCACGATCAACACCTAATAAGGGCATGGAGGTTAGCTATACATATTCGCATAATCAAATGAGAATAAAACTAACATCCACAAGTCAACATGTAGCAAATCATGATGCATAATCATATGAACACACCCGGTTATTCTTAATAATTCTTTTAATGCAGGTGGCATGATGCATGATTTCCTTCCACAACTGAGGCCTCTAACAAAGTCCATCTTGGACGTCCATCCAATACACCGTTGTGTTCTCGGAACACTGACATTCTTTCCCAGAACGTAATGCCAAACCATACTTGGATAAATAAGCATCACTCCCAGAGTGTGCACCACGTTCCCATAACGTGTAGCAAACCATACTTGGAATAATAAGCATCACTCCCAGAGTGTGCATCACGTTCCCAGAACGCATACGTTCCCAGAACGCATAAAAACCAGGTCCCGGACACTGGCCACATTCCCAGAATGTGTCATCAAGTAGGTTGCATATCAATGTGTTCCCAGAACACTAACATACGTTCCCAGAACGTATATAACCAGGTCCCAGACACTGGCCACATTCCCAGAATGTGTCATCAAGTAGGTTACAAATTTGGTACTCCCGGAGTACCCTCCTCATATTCCCAGAATATGATAAACGTTCCTACCAACCAAACTTCCATTCTATATGAATGCACAATCATCAAGGTTGGTTTTATCTTTAATTCTATTATTATGCCAACGTGTTCCCAGAACACTACATACGTTCCCAGAAAGTATCGCAAACCATACTTGGAATATAATCAAGCACCACTCTCAGAGTGTGCATCACGTTCCCAGAACGTATCAAAGAAACCATGTCCCAGACAATGGCCACATTCCCAGAATGTGTCATCAAGTAGGTTGCATCAGTTTGGTACTCCTAGAGTACAGGGTCATGTTCCCATTAATTCCATTATTATGACTTAGAAAACACAACTTCGGAATGATATCTTGAGGTATGGCTTTATTCATAAAATTCACCTTTGAATTTAAGTTTAACATATGCTCATAGACCTGGATTGAGAGAATATATCATTGGTATTAACAATTCTTACTCAAAAACTTAACTTTTATTTTTAAGTTTCAGGTACTAACCGGTTATATCATCACCTAACCGGTTAGAATTACAGACCTGAATACTAAACCACTGATTTTCAAAGAGTCTTTTCTTGAATTCTCTACTCAATCCAACAACATGGTCTTAGCATAACAGAATACCTCAAGTTCAACTCATAATATCATTCAAAAGATCTAAGTCATAATCCAATTTCATTTATGCATAATTTCCTCTTGCAATTATCATTTGATATTAAGGTATTAACTCATTACTTCCAATCTAAACCAAACAGTGCTCAATCACATAGTTTTAGATTGGTCTTTGTATGAAATTCTATCTTAAACTTGAGTACAAATGGTATGGAAACTTAGTCAATTTCAGAAATTCATTTTCTTTGAAAATTGACAGTATCTAACCGGTTACAAATTTCGACTAACCGGTTAGATTATGCAGTCTGTACATTGAAAAATGAGGATTTGCATACCATTCTTTTCAATACTCAAATCTAACCAATTTCATCAATCAAAAGAGTTCACATACCTTAATACTAGTATGTTCAGCCACAGAAACAAATCTATCTTGCATGCATTCAATTTAGATGCTCAAATTGCACATAATTGCACATATTTCACAACTTAATGCATCAATTCACATACTATCCAAATAAGTCATGAATCCAACATCAATATAGCTTGCATGCATCTAGATAACATTGCTCATAACAACAATTGAGCTCAGATTGGCCTCCAAGCCACTTAACCATTTTAACTTATGCCCTTTGAGTCTCTTGGTGACTCATCCTATGTTCTACCACAATTTATTCTCATTCTAGCAAATATTAAGCTTCCCCCTTACCTCTAGATCGATTGAGAACAAAGACTTCCCAGAGAAATGAGTTTGATCACCAAAATCCACTAATTCCCCTTCTCTGCTGGACATGCAACACAGCTTCGGTGGGTTCCCAAAATCAGAGAATTCAACATAGAACACATGTATCAAAATTGGGGAAAATAGTTAGGACTTAATCTCTGCAACATGCTCAAGAGATTAAGAAAGATTTGGGACCAAGGGATAGCAAGAGCTTACCAAAATCGAAGCCAAACTTAGCTTCCCAGGACTGAAAAACCAGTGTTGACATACTCTAACTCCAACCTTCTCAGATTGATTTCTCCTTGCTCCAACACTCTTAACTCACAAACTTTATATCAATACAAAGCCCTTGATGTGAGCTTTGTAACAGTGTATCACTCGCAGTCTACCTCTCTGAAACGAAGGAGAATTACAGGGACGAATCTCAGAACCCTAAAAACAGAGTTTCAGCACTTCAATAAGAAAATCAACCCAAATTCATCAACAATTCGGGTTTTTATAGAGAGATCAGGCTTGAATGCAAGGCGACACGCGTTCCTCAGCGTGATTGAGTGGGATTCGTGGCAAATTTCTGGATTAATTGGGTGATTACTCATCAAAACCCACTAACCCAGTTCCTGAGTTCATCGTGTAACCGGTTACAAAGCCCTTCTAACCGGTTATATACTGATAAAATCCAAAAATTAATAATTTAATTACTCTTTCTTCAAAAACCTTTTTAATATTGCAATTAGGTCCCAACCCAAGGACTAAATTACAATATTCACATTTTTGTACAAAATAACCATATAAAAATATATCTCATATTTTTATATAATAAAAACACATAATGTACAAAAACTAAAACCTTCAAAACTAATATAAATCAATTATAAAATAATTGTTATAATTAATTTTTTGGTTATTTGGGAGACGAAAATTAGGGGTGCTACAATTACAAAAAGACTTTCTTAAAAATATCATTTCAAAAAGATTTTCTCAAAAATATTGTTTCAAAAGAATTTCTCAAAATGTCATTTCAAAAACTTTATCAAAAGATTGTTTCCAAAAAATTTTTCTCAAAAATATATCATTTAACAAAACTTTTCAAAAAGATGGATCCACAAAAGTTTTTCAAAAATATACCTTTTAACAAAAAGCTTTTCAAAAATCTCTTTTTAAAAACCTTTTTCAAAAACCACATTTTTGATGAGCACTAATGGAGGAGCAAGCTCAACTCAACACTAGTCTCATTCAAACAAAAACAAAGGAGCCAAGCTCCACTTAAATCACATCTTACTTCCATGACAACCTCACTCTTTTCCAATCTTAACTTTTTCTCTTGATGTTCCCTTACTTACTTTACCTTTGTTATTACTTATCATACTCTCAATCACATTTCCTTACTTTCACAAATTTATTCTTATCATTACATTATTAAGCATATCAATGTTTCTCAAACAATATCATAACTACTTAACCAATCAATAGATCATTTGCAAGGTAGAATAAATAAATATCTCAAACATAATCAATCAGAAAACATAACATTATACTTAACAAACCAATCTCAGTCGTTCGGGTGGATAGCCATAGCAATCAAACAAGTGCTATCACATACACCACTACGCTAAATGAGATTGGAGTCCAACCTTTGAGATGATTGGACATCTTAATAATTTACCTAAATACCACGGCGTCTTAAGGGAAACCCCTCTCTCACCTCAAATGACATAGGCCTCCGCAAGCTTTCCAAGATTTCCCGACCGCTAACTCCGCCTCGTTTCCTTTGCGTCTGTCGTTCGAACTATAGCATTTTTCCCGTGTGTTAGAAACGACTTTAACGAATTCATTTCTTGTTTTGAAAATACTTAGAAATCGTTCCTTTTGAAAACACATTGTCCATATTCAAAAAAGTTTTCAAATCCAAATCAAAAACAAAAATGTTTTCAAGAAAACTTTGAAATACTTTAAAATGATTTTCTTATCAAAACAGAATCCATTTGTCTTGAGGTAAGTTCACCTAAAAACGTTCATGTTAATAAAATCATTATTCTTAGTCTTTAAACAAAATTCAAAACTTAAGAAAATAAAATCCCAAAACTTCATCAGATCAATTTAAGTTTCTTAAACCATACTTTTCAGTAAAACATTTTTTTAATTCTTTGGAAATTCAAATATAGGTTTTCAAAACATATTCAATAAGCAGAACAACACACCACTTTTTAAAACATTCACAACTTCACACACAAGGCTAATTATATTAAAGATCATTGAATTATTAACACAAAATCCCTTTTTCAATTATTAAATCAACTTATTTATTTTATTCCTAAAAACCGAAAAAGATCAAAACAATCAACACATCACTTCTATCACACACATAGCATCATGCACACAAAATATAGTCATTCATAAAGGTCGTTTCATGGAGATAATTTTCCTAACTACACTAGCATACCTAGGCCGAATCACATAGGTGAAATTTTTACAAAGATTGATGCACACACATAAAACACAAAGCAATGAAATTATTTTCTTTCTTTTTAAGACTAGAAACCAAGAACATTAAAAAGGAAAATTTAACAAACTTAAATCAAACAACAGGTTAAAATCACAAACCACCTCAAGATTCATACACATATTCAATTACTTCATGCATGTACATTCTAAGCTCTTAGATTAAGCTAGTCTCATCCTAAATGCAACCTAAATAATGATCACATATAATCTCCTATTCCTTTCCCTCATGGCCGAATACTAACATGCAAGAAGGTAAGGTTTTTGGTTTAATTTTCAACATATAAAAGTCACAAAATTAAATCAAGACATGTAAGATTTCAAAACGAGCTTTTCAAGACATCACACCACACCACTCATTCACATCACATACACAAATAACTCAAATTCATCACTTTTTCTTAAATAAAATCAAGATTATATTTTAAACTCCTAAACATAACATGCATGTACTTAGAATCACTAGATCTAGTCTTATTACATGCACATGCATTAACTTTTCACATAATAAAAAGTATGAGATCCATTTTCATCAAGCATGGCCGAATGGCCTCTCACAAAACATAGCACACATAAAATCAAATACTTAAGCTAAATCATGTTCATACTTCAAAGATCATTTTAAAACTTGTCTCTTAAATTCTTTCTTCCAAAACCGTGACATGCATTTAGATAAAAACATGATAATTAACATGCATGCTTTAAGATCTTAGCTTTTTGCTTATTAAACATGGATCATTGAATATATGCATACAAATCAACAAAGTCATCATCAAACCAACATGTAAAGCAAAAGATTTCAACTTTATTTTCAAGCAAGCTTAAATCATATATTTGTTTAGTAAGAAATCACACAAACACATCATAGATCTTCATTTAAGCAACCAAAATTTAACATGCAATACTAAAGATCTTAGATCTATTATTAATCAAGTTCACATCACAAATTTATTTATCAAATCCTTCCTTAGAAATATTATAGTTCACGGTTTTAACAAGAAATTTCAACATGCAAAGACGTTCCTTTTAGTTTTCACAAAAATCTTTAAGCAACACTTTAGATCTTTAAGTTATAGTTAGAAAAATATTAAGATCTAACAAGGAAAATATCAACCGAATCCCAAACATAGCATCACACATATTACAAATTATTTCAAGTCCTTAAAAGTCCAAGATCAATAAAGAATAACATACAAACTCATTTTACAAGTCATAAAAATAAACATGCAAGAAGAAAAAGAAAGGGATCTACAAACTAAAAAGGGAAAAACTAAACTATTACGTTCTTGCTCTTGTTCTTCGAATCTCCTACCAAGAAGGGTTGGTTCTTCAAGCTCCTAACACTCTTGATCTCTAAGGGTTACTCTTGGTCTAATTTGAAACCTCCTTCTTCCTTCCTCCTAAGGCTCACGGCCACCACTCTCTTTCTCTTTCTCTCTTTCTTTTCTTTTTCTCTCTAAGAGTTTGGTTGGGCTCTTGGAGTGTGTTTTGGTGTTGGAAGAAATGGAAATGAAATGGGATGAAAGGAATGAACTAAGGCCACACACACATATATAGACCCACGAGTTTCCTCTTTTGCCCTTGTAAAATTTGGTCCAAGCATGAATGGGAGGGGCGGTTTGGTCTTCACAAAAACTTGCATGGGTGGATTTTATCAAAGTTAAGGGGACAAAGTGGAGTAGGTTAGATTGCTAGGGGTCACTTAGGTCTAAGGGGTAATTGGCTTCTAGTTAAGGTTTTCCATTTAGTTAGCTTATGGTTACAACTTAGTTCCTTAGTTTCTTACCCTCTAAGCTTCTAAAATCCTAAGCTCATACCTACACATACACACGCATATACGTACAACACACATATATACATACATATATAAACCGTAGCACATACAAATGCACATACATGGCTTGCATTTTTATTTCGAATCACATTCACTTAAAAATTACTAATTCACACAACAATGAAATTAACATTAATAAATCATATCTTCACAACCATTTTCATGCATCACATATTACACACACATTAAATCAAGCACACATCACACAAAAATTCATGCCAAAACAACATCACAAAACACATTTTCTCAAAAATTCGTATTTCTTAAATGCTGAAAATAAATTTTTATAAACCACTCCAGAAAATTCTAAAAATTACATTTTCAAATTCTAGGTTTCAAAACGATCGTTTTCATATAAAGATCATAAAATTCCGAGTTACGGTTTAAAAGTTACGAATTTTCAAAGATAACAAATCCAAAAATTTCATTTTTCACAAAATCATCTTTTAATAAAAATCACAATTTAGCAAATCATTTTCCACCTCAATAAAATCATTTACTTTTCTTCTATGAAATATTTTGTTTATAAAAATCCATGGAAATTAGCACTTTATTTCTTTCTCACGAAAAATACTTTTTCTGAAAACATAATTTCAAGGTTTCTTTTGTTAAAATTCGTTTACGCACGTACGGGAAAAATGCGGGGTGTTACAGCAAACGCACTAACTCGTGCAACTCTGACCAGAACACTCGAGTCTTTTCAGAAATACTCGAGTATTTTGGTCAGTTTTTGAAAAATAATAATTTTATTTATTTTCCCTCCAAAACCTTTCCTATAATTACCTCTAGGTCCCAAATCAGGGACTAATATGCAAAATATTTATTTTATGTATACTTATACTTAATAAATAAATTCACACACATTCCCTAAATGCATAAATATAGATTTTAATCGAAGATTAAGAATGGGAATAATTAATTATAATAAACTTTATAATTAACATTTCATTAATCAGGGATTAAAATTTTGGGGTGTTACACTACTCCCCCACTTACAAGGAATTTCGTCCCCGAAATTCAACTTTTACAAACAATTCAGGATAGCCCTGACGCATCTTATCCTCTAATTCCCAAGATGCTTCTATCACATCACCACAAAACCAGAATACTTTGACCAAACAAATATCCTTCCCTCTAAGCTGCTTGACCCTTCGATCTTTAATGCGAATAGGCATGGCTTCAAAGGTTAGGTTCTCATGGATTTCTAGATCATCAGGTTGGATTCTAAGAACAATGGTGGGATCATGGACATACCTTTTTAACTGAGACACGTGAAACACATTGTGAAGATTAGCTAGTGACGGGGGCAGGGCTAATTGATAGGCTACTGGGCCGACTCTTTTAAGAATCTGGTAGGGACCAATAAACTTAGGTGATAGTTTTTGGGTTTTTAAGGCCCTACTAACACCTTTGGTCGGTACTATTCTAAGGAACACATGGTCACCTTCAGTAAATTCTAAGGGTGTCCTCCTCCTATCTGCATAGCTTTTCTGCCTACTCTGAGTTGTCCTCATCTTCTCTTGTATCATCTTGATCTTCTCATTTGTTTCTTGCACAAAGTCTGGTCCAACCAAAGAACTCTCCCCCACTTGAAACCAGCATAATGGTGTCTGGCACTTTCTCCCATACAAAGCTTCAAATGGTGCCATTCCAATGCTCGCGTGAAAACTATTGTTGTAAGTAAATTCCACGAGCGGCAACATTTGCTCCCAATTCCCTTGACCTTCCAAAACACAAGCTCTTAGGATGTCCTCCAGTGACTGAATAGTCCTTTCCGTTTGACCATCAGTCTGAGGGTGATATGCAAAACTCAACTTCAATCTTGAACCCAGAGCTCCATGCAGATCTTGCCAAAACTTCGACGTAAACCTCGGATCGCGATCTGACACGATGCTTGATAGTACACCATGCAGGCGAACTACTTCTTTGATATACAACTGAGTGAGCTTTTCCAAAGAGTAGCGCATGTTAACTGGAATAAAATGCGTTGACTTGGTCAAGCGATCTACGATCACCCAGATTGCATCGTGACCAGTAGCTGTCCTTGGCAATCCCGACACGAAATCCATCGAGATACTATCCCATTTCCATAGCGGAATCTCTAAGGGAAGTAATTCTCCTCCTGGCCTTTTGTGTTCTACCTTCGCCTTTTGACACACCAAATAACACGCCACATAACTAGCCACCTCTTTCTTTAAACCAGGCCACCAAAACATCTTCTTCAGGTCCTGATACATTTTGGTAGCTCCCGGATGCATACTCATCTTGCTCTTATGTGCTTCATCCAGAATAATTCTACTTACCTCCAGATTATCAGGTACACAAATCCTTGTTCTAAAACGAAGGATTCCATCCTTTCCCTCTTGGAACTCTAACTCCTTGTGTAACACCCTATGAAATAATTACCCTTAATTACCCCAAAATTAGGATTTAAAATTTCTTTTAAGATGGATATGATATTTGCCAAAATAATATTTCCTTTCATTAATAACAAAAACATCAGAGTTAATAAAGCGGAAGACTTAAATGCATCAAATACATAAAGTATAAGTTTAGGTACATTCAGTTCGGTCATTCAAAATACAATCAGTGTTTTAGCTCGGCCCAACTGGCCGAGACCCAATACAAAACAATGTTCTAGCTCGGCCCAACTGGCCGAGACCCATCCACCTATCTGACTCTAAATAACTTACTCTCCCTGAGAGGGAGAGTGATCCTGCTCGGCCGGGGACTGCGTCTGCTCGGGCTCAGTACCTGAAAAATGGTAAGGAGGTGAGCATTACACAGAACTTAAGTAAGCAGTTTCTAAGATGACATACCGAACTACCAAGCCAAACACAAGTAGTCAAATAGCAAATAAATCGCAAGTAATCAAACCCATATATCTCATGCATATATCAACATTTAGTTCGGTTCGCATACCCACATCCTCGTCTGGCTCGGCTCACATCATAAACCAGTTAACTCAATACTAACTATACCTCGATTTACATTCTCTTACCTCGGATTACCATTACTCATTATTCCACTCACATAGTTTACAATCTTTTACTCTTCTCGGATGCATACACCCAGTGCATGTCTTACACCATTTAAGTCGGATATTGGAGTGTCCATAACTACGAGTACCACAATACCCGTCTTACAGCTGCGAGCACCACAATGCTCGGCTTACGCGATCAATGCACGCACCCAGTACACGTCTGCTATGACCAGGAACACTACCGCCGATCATTCTATGGAGTAAGGAGTGTCCATAACTGCGAGTACCACAATACTCGTCTTACAGCTGCGAACACCACAATGCTCGGCTTACGTGATCATTGCACGCACCCAGTACGCGTCTGCTATGACCAGGAACACTTCGTACCGATTCCATTCTCGGAACCTTGTGTGTCATAACTACGAGTACCACCATGCTCGTCTTACAGCTGCGAGCACCACAATGCTTGGCTTACGCGATCAATACACGCACCCGGTACGCGTCTGCTATGACCCGACCACACAACCATTTCTCTTTAATTCCCTTTATCTTATTAACCATTACTTTTAGTTCGGCCCACCTCAGTTCACCTCTTTAATTTATTCCTCTTTGCATCTATATCGGCTCAACCCTTCACCCATTCCCGATTTCCATTATTCCTATTATCTATCTCGTCTACCTAACTCATTATGTAACTTATTAGTTTGTCTTTTCGATCCACCCTGGTTACCATTTTTCTCATTCTCCATTCTCACCCTCTCTCGGCTCGGCCACAGCCAAATATCAAAGCTCATAAACACTTATACCACAACAACCGTATGCACAAAACATTTAGTCAATCCATCATATAAAATACAGCATATGAATAATCAAAAGTGATATTTCATCTTCACCTAAAATCCATGTTTCTAGTTCATTCATTAATTCCCCTTTTTCCCTTTTTACCATTTCTCTTCTAACATTAACCTATGTCCACTCCCTAATCTAATACCCACTCTTAGTACCCTTTATGAACACCCTAGAAACCCAAACTCAAGCAGAGGTAACACTCACTCCTTACCTCAAACCGTGTGAGATAAGAGTTGAGAGTTTGAGAATGGTTCCTTGTTGCTTGTCCTTGATCTTAGCACCCTTGAATCCTTCTTACTCCAAGCTGCACACGAGCTCAACCAATCTACACACGAACTCCACGGCGGTCCAGGGGCATCCAGGACGGAAGAGAAGGCGGCGAGGAGGAGGTCTCTGGTTGGTGGAAGAGAGGGAAAATGTTCGTGAGAAGAGGAGAAGAAGAAGATATGTTGGGTTGTTGTTGCTGGACTTTAAGAGAAAAGGGAAAGAGAGAGGAATAAAAGTGAGAAGTGTTATGGGTTATGGGTTATGTGTTGGGATTTTCTTTTATTCAAATGTGGAAGATATTTGTGTGGCTCTCATTGGAAGCTTCTTAAGGAAGCTTGAATATGTGGACAGGATTCATTGACTTCTTGAGGAAGCCATGAACAGTACATTGAAAAGGACATAAAGCAGTGATAATGACATAAAGTGAAGGACAGTACCGTACGGACGGTACGAAAACCAAAGGGTTAACAGCTCCACATGAACTGGCACGGAGGAGCTAGGACGTGTTGGCTCGGTTTGTAGGAACAGCAGTAGTCCGAGCTTCCCTCTCGGACAGGACTTTGAGATCGGCTAATCCAAACTGGACAATGGGTTTCACGTTGGGTTCCCTTTCAGCTCGGTTCATAAGCACACAATCTTATCTAGCTCGGCCGAGATCGGGCCGAGGCCTTAATCTCACATCCTAGGTCAGCCTATGCTCATACTACCCTTCTAACCTTGTACAATTTCTAAGGCTTAATCCTATCCTTAAATAGATATTTATATACTAAAATTATATTATTTAATATTAATTTTCGGGATGTTACATTCCTCTCCCACTTACTGGAATTTCGTCCTCGAAATTTAGTCAGCATTGAACCGTTGCGGATATGACTGCTTCATCTTCTCCTCGAGTTCCCAAGTAGCTTCCTCCACACCATTTCGATTCCATACTACCTTGACCAAGGGGATTTCCTTTCCTCTGAGTCGTCTGACTTGTCTATCTTCAACTCGGACTGGTAGGACTTCGAAGGTCAGATTGTCTCTTAGCGGCAGTTCGTCCACTGCTATCACATGCGAGGGATCCTGAATGTATCTCCTAAGTTGCGAGACATGGACACATCGTGGAGCTTAGACAAGTGCGGAGGTAGAGCGATTCTGTACGCTACTGGTCCGACCTTCTCCGATATCTGGTACGGTCCGACAAACCTAGGGGTCAACTTCTTTGATTTGATAGCTCGGCCGATACCCGATATAGGGGATACCCGAAGAAATACATGATCTCCCTCGATGAAGTTCTAGGGTTTCCTTCTCTTGTCGGCATAGCTCTTCTATCGGTCCTGAGCGGCTTTCATCTTCCCTTGTATCATTCGGATCTTCTCAGTTGTCTCCTGAACAATGTCGGGACCAATCAACAAGTTTTCACCTATCTGGAACCAGCATAGCGGCGTTCGGCATTTCCGACCATACAAGGCTTCGAAAGGAGCCATTCCGATACTTGAATGGAAGCTGTTGTTGTAGGTGAATTCGACCAACGGCAATAGTGTTTCCCAGCTTTCCGACTGTTCAAGCACACATGTTCTCAGCAAGTCCTCAAGAGTCTGAATGATGCGCTCGGATTGTCCGTCAGTTTGGGGATGATAAGCAGTGCTAAACCTCAACTTTGTACCCATGGCTTCTTGTAGACTCTGCCAGAATCGAGACAAGAAACGAGGATCACGGTCCGACACTATGCTGCTCGGAACACCATGGAGTCGAACAATGTCCTTTATGTACAGTTGCGTCAGCTTCTCCAGGCTGTACTTCATGCTGATCGGCAGGAAATGAGCACACTTTGTAAGTCGGACCACCACAACCCAAATGGCTTCCTGCCCTGATCTCGTCTTTGGTAGACCTGATACAAAGTCCATCGAAATGCTATCCCACTTCCATTGTGGAATCTCCAAGGATTTGAGTAATCCTCCTGGTTTTTGATGCTCGATCTTGGCTTTCTGACATGTCAAGCACCAAGACACATAATCGGCCACGTCGGTCTTCAACTTCGGCCACCAAAATAACCTCTTCAAATCTTGGTACATCTTTGTGGCACCTGGATGAAGACTCATCTTCGTCTTGTGGGCTTCTTCCATTAACTCTCTTCGGACTTCAAAGTCCATGGGGATGCAAACTCGGCCTCGAAATCGCACAAGACCATCAGGTCCTTTAGTGAAGTCAGGTTCATCCTTGTCTCCGGCTCTTTCTAATAGCTTTTGGAGCTCTAGGTCGGCGGCCTGCCTTTCCTTAATGAAACCCACGAAATCATTGGTTACTTGCAGCATTTCCAGTACCACACTGTTTTCCTTTTTCTGTATGCCTAGGTTAAGGTCACTGAACTCCTGCATTAACTGCATCTCTCGGACCATCATGTTGCTCAAATGAAGACTCTTCCTGCTCAGTGCGTCGGCCACCACGTTGGCATTTCCAGGGTGATAGTGCAAGTTGAAGTCATAATCTTTCAAAAACTCCACCCATCTGCGCTGTCTCATGTTGAGTTCTTTCTGGTCGAACAGATAGCCGAGACTCTTGTGGTCACTGAACACCTCGAATTTCATGTCATACAGGTAGTGTCTCCAAATCTTAAGGGCAAACACCACGGCTGCCAGTTCGAGATCATACGTAGGGTAGTTCTGCTCGTGTTGCCGAAGTTGCCGAGAGGCATACGCCACCACTTTTCCTTGTTGCATCAGCACACAGCCAAGGCCCTGCTTTGAGGCGTCACAAAATACGTCAAAGGTTTTGGTCGGATCGGGTAAAATCAACACGGGCGAGCTCGTCAACCTTTTCTTTAGCTCTTGAAAGCTCTGTTCACACACCTCGGACCATTGGTATGGGGCATTCTTTCTAGTTAACGAGGTCAACGGTAGCGCCAGTTTAGAGAATCCTTCAATGAATCTTCTGTAGTACCCTGCAAGACAGAGGAAACTCCTGATCTCAGTGACCGAGTTGGGTCTCTCCCACTTAAGTACCGCTTCCACCTTGGAGGGATCAACTGCTACACCTTGCTCGGATATCACATGTCCGAGGAAATGAACCTCGTTGAGCCAAAAGCTGCACTTAGAGAGCTTAGCGTAGAGATTCTTATCCTTCAAAACTTGTAACACCATTCTCAGATGCTGCTCGTGTTCACTCGGATTTTGGGAGTAGATGAGGATATCGTCAATGAAGACTATCACAAACGAGTCCAGGTAAGGTCGGAAGATTCTATTCATGTAGTCCATGAAGATAGCTGGGGCGTTGGTAAGTCCAAAGGGCATAACCACGTACTCAAAATGCCCATACCTTGATCGGAAGGCTGTCTTCGGAATGTCTTCTTCTCGGACTCGGATTTGGTGATATCCAGATCGGAGATCTATCTTTGAAAACACCGACGCTCCCTTGAGTTGGTCCAATAAGTCATCAATCCGAGGGAGGGGATATTTATTCTTCACCGTTACCGCGTTGAGCTTCCTATAGTCAGTGCACATTCTGAGACTACCATCTTTCTTTTTCACAAACAGGATTGGGGCTCCCCACGGCGATACGCTTGGTCGGATTAGCTTTTTGGCCAAAAGTTCTTCCAGTTGTTTCTTAAGCTCTTCTAGCTCGGGAGGCGCCATTCTGTACGGAGCAATTGAGATCGGGCCAGTTCCCGGAATGAGGTCTATACTGAACTCTACTTCCCTATTCGGCGGTAAGCCAGGCATTTTGTCCAAGAAAACCTCAAGGAATTCTCTGACCACGGGGATTTGGTCTAAGGTCGGTTCCTCTGTTGTCTCTAACTTCGCAACAGAAGGGCCACTAAAGATTACGGTCTTTTCTCGGCAATCGAGTAAGACATGGTGTTGAGACATCCAGTCCATGCCAAGGATAATATCCAGCTTGGTTAAGGGTAGACAAATCAAATTGACTTTAAATTCTTTGCCTAATACTTGGATAGGACACTCTAGACACATTTTAGAAGTGATTACAGAAGAATTGGTTGGGGTAGAAATGGATAGTTTGTAAGGCATTTCTACTGGGAATAGTTTTAGTCTATTCATACAGTCAAGGGAAATGAAAGAATGTGTGGCTCCACAGTCAAATAGTACGGCACAAGGAATACTATTTACTTGGCAAGTACCTCGGATCAGTTCGTCAGCATCAGTCACTTCTTCTCCATCCATAGTGTAAACTTTGCCTCTCTGCATAGGTCGGTTAATACCAGTCTGATGAGCCTTGGTCACATTGACCTCTTCCTTCACAATATTCTCGGTACACCGAGCTGCAAAATGGCCAGGCTTGCCACATCGGAAACAGGATCCTCTGGTTTTTCTCGGATCCAGATTCCAGCATTCCCCCCGGTGCTGCCTTCCACAATGTTGGCATATCGGATACGGGCCAGGAACAGCCACCATTTGACCACCACTCCTCGGAGCTGTTGACATTCTGGAGTTCGGATTCACATATGGGGCAGATCTCTGGACAGCTCCTTTTCCTCTAATTGGACCCACTCCTTTCTGTGCCGACTTGCTCCTCTTTCCATCAGCTTTTCTCTTAAGCCCTTTCTCATAGGTGCTAGCCATGTTCACCAGTTGCGAGAGATTGGCCACGTTCTGATATTCGAATGCGAGCCGAATATCGTCACGGAGACCAGACTCAAACTTGATGCACTTGGTACGCTCATTAGCATCTCGGTAGCTTCCTGAATAACGGATCAAATCCTCGAACTGAGCGGCATACTCCCCAACGCTCAAGTTTCTCTGTTCCAGCTTGAGAAAAGCGAGCTCCTTCTCTCTCCTTACATCCTCGGGAAAGTACTTTCCGAGGAAGCGAGATCGGAATAAGTCCCAAGTGATGGCCTCATTAGCCGCTTCCAGTCCTCGGCTCTGTTACTCCCACCAGTGCTCGGCTTCATTAACCAGCACAAACTCGGCCAACCTCACTCTGTACTCATAGGGCGGTTGTAGGGATCGGAAGATCTTCTCAATATCCTGGAGCCATCTCTGAGCTCCATCGGGGTTGTAACCCCCTTCGAACCGAGGTGGTTCGTTCTTCCGAAATCGGCTCATCCAGTCTATCTCGACCGGAGCCGGAGGTTGGGGCTGAAGGGCTACAGCTGCAGCTGCTGCGGCTGCGGCGATGTTTTGAGCGAGGTTCTCATCCTGATTCTGCTGAGCCTGCGCTTGGTTCTGCTGTAGTTGAACCAGGGTTTCCAACACAGTGGCAATTCGGTCGTTATCAGCTTGTCTCCCAGCCATGCTGTTTGGTCATGGAGAGAAAGCCAATTAACTTCCGATTAATCAAGTAAATGTATATATATAAACATATATATCTATGAGCTCTATTGTCTAACTTAGACTTCTAGACTTTACTTATTTGTCACTCTCTTGGTGAGTAACCACTAGAGTCTTTCGCAACTCCAATAGGCCGAGGAGAAACTGCTCTGATACCAAAAATGTAACACCCTATGAAATAATTACCCTTAATTACCCCAAAATTAGGATTTAAAATTTCTTTTAAGATGGATATGATATTTGCCAAAATAATATTTCCTTTCATTAATAACAAAAACATCAGAGTTAATAAAGCGGAAGACTTAAATGCATCAAATACATAAAGTATAAGTTTAGGTACATTCAGTTCGGTCATTCAAAATACAATCAGTGTTTTAGCTCGGCCCAACTGGCCGAGACCCAATACAAAACAATGTTCTAGCTCGGCCCAACTGGCCGAGACCCATCCACCTATCTGACTCTAAATAACTTACTCTCCCTGAGAGGGAGAGTGATCCTGCTCGGCTGGGGACTGCGTCTGCTCGGGCTCAGTACCTGAAAAATGGTAAGGAGGTGAGCATTACACAGAACTTAAGTAAGCAGTTTCTAAGATGACATACCGAACTACCAAGCCAAACACAAGTAGTCAAATAGCAAATAAATCACAAGTAATCAAACCCATATATCTCATGCATATATCAACATTTAGTTCGGTTCGCATACCCACATCCTCGTCTGGCTCGGCTCACATCATAAACCAGTTAACTCAATACTAACTATACCTCGGTTTACATTCTCTTACCTCGGATTACCATTACTCATTATTCCACTCACATAGTTTATAATCTTTTACTCTTCTCGGATGCATACACTCAGTGCATGTCTTACACCATTTAAGTCGGATATTGGAGTGTCCATAACTGCGAGTACCACAATACCCGTCTTACAGCTGCGAGCACCACAATGCTCGGCTTACGCGATCAATGCACGCACCCAGTACGCGTCTGCTATGACCAGGAACACTACCGCCGATCATTCTATGGAGTAAGGAGTGTCCATAACTGCGAGTACCACAATACTCGTCTTACAGCTGCGAGCACCACAATGCTCGGCTTACGCGATCAATGCACGCACCCAGTACGCGTCTGCTATGACCAGGAACACTTTGTACCGATTCCGTTCTCGGAACCTTGTGTGTCATAACTGCGAGCACCACCATGCTCGTCTTACAGCTGCGAGCACCACAATGCTCGGCTTACGCGATCAATGCACGCACCCGGTACGCGTCTGCTATGACCCGACCACACAACCATTTCTCTTTAATTCCCTTTATCTTATTAACCATTACTTTTAGTTCGGCCCACCTCAGTTCACCTCTTTAATTTATTCCTCTTTGCATCTATCTCGGCTCAACCCTTCACCCATTCCCGATTTCCATTATTCCTATTATCTATCTCGTCTACCTAACTCATTATGTAACTTATTAGTTTGTCTTTTCGATCCACCCTGGTTACCATTTTTCTCATTCTCCATTCTCACCCTCTCTCGGCTCGGCCACAGATACAAATACCAAATATCAAAGCTCATAAACACTTATACCACAACAACCGTATGCACAAAACATTTAGTCAATCCATCATATAAAATACAGCATATGAAATATAGCAGGTAATCAAAAGTGATATTCCATCTTCACCTAAAATCCATGTTTCTAGTTCATTCATTAATTCCCCTTTTTCCCTTTTTACCATTTCTCTTCTAACATTAACCTATGTCCATTCCCTAATCTAATACCCACTCTTAGTACCCTTTATGAACACCCTAGAAACCCAAACTCAAGCAGAGGTAACACTCACTCCTTACCTCAAACCGTGTGAGATAAGAGTTGAGAGTTTGAGAATGGTTCCTTGTTGCTTGTCCTTGATCTTAGCACCCTTGAATCCTTCTTACTCCAACCTGCACACGAGCTCAACCAATCTACACACGAACTCCACGGAGGTCCAGGGGCGTCCGGGACGGAAGAGAAGGCGGCGGGGAGGAGGTCTCTGGTTGGTGGAAGAGAGGGAAAATGTTCGTGAGAAGAGGAGAAGAAGAAGATATGTTGGGTTGTTGTTGCTGGACTTTGAGAGAAAAGGGAAAGAGAGAGGAATAAAAGTGAGAAGTGTTATGGGTTATGTGTTGGGATTTTCTTTTATTCAAATGTGGAAGATATTTGTGTGGCTCTCATTGGAAGCTTCTTAAGGAAGCTTGAATATGTGGACAGGATTCATTGGCTTCTTGAGGAAGCCATGAACAGTACATTGAAAAGGACATAAAGCAGTGATAATGACATAAAGTGAAGGACAGTACTGTACGGACGGTACAAAAACCAAAGGGTTAACAACTCCACATGAACTGGCACGGAGGAGCTAGGACGTGTTGGCTCGGTTTGTAGGAACAGCAGTAGTCCGAGCTTCCCTCTCGGACAGGTCTCTGAGATCGGCTAATCCAGACTGGACAATGGGTTTCACGTTGGGTTCCCTTTCAGCTCGGTTCATAAGCACATAATCTTATCTAGCTCGGCCGAGATCGGGCCGAGGCCTTAATCTCACATCCTAGGTCGGCCTATGCTCATACTACCCTTCTAACCTTGTACAATTTCTAAGGCTTAATCCTATCCTTAAATAGATATTTATATACTAAAATTATATTATTTAATATTAATTTTCGGGATGTTACACCTTGCCTTCCTCCATAAGCTTCCTTTTCTCCTTGAGTCCCTCATCTTCTTGTTACAATTCACGAATCCTTTGCAAGAACTCATTAGAAATTTGCAGCATCCCCATTCTGACACTTGTCGGCTCCACGTGCATTGTCAAGCTCAAATCTCTAAACTCTTCAATCAATGCAGCTTCTTTGACCATCATCGAACTGATATGCATTGCTTTTCGACTCAATGCGTCTGCCACCACGTTTGCTTTCCCGGGATGGTAATGAAGCTCGAACTCATAATCCTTCAAGAACTCCATCCATCGGCGTTGCCTCATATTCAACTCTTTCTGGTCAAAGAGGTACTTTAAGCTCTTTTGGTCACTAAATACCCGGAACGTAGTGCCATAGAGATAGTGCCTCCAAATTTTTAGAGCGAAAACAACCGCTGCCAGCTCTAGATCATGAGTTGGGTAGTTCATTTCATGAACTTTTAGCTGTCTCGAGGCATAAGCGACTACCTTCCCATCTTGCATCAAAACACTCCCAAGTCCTTGTTTCGATGCATCACAATACACCTCGAAACTCTTCTGTGTATCCGGAAAAATCAACACAGGAGATGATGTCAATCTTTTCTTCAGCTCTCGGAAACTCCTTTCACACTTCTCATCCCAGATAAAGGGTTGATCTTTCCGAGTTAACTTTGTCAAGGGCAGTGCTATCTTCGAGAAACCTTCTATAAATCTTCTATAGTAACCAGCCAAACCAAGAAAGCTTCTCACCTCCGTGACCGACTTCGGTTGCTCCCATTGCAAAACCGAGCTTACTTTCGCCGGATCAACTGCTATTCTCTTATTTGAAATTACATGCCCCAAGAACTTAACTTCCTCCAGCCAGAACTCACATTTTGTAAGTTTGGCATACATCTGCTTCTCCTTCAGGATACTCAACATTATCCTCAAGTGTTCAGCATGCTCCTCCGGGCTTTTGGAATAAATAAGGATATCGTCAATGAACACAACCACGAATGAATCTAAATAGGGTCTAAAGATTCGATTCATGTAGTCCATGAAAATAGCTGGTGCATTAGTCAATCCGAACGGCATCACGACATACTCATAATGCCCGTATCGGGATCGAAATGCGGTTTTGGAGATATCCTCTTCTCTAATCCTGATCTGATGATACCCCGACTTCAGATCAATCTTGGAAAATACTGAAGCCCCACGAACTTGATCCATAAGGTCATCGATCCTTGGTAAAGGATACTTGTTCTTGATTGTGACCTTATTCAACTGCCGGTAGTCGATGCACATCCTCATACTACCATCTTTCTTCTTGACGAACAAAACCGGAGCACCCCATGGTGACACACTTGGTCGGATCATCTGCTTTTGTTACAATTCTTCAATCTGCTTCTTCATCTCGTCCATTTCCGGTGGTGCCATTCTATAAGGAGCGATAGAAATGGGACCAGCTCCCGGAACTAAGTCGATTCCAAATTCAATTTCTCTTTTCGGTGGCAAACCCGGTATCTCATCAGCGAATACCTCCGAAAAGTCTCTGACAACGGAGATATCTTCAATATTTGGGCCTTTCTCCTCCACTTCATTGTTGAACAAGCACATATAGCCAGAGGGTGTTGGGTTTCTATAGATCACGACTTTTCTATCACAATCGATGATCACTTGGTTTCGACTTAACCAGTCCATCCCCAAGATCACATCCAATTGTGATAAGGGTAAACAGATCAAATCTACCCTAGAGGTTTGTCCTAACACTTCTATACAACAGTTAAGACATGCTCTAGAAACAACTACAGGAGCATTAGTAGGGGTTTCTACTTTCAGAGTGTATGACAATTCAGACATAGGTAGACTCAAACGATCTACACATTCATATGAAACGAATGAATGCGTTGCACCAGAATCAAACAAAACATTACAAAGCTGACCATTTAGCAAGTAATTACCTTGCACCAGATCAGAAGATCAGCTTGCCTCCACACCACTAAGTGTGAAAACCCTTCCTTGAGCCATAGGCCTATCAGCAGTCCCTCTTGCATTGGCTTTGGCCGGTTCCTTGCAGTCTCTCGCAAAGTGTCCCGGCTTCCCACAGTTGAAACACCCACTTGTTCCCCAACAAAAACGACCATAACGATGGCGCTTGCACTTGTCACAGAATGGAGCCTCACTCCGAAAGTTCCTTCCATCATTACCTCCAATCTTCCCTTTTCCTTTCCCTCGGCGATCATACGGAATCTTGCCTCGGTTGTTGAAACCCTTGCGCCTTTGAGGTCCATAGTTCCGGTTATCTTTTCCCTCGGTTGCTTGCAACTCTTCAGCTTTCTTGTCATCTTCATACATCCTACACATGTCCACAAGTGCAAGAAAGCTTTGGATCCGTTGATAGCTGAAAATGGACTTCAACTTGGGCCTCAAGCCTCCCTCAAACTTGATACATTTGCTCCTTTCATCAGGGTTGTTCTGATAGTATGGAGAGTACTTCATCAACTCCTCAAACTTGGCCGCGTACTCATACACACTCATGTTTCCTTGTTTCAGCTGCAAGAACTCCACCTCCTTCTTTCTCCTCAAATCCTCAGGGAAGTATTTACTGAGAAACTTCTCCATAAATACACCCCAATTCACATCCCTTCCTTCATAGTGTAGGAGCTGAACCGTGTGATTCCACCAGTTCTCAGCTTCATCCTCTAGCATGTAGACTGCATATGCTACTTTCTGAGCTTCCGTGCAATCCAAAGTTCTCAAAATCTTGTCCATGGTATGAATCCACTTATTGGCCTCCTCAGGTTTAAATCCTCCTTCGAATTTGGGTGGATTACAACTCCTAAAATCTGGCAGACTCTTTGCCTCAGCGTTGCCCACATTGCACTGGTGAGGGGGATTAACCGGTTGGGGTGGTTGTTGAAATTGCTGTTGTTGCATGGACTCCAACACCGCGGTAATCCTCTCTAACATCGCATTGGTGTGATTTTGGTTTCTAGTTTCCATAATAGACCTGCGCTATGGACTTATGGTCACATATGTTGAACTAAAGAAACATTCATCACACCACCTATACTAAGGTCTTTAACCAAAACCTCAAACAAAACATTCAATTGTATCTAATGCTCAGACTAAGCAAGATACTGGCATTCAAAACAATAAACATGCCCTGTGGATACCTGCTTGATGTTGATGGCTACCTTTCTGGAACTGCTTCAACTACTACAGGATCTGACTTTTGCTCTGATACCACTCAGTGTGACACCCTTCTCTTTCACCAGTAATTAACATACTAATTATATCTATTATATCGGATAAAATATGGACTTGTAAACATTAGGAAAAATATAGAAATAAATTTTTTATTTTAAGGCGGGTGCACAAACCAAAACATGGAATTCTTGAAGAATATAATTTATGTCGTTCAAAACATTGTGTTGGATTCGGCATTTGCTAACTTAAGAAAACCTTTTCACAATCCAGATAGCATCGGTGTTTTTGAAAACGTATTGACATAGTAAAATTAAGCGATGCATATCCATTCTTTCTTTCGCGGAACTGATACCGTTTAAATAACATAACCGAATCCGTTAATTAATCTTTATCAAAGTGAGCGGAAATGGTAGGACTATGCACAGTTATAATATGAACATAAGTTATATATATATATATATGTGTCATGTAATACATAGTCCCAGTAGTCATGTCTCCAAGATTCCCATACAAGTCCATAACAGATCTATATCAAAATATAACCATAACCCTAGAGCTCTCAAGAGCATATCTATAATATATACAAATCAAAATATGAACTCTAGAGATGGTCGCATAGATCTGGTCGCAACAGTAGTAGTAGTGATAGTAGTAGCAGTCTCCAGGTAGCAGAAGTAAACATCATCATCAACAGCAGCAGTAGTATCTCCTCCACAACATCCCCACATCGGATCCCCTGATCCTCATCATGTACCATACGCACATACCTAGGGATCATCGTCCCTCCACTGACTCCCGGTAGAATGAACGACTGGCTCGCCTCCGCTCTCGTCCTCCACGGGGTCCTCCTCGATCTCATCCGATGGAGTACGTACCCTACCACTGGGTATCGGGTCAGGAGATGGTGAGACCCTAACTGGGCTCCTCGGATCAGAAGGGGGAGTCTCCTCGCGGACGACTCTCGAAGAAAAAGGGTGTGAGCGGGTAGGTCGAAAACGGAAACTGTGATAAGAGCGAGCTGGTCGTGTGGGAGGTGGTCCATGATATGTGTAAAAAGGGGGTACGTGCATAGTGTATATGATGGGAATCCTAAACCTACGAGGACGAAATCGAATCAGAGGGTTCGGGTGGTAGAAGGTAACCTCTACCTCTCCCTCGAACACCGCGCGATGGTTCTCGTAGATCCATGTGCCACTAGGAAGTGGCCGGATCTCGATGCAAGCGATGTAACGTGACATCACCTACAAGGGCATATGGGTAAGCAATTCTATACACATAATCAATAGAGCATAAATGTATGTACAATGTGAAGGTATATACATGCAACAATAAACAACAATCACATTTAGCATTTAGCAAATATAGGATGCAAGTAGGATGCTCATACTAGTTTCATTTAGCAACTTTAGATTAAATGAGTGGCATGATGTATGAACTTAGCTCTCAAGCCTATCTTCATCATTCTATGACACTCTCTGACGTCCATCCTTTACTTCATCCAGCACTCAACAGTGTGTTGTACTCCTAGGTGTACAACATTCGTACATTCACCAAGAATGTTCACGACAAGCTTGGAATCCATGCCACCCGAGCACGTCCCGTCATCCAAACGGTATAATCATATCGGCATCCCACTAAGCCGACCACGTCGTCAACCATAACGTGTCATCAAGCGAGTCGTCAATTGGCACTCCTAGAGGCCCTCCTCATGTTATCAAAACATGATAAACGATCTATCATCCAGACTCCAAAATGAATGCATTATCTTAACTTAAAGGAATTGATTAGTGGTTTTTCCTTTTAATAATTCCCGACGTGCCACCCGAGCAACGTCTCGTCGTCCAAACGAAAATTTACTATATCATCAATCAATTTCCTTTAAGTCTTAGATCACTTGGATTATTTAAGTATTAACCAATGATTCAGAATTAAAAATGGTATTTTTAATATTCTGGTAAAATACTCGAGTGTTCCTCAGAATACTCGAGTGTTCTTCAGTTATTTCCAGATTACTCGAGTAGCCCTCATTTACTCGAGTTGTTCATGTCTTTATGAGGATTTGGGTTTCTGGTTCATAAAAATACTCGAGTGGTTCATGAGTACTCGAGTGTTCTTCATCAATTCCAGAACACTCGAGCGACTCCTGCATTACTTGAGTGGTTTACCATAAAATGTCCCCATACATCAGTTGATACTCGAGTTCTGGGCTTGGTACTCGAGTGTTCTAACACAAAATACATTGTTTTACCAAAATTTTACTCGAGTATAATGCCAAGTACTCGAGTCTTTTCCAGCAGTACAGACTGAAAACTTGGTTTTAACATACCATTTTCAATTCTAACCATTTCTAGTCCAATCCAATGATCAACAGAGTTCATATAACACATATTGAACATGCTCAAACACTTAGAACACATCAAATAACAGATTTGACAGAGAATCAAGAGTTTATGCATAAAACATGCAATTTCACAACTTAACTTATCAAATTGCAAAATACTCAATAAACTTGTGAAATAAAGCTCAATACAGCTTGCATGCATCATATGAAACTTGCTCAAAACAACCATAGAGCATGAGTTGGTCTCCAAACCAAATTTCTTATTCAATCTAAGCCCTTAGAGCCTCTTGGTGGCTCTCTAATGAAAATCATGGAATTTAAACTCTATCTAGTGAATAGAAAGACTTCCCCTTACCTTACAAACGTGAATCAACAGAGAACTTGAAAGGAATAGCTCCACAACACCAAGAATCACTTCAAGCACCACATGCAGGACAGTTTTGAGTGGAGGTCCAAAATGGAATTGGTTGACATAGGAAACAGATATAGAAATTGGGGAAACTAGTATTTCTATACTCTCTGCAACATCTACTAACTATGGAAACTGAATTGAGACTCAGAGCACTCATGAGCTTACCAAAATCAAGACTCCAAGCAAGCTCCAGACAAAGGCTTGACAGAAACAATTCCAACTTCCCCGCTTCAATTCTTCCACCACACTCACTCTCAGCTCACGAATTTGGTGTCTATACAAAGCTCGAGATGTGAGCTTTGTATTGGTGTATAATTTGTTTCTCAAATCCAGACACAAAGGAAGAATCGAATGCTCCAACTCAGGAACCCTAACTTGGATAACAAACTCGAATTTGACCAAATGCCTCAACATTCGAGCTTGATTGGCTTATATAGACAGGGAGGAAGCTCATGCACGGCGACACGACAACGGGAGACGTGGTTGAGAGGTGTTTTCGTGGCAAAGGGAGGGAATCGGTGGTGGTGACTCACCAAACGCACTAACTCGTGCAACTCTGACCAGAACACTCAGGTCTTTTCAGAAATACTCGAGTATTTTGGTCAGTTTTTGAAAAATAATAATTTTATTTATTTTTCCTCCAAAACCTTTCCTATAATTACCTCTAGGTCCCAAATCAGGGACTAATATGCAAAATATTTATTTTATGTATACTTATACTTAAATAAATAAATTCACACACATTCCCTAAATGCATAAATACAGATTTTAATCGAAGATTAAGAATGGGAATAATTAATTATAATAAACTTTATAATTAACAATTCATTAATCAGGGATTAAAATTTTGGGGTGTTACAACAGACCTGAGACTAAACCCATTTCTATTCCTCCTTCAAAATTTCTAATCTTTTTCTAATATCCTTTTACACTTGCCTAAGTCATGACTCTAAGGTTATTACAAGCTTTAGCCATATTAAAACCCACTTTGTACATCCTAAATTTAGCAAATCTTATTATTATATTATATTATAACAATTACCCTTATTCATTAACTTACTTACTCTAAATTATAAGTTCAATTATTAGTTCAGACCATGGCTATTCCTATGCTTCCTGATTACTATCTATACTAAACTTGGTTATTTAACACAAGCTGTCAGTCTCTAACCGGTTACAGGAACTCTTAACCGATTAGATCCTGCGGTCAAGGATTGAATAATAGAGATTCTATGTCCAAATCATTTCAAGCTTCAACAAATTTATTCCTAACTCTTTATGCAGCATCTAAGGTATGTTTTTAAGGCATCGCTAGAGTATGATTATATTAACCTTGAACATCAATCTTACTAATTTAGGTTCAAGTCATCTTCAAGTCATAAAGTTCATCATCATACCCTGTAATTCCTTCCATTCAATTCATTTGCTTAATTAATTCATTAGTGGCAGTATACAAAAGACGGGGAACCATGGGTTGTTTTGGTCTCCAAACCAATCAATCCTTGTCATGGTTCTAACATACACGAACACATATAATCAAACCTCTCAATAAATAATCCTAACAATATGAATGGTGTAGCGCGCTTGTTTGTTGTCGAAATCATTTGGACTTGTAAATTGGACTTGTAAGGTTTTCCAAAATTTAGGGTGGAAAATTTTTATTTTCAAAACACTTGATTGGAAGGTAAAAATCAGAGAGTTGAAATCCGGAAAGTTTAAAAGGAGTTGAAAAGCAGTCGAGGGGTTTTCGCAATGAATAATATTTTCATGAATGAAACCTTTAGTCCCTCGATTGCGAGTTCTTTAGAAAACGGATGAATGTCGGATTTCAAATTATATTAAAAGCAAGCGGAATATTTAAATGCGTGGAGTGAACCTTAGTTGTAGATAAAAGTCATAAAAGGTCTGATACAAAAGAGTTACAAGTCCATTAGAAATAAAACACTCTGACAATACCAAAAACAACTTTTACAAAAAGCAAGACTCAAAAAGAAAGGGGTATCATCAGAGCTGGTCGTCGGTCCACTGCAGCTATTCCATAGTCCGGGATCACCGGTTTCGTCCAACCCCAAGCGCCATCAGGGAGCGGACGAATCTCGATGCAAGGCAGGCATCCGGTCATCACCTACAAGGGCAGGGAGAGTAAGCCTAACACGTTCGCATAATCGAATAAGCCTAAGCCCTAGCATACACAGCCAGATACACAGCAGCAGTCACCAATGCATATACATATGAGCAAACACCAGTTTAGTTATAATCTTCCAGTTAAGTGGCATGATGCATGTACATGTTCTTCGCTATGAGGCCTCTGTCCACCGGGTCCAGATCTGAGGAACGGTGTGTCCCAGACACGTCATGACTTACGGTGCGTCCACCTGCACAGTGCGTCCCAGACGCGTCACGACTTACGGCACGTCTGCCAGCGCAAAGGCATGACTTACGGTGTTTCCACCAGCATAGTGCGTCCCAGACGCGGCACGACTTACAGTGTTTCCACCAGCGTAGGTGTGTTCCCAGAACACGGCATGACTTACGGTGTTTCCACCAGCATAGTGCATCCCAGACGCGGCACGACTTACAGTGTTTCCACCAGTGTAGGTGTGTTCCCAGAACACGACATGACTTACGGTGCGTCCACCAGCACAGTGCGTCCCAGACGCGGCACGACTTACGGCACGTCTGCCAGCGCAAGGCATGACTTACGGTGTTTCCACCAGCATAGTGCGTCCCAGACGCGGCACGACTTACGGTGAACCCTGTGCAGGCTTTCGTAAAATGTCCGGTTCAGTTACAAAACAGTTCACAGGTTCATCCGGCGTAGTAAACAGCACGCCTTACGGTGTTTCCACCTGCGTAGGTGTTCCTCAGATTGGGACTGGTCTGATAACCTAGTTCATGTCATGTATATTATCGATGCAACTCTTGCAGTCCTAGGTTATCATGCACATGTTCAAGTTCTAGTTTCGTTATTAGTCCAACTATGTCATTGTCCATTGACATCAGTCCAGCATGGGTACATACACAGCTATAGACATTCACCGTATATCCATCAGTAATTAAGCACACAGATGACATAGCAGAGTCGTACTAATTCTAGGTTACGTCTATGACTGAGTGTTCGGTCAAAGTCCCATTACTTACTTGACCTAAGTCACCTTAAGTGACTAAAGCTTGGGATAATCAAGTCTTAACTACTTAAGACTTCGGTTAAGTGAACCCTAATCACTTTAAGACTAGGTTTAACTGACTTCGGTTGACTAATCGTGGACTAAGTCCACTAATCTTGGACTAAATCTCACTAATCAGGAGTTTAGTCTCACTAATCGTGGGTTAAGTCAAGCTTTATTGACTAATCTTGGATTAAATCCAACTAATCATGGATTAGGTCCAACTAATCGTGGATTAGATCCAACTAATTGTGGATTAGTTGACTAATCAGGGGATTAGGGTTACTAATCGAGGATTAAGTCCAACTAATCGGGAATTAGTTGACTAATCAGGGATTAAGCTTATTAATCTTGGATTAAGTCCAACTAATCAGGGATTAGTTGACTAATCAGGGTTTAAGGTAGCTAATCAAGGATTAATCTTGGATTAATTGACTAATCAAGGTTTAATCAAGGATTAAGTCTAACTAATCTTGAATTAGTTGACTAATCAAGGTCTAACCAAGTTTTAGGGAACTTAATTCGGTCTAAGAGTGATTTAGAAGTCTAAGATTGGGTTAATTATCACTTAGTTATTGGGTCATCCCCCTAATCAAGGCTTAGAGCCTAAAACCGAATTGATCAACACTCTAATTACCTCATCTAAGTGTTGATTAAGGCCTAATTAGTTCTAATCCTTGGGGTCAACACTTAACCTAGTGCATTCAAGAGGCTAAACATCCAACTAACACCCTAATCCATTCGGTTTCCCTTTAACTCAAGGTATGTTCCTAAAATTCAACATAAACCTATGGTATTCACACTAACAACCATTCATCAATACCAAACAAGGCTATAAAATTCAGCATCAACATTTCAATAACAACGCAATACAAGAAAGGTAATCATCAACACAAAACATAAGCACAAAATTCAGCATAGCACATTCAACAACAACATATCAACATTCATCAAATTCGGCCTCCAAGCCCAAAATCAAAGTCTAACTAGTGCCCTTGAGTCTCATGGTGACTCACCCTAAATATCTAAGCTTAAAACTTATTCTAGCAAGTGAGTAAACTTCTCTCCATACCTCTTGAAGACACAAAACAAAAACTAGAACCTTTAAGCCTTTCTCCTTTCAAAGCCGTGAGCAACTCCCTCCTCCTTAGACACTTGAAACTTTGCTCCTAAGCTTCCAAGACTCTAAGACTCCTCTTGATCAACCAAGCCAAAAATCCTAGTGCTTTGATGATGGTGTGGCCATGAGCTTGGTTTGGGTTGTGGTTGAAATTTCTTCAACACAACTTCAAGTAAGTGGCATATCCATGATCTAGGGTATGAATATGCCAAGATTCTTTGTGTTTGGTGAGAATTTAAGTTGGTTAAGGGTGTTGGTGAGGTTTGGCCGAGAGCTCTCTAAGAAGAGGAAGGGTTGAGTTTTGAACTTCTAAGTCTTGATGGCTCATGCATGATGGACATTCATGATTTAGGCTTAGAGTATGTGAAGATTTTCTTGATCTAATGGAAGAAAAAGGTTGGATGGTGGTGGTCTGGGAGGGTGGCAAGGAAGAAGAAGAAAGAAGTGAAATGGAATTGGTATGAAGGTGGCGTGAGAAAAGGAAGAGCAAAATGAGGCTCATCAACAAAGGCTTTCTTTTATAAAATTCATGGTCAAAGATGGAAAGGAAAGGTGGCATAAGGGTGGGTTTTGGTGTTGACACATCTTCCCTTCATGCAAAGGGAGAAAAGGTGGTGTGGACACCTTGCACTTTGACCAAGGCATGAAACACAAGCTTGACAACTCACTTTCCTCATGCATTCACAATTTGCACTCCAAGGCTTCACACACCAACATACCATACGGCCAACACTTGCACACACATACACCATACGGTTTTGCACTTGCACACACAAGGCCCAAGCACACTTTTATGGCCCAATAACACTCTTAAGGCCCATTAGGTAAATCTAATCCACTTAGCTCTTAATCCATTCATTAACCAAGCTAATCTAACTCAAGACTAACCATTAGCTAACTAAACCAATCTAACTCAACCACATAAGTCTAAGCTTAGTTAATTAGGGTTACACTAAACCCTAATCACGATTTGCTATCTAAGCACGATCAAACCCTAACACATCAAGCTAAGACAAAACATTTAAATCACAAGGCACGAATTATCAAGGAACTAAAATTCAGGGATGTCACAAATGACTTCTCCCATACCTTAGATATTTAGGACAGGTTTAGACATGTTTCGTTCAGCCACAACGTAAAACGCAACGTTGGGCATCAGAAACTTGCACCGACCAGCAGCTCCGTGCACCGACCAGCACCAGAATCAGCACCGGCTACACCAGCACCAGCACCGACCGCACCAGGAACATGCACCAGACTCCAGCATCGGTGCATCAGGTACATGCACCAGATTTCAGCATCGGTGCATCAGGAGACATGCATCTAATTTCAGCATCGGTGCATCAGGAACATGCACCAGATTTCAGCATTGGTGCATCAGGAACATGCACCAGATTTCAGCATCGGTGCATCAGGAGACATGCACCACGGATCAGCACCAGATGCACAAGGGGCGTGCAGCAGGGAAACAGCACCGGTGCATCAGAAACTTTGCACCAGGTGCATCAGAAGACAGCACCGGTGCACCAGAGAACTAGCACCAGCAGCACCACCATGCACCAGAGCTTGCATCAGCAGCACCACCACGCACCAGGACATGCACCGGCAGCACCACCATGCGCCAGGGTGTTGCACCACAGACCAGCACCAGATGCACCAGAGACGTGCACCAGAAAATAGCACCAGTGCACCAAAGGCGTGCACCAGAAAACAGCACCAGTGCACCAGAGACGTGCACCAGAAAACAGCACCGGTGCACCAAGAAACTAGCACCAGAAGCACCGTCACGCACCACCACGCACCGAAACGTGCACCGATTGCACCGACATACCGTACCACGAATCTTACATCCTTGATTCAGCACCAACCGAGTCGGAAACAACCCCAAACAACAGCAGCAGCAACCGAGGAACAACAGCAACTACACACAAGGATTCCCCAAGAACACCAAGAAAACTCAAACTCTTACTCACTTAATTCAAGACTTATTGTTTTGCAACTCAAGGCAAGTAACAAGCACGAATTTAGAGGGAGATTTGGACAGAGTTTTGGCTCTGAGATTGAAGGGAAGTATGAACATAACAGCTGCACATATCAGCATGCTTATATAGAGGAGAAAAGGGGAAGGAAACCCTCCTAGGGAGGTTTGCTTAACAACTAAGCTTCCCAAAAGCTCTTAGCACGTGTCCTAGACGTCCTTAGGGGTGCCACGTGGTCTGGGAAGACTTAGGGACGAAGAAAGCTCGCTGGACAACCCTTAAACCGTCTTAAAATTCTGCAGTTTCAGTGTCACTAACCGGTTACTGGCTTTACTAACCGGTTAGCTGTTGGGCGGGAAAATTGATTTTTAATATTTTTACTCCACAAAACTAAATTTCCACCGTTAGATGTGATGATAAAATATTTAAGAACCTTATATAAAAATTTGAGCAAGATCCAACGGTTAACGAAGGAGATATTGCCCGATCTTTGAATGGTATTTTACCAAAATATTACTTTTTCAGATATTTTATTTAATCCTTTCTAACCAAAACTCATTTTTTATTTTCAAAGTATGTTTCCTTGTGTTTATTCCTCAAAATACTTCACTTAAAATAATTTTTCCATAATAAAATAATTCTTTTCTAATTTAACAATAAACTATTGTTTGCTTATTAAAAATATTTTCCTTTATCTTAAAATACTACCTAATCTAAAATAAATCATTTTTACTAGATTATTTTCTAAAGCATCCTTATCATTATATAAAAATATTTACCTCTATTAATAACCATCATAATAATACATATTTTATTTATTTATAAAAAATGAGGGACTTCACAACTGATCTTTCGGTTTATGTTTACTTCTCTTGAAACATTGCCTTTTGTTTCCTTATTCGCTTTCTAACCTTTTACTTTTGATTGCCTTCTCACTGGGCGGGACATAGAGCGCTTTTCTACTTTAGATAGATCGGGAGTTTGTTGTTCTCGGTGGAGGAATGGATTCTCCCGTGGCATTGAGCGTCTTAGCAAAACTTGGTAAATCATGGCTTGAGAGCGTACCAAGGGCTTCTCAAATCTTAGAAAGAGATCACTTCTTGTTCTTACATAAACAAATTTCATTTTTCGGATATTTTCATGCTACGCATGCCCGTTTTGTTAGTTCTCTTTAATAAATTTTATACAAAATCAATCATGCATAATTATATAACATTGCAAAGATCTTGTTTTCATATAAATTTTTTTTTCAAAAGCACGCCCTCTAAGCATCTATGCAGCTTATAACATGAAACACTGTGTTTGCATGTTGAAATCATGAAAAAAATAGTTTATTCAAATCATGCAATGGTTGAGCAGATAACAGTTAGCAAGATTATGGAAACAATAACTATCATGATAAACTAATTTTAGTTTACACATCAAACATTCATATATACAGAGTCATCTAATTATTGTTTTTTTTATCAAAATATTTTATTTTATTTATTTTTAAAAAAAATTTTTACATATGAGAGCGACATCATTCGTGAATGTAGACATACGAAAGCCAAGTCATACTATAACATACACGTATGCATATTAGACCATCCATATCAATGTATAGATAATGATGTTATTTGGGACATGGTAATCGTATCGGTATAATGTTGTAAATGAAATCATGTTATTATATGAGAGCGATAAAACCAAGGTTGTCATAGATGCATACAAAAGCTAGCAAGATAACAAGTATACACATACTGTAACTCTTTTTATAACTGCACACACAATAGCTGATGCATAATATATTGCACACATAGTAACTGATACATAATACATTGTACACACAGTAACTGATACATGATACATAATTCATCAAAGGAAAAGAAAAGACATTCAAAAGCTAGCAAGATAATGAACATACACATACTGTAACTATATTTTTTTTTATTATTTTTTTGTATATATATATATATATATTTAATTGCACATGCAGTCATATCATCATGATCCAAATATATTATTACCAATTTCATGAAAAGGCATATTAGCATAATAGGCATGACAATAATTTAGATTGAGTCAAGAATTGTATGTACTTAGCTTTTGGTGTAGATAACTGGTAGCAGCGTTGCAATTGTGACCCTCCCAGCTAGGTGCGCCTTTGCTGCTGAGTTTTCATTTTCTGTAAAGGGGTGCCTTCTTCAGTGAGAGGGTACTTTCACCCTTCTAGTTGCCTCATCGCTTTCTAGGAAGTTGGGTAAGAGCGAACGTGGAAGCCTTTTTGGAAAGGACGCTTTTGGAGCAGAAAGACAACTTCCTTGCTGCAATGCTTCTTGGGTTGATGATTCATAATGTTGTTGTTCCAGAACTTTCTCTAGTGGTCATCCTTGTGCCATCATCAAGGACCACTCTCCTAACACCACTTGGTGTATCTCCTTCTAAAGTTGAAGCCATGATTTCCCCGGCAACGGCGCCAATTGTTTCTGCCAAAATCTAAATTCCTATGAAGAATAAAGATAAAATAAAGTGGGTTTGTAAACTTAATGAAATCAATGGCCTCATTTCATTGAACACTGGAGAGGGATACAAGAGGGAGGGGTATTTGTTACAAAGGGCAAGTATACAGTGGAGTAATACAAAGAAATAAGAATTTTTGATAGGACGCCCTTTGATTATCTCCCTCAAGTTCTCTACTGCATCTCCTCTCTTCTTAGTCGTTGTGTTTGTGTCGTTGTTGTAGTTCAGTGTTTTGTGGGTTTTGTTGATTTGTGTTTGCTTTTATAGTGGGTTAGACAAGAAAGGATAACTCTTGATAGGACGTCCTTCTCTTATCTTCCTCAATACTACGTTACAGTATTTCAGTATCAGTGTTTTTCCCTCTCCTTTGGTTTACTTTCACTTTGGTTCTCATTGAATTGGATGAGGTTGACTTGTATATCCCTTCTGCCTTGTATGATAACCCTTTTTATAGTTGGCTTGTAACGTGGCCTTCACGTTCTTCCTCATCTTGGACTGGTGGTTACTGTAACATTTTCCTGCTTGTTCACTGGTTACTTCCTTTTACTGTTGCCTTCAGCAAGGAGTACAAGTAATTCCACTTTTGTTGTTGATTGGAATAGTGTAACATCCTCACTTTAATTAGTTAATTTTAAATTTTAATAAAATCAGAGTTTGAAAATTCATTTTAGAATTTGATTTCTTTTAAAAAGTTTTTCGAAAACCCGGCAGAGTTTCCTCTTTTTTTCGGACTTCCCAAAAATTCTCTTCTTAAAACCTGTCAGCCCAGAATATTTAAAATCTTAAAACATAATAGTCCAATAACCAGATCAGATCCTAAGGCCCAATTAGTACAAATTCAGGGCATACAATTACTACGCATATTAAATTACAAAAATAACAGTTTTAAAAATAAAATCCGATCAGGGTATCACAAATACACTCCACGTGGTGGAGAGTTTCCAGTTCGGCCCGCAACAGTGTAAGCTCCGCTTCCGTACCTGTAAAATTATATCAAGAAGGGTAGCATTACACAGGACTTAAAAAGATAAATCCTAAAAGAAGACATAGCAAATAACTAAGCCTATATAATTATTAATACATTTTATTCATAGTTATTCATATAATTAATCTCTTTTAGTTCTTCACTTATTCTCACATTCTTTTAATTATTGATTCCTTTTTCATTCTTTCTTTCCTATTCTTTATTCTTTTTCCATTTTTCATTAGGTAGTCCAGCCCCAGCCAGCTGTACGGTACTGAGCGCTAGGATTTCCCCTTTTTCATTATTCATTTTCTTTTCATTTTCTTTTTCTTCTTCTCTTCCTTTTCTTTTACTTTTTCCTTTTCTTTATCTTTTCCTTTTTCCTTATGACTGAGTCCAACAGACCATCAGCCATTTACCTTTATTATTCCTTTATCTCTTTACTCGTGATAGTGGCTACCGCCCGCCTGCCACCCCATCATTTAAATCTTTTAGTGATGACAATGGCTACCGCTCGCCTGTCATCGAAATCATTCCTTTTCTTTTATTTCTTTTAGGGATGACAGGGACTTCCGTCCGCCTGTCATCGATTTCATTCTTTCCTTTTATTTCTTTTAGTGATAACAGGGACTTCCGTCCGCCTGCTATCGAATCAATTATTTTCTTTTATTTCTTTTAGTGATAACAGGGACTTCCGTCCGCCTGCTACCGAATCCATTCTTTTCTTTTATTTCTTTTAGTGATAATAGGGACTTCCGTCCGCCTGTCATCGAATTCAGTCTTTCCTTTTATTACTTTTTAATGATAACAGGGACTTTCGTCCGCCTGTCATCGAATTCATTCTTTTCTTTTATTACGACTGAGTCCAACAGACCATCAACCATTCTCTTTTCTTTCTTCATTATTTATCTTTTCTCTTATTATAATATAAGTAACTCTTTTATGCTTAACTTAATCTTTTACTCTTTATTTTCGTTTATGACTTATCACATTTTTCCTACGTTTTCTACTTTAATCTCTTTCTTTTTACTAATTACTCTCGCTCTTATCCAACTTTACTTTGTGGCTTATCATCCTAATGTTTATTTTACCTCTATTTTGGTATTTCTCTTTCTTTTCCTCTTTCTATTATTAATTATCCTAATGTCTAACTAACTCTACATAGCTTTAGTATAGTCATTATATTTTAAATTCCCGTTTGCAAATTCTTAATTAACTCTATGATTCCTCTCTCTCACACTATTATTTACTTATTCACTCATTTTCCCCATAATAGTACTGTACTCTGTTTATCTACCGCTATTACATTCCCTCCCCTTGTATTATTATCTTTTCATTGAATTCTTTACTTATTACCTACTTGTATTTAAAATTTAGTTTAGTATTTTGTT
Source organism: Crotalaria pallida (assembly GCA_037953625.1). Taxonomy (NCBI): domain Eukaryota; kingdom Viridiplantae; phylum Streptophyta; class Magnoliopsida; order Fabales; family Fabaceae; genus Crotalaria; species Crotalaria pallida. Next base: position 91,668,308 of record CM075651.1, on the reverse strand, counting down.
TCCATTCCATTATTACCCGACAACTCTTAACTAAGTCCCCTCCGCGCTTCCTTATGGTTTTCGTATTTTAACTCCTCTTTTACCTTTCATTGAGTTTTAATAACCTTTCTCTCCTCGCCTATCACAATTACCCTATATCCTTTTTACTCTCACGTTTCTTTGGTTCTCTCTAACAATTCTCCTTGGTTTTATTTTATGCTTTTCTACATTTTCATTCTCTATTAACTCTTTTAATATTCTAAATAAACTCACTCATTCCAAACTTTATTCTACGCACATACATTCTATTCCCTTGGGTGTGGTTTCTCGTCACAATTTTATTTATTTTATCTGTATCAACGGGGGTACCCTAAGGTTCATTAACATACTTTTAATTACCCTATTCTTAGCTACCACTATAGCATCTTAGAATTTACTTCTTAAGTAAAGGTAACGCGAACCCTCTTAGCTCGGGCTTTTTAAATAGAACCTGGATTTTAGCTCGGCGACGATGACGGCGTCGGTGTTGCTCCTCGTTAGCGGGAACGACCGCGACTGGACCGAGGCAAGAGCTTCAAGCTTTGAGGTTCCCGTCATGAGCCCGACACGATCACGGGTCGATAACGGCGCCGGTGAGTCCCGAGGAGAGAGAGGGAGATCAAAGAGAGGGAAGAGGGATCAATGCCAAAGGGGAAGAGAAGGAAAGGGGTTTTTGATGGGGGTAATGGGCGATGGGTTGTGGTGGTGCACCGGCGGCCACGGTGGCGGCGGCTCCGGTGGGGGTTGAAGGTGGGGCGGTGGAGGAAGGAGAGAGAAAACCGGATGAGAAGGAAGGAGAGAGAGAATGGATGGAGGGGAAGAAGAGGCTAGGCGGCGGCGGTTTGGGGCGGCTTTGGTGGCTGGAGAGGAAGAGAAGGGCGGTGGAGGAGGGAGGAAGAGGTTTGAAGTTGGAGAAAGGGGGACAGAAATGGGGCTTCGAACTCCTCCAGCGCTGCTTAAAAAACCAGATCGGCGCTTGAGCGCCTCCCTCCGCGCTTGAGCGCGAGGGCCAAACTGGTGCAGGTCTAATGCGCCAAGCGCGCCTGGGGCGCGGCTACTCGCGCCTGGGGCAGGCGCGAGTCTGTTGACTCGGAGTTGACCGTACCATAACTCCTTCGTTAACCGTCGGATCTTGCTCAAATTTGACGAGCAACTTCCCAAAAATCATACCTTCATATCCAACGGTGGAAATTCCATTTTGAGTCCCAAATATTTTATTTTAATTTTCCCCTTGTTATTATATTTATTATCGAATTATCTATTTTTCTGGCCCGATCCTAACTTCGATTTAACGCTCCTTTCTTCTCTAATTCGCTTAGTATTATTATTATTCTCTTCTAATGCTAGGATTCTCATTTGGAATACCTATCTGTGGTTTGTTATTTCCATTTTAATTATTCTAATTATTATTTATTTATTTATCTTCGGGTTTAAAATTTGGGGATGTTACAAATAGCACAATTTCCACTAATGGCATGTTGAGTGACTTCTCTGATTAAGCGTTGGGCCCAAGAGTTGGAAAGCTTGTTTGAGAAGACTCTCCTTGGGACTTCACGTTCCTTTAGTGTTGCTGCCTGGAGGGGACGCTCTGGGGGAGGGACGCCTTTCTCATCCTGATCTGGTCATGTGGAAGAGCTTCCTTCTAGACTTTGGGCCTGCACTTTCTTGGGCCTTCTCTTAATTTTGTTTATTCTTTCTTTAATGGAATGAAGCCCAAAAATAATTATTCTATCTGAAACAGTGGTTTAATTTTTACAATTGGGGCTGGGCTGTTACATTTGGTATCAGAGCGGCTCCTCTCCCAGTACGGTGTGGTTCGGGGACGAACCAGGCGGAAGATGGTGGGCATGTAAGACCCGGGCTGATGAGGGCAGGGAGTGATCGCCGGTGCAAAGAGGCACGGACAAGGAGCGGCTCCTGGCAGGCTTCTAAGGGAGGGTACATGGATGAACCGACACATCGGAATGAGAGGGTGATCTTGAGACTGTGTAGGAATGGGACTACACAGTACAGGAAGGCTTAAATGAATTGATTAGTACTACCCATATCAACAAGATGCATCTTCTTTTCGGTAGCCCATCACATAAGAACTCCATGGTTAAGCGTGCTTGACTTAGGGTAATTATGAGATGGGTGACCTCCCGGGAAGTTTTCCCGGGAAGTGTGCGAGTGAGGACAAAGCACGCTCAGAAGACTCGTGTTGGTATGTGGGGATAGTCGCAATCCATTTGCCTGCCAGGGATGTTACTAATGGTATCAGAGCCAGGGCCGGGTCGATGTGCCAACGGGGACGTTGGGCCTCCAAGGGGAGGTGGATGTAAGGTGAAGCCTTAGTCCCACATCGGCTGGTAAGGAGAACGAAGCATGCCTTATATAGGGTGTGGATACCTTACCTCACGTGGACGCGTTTTTGGACTCACGGAAGGTGAAACCAAGAGCAAAACCGTGAGGGTGAGTGTAACCCAAAGCGGACAATATCCATGTGGCGGTGCGCTGGGCCCCAGTGCCCAGTACCGTACGGCTGGTTGGGGCTGGGCTGTTACACACTAAAAGCCATGAGTAGAAAAAAAATTGAATAACTTATCGTTCTGACTGTGCTAAGCTAATGTAGTACACAAATATAATATGATTAGAAAGAGCATCACGAGGAGGATGGTATTGGTCTTCATTCTTCAAAGGAGGCTTTTAAGGTCTAAATCAAAATTTTCAATATGGAAATGGAATGCTAAGCATTATTAGATTAAACCAGAGGTAGAATTCTTTATAAAAATCCAAAATCTTGTTTAATTCTCATATACCATAAGAAACACTACTTGCGCTAATGGGTTGGTTGGTAAGGGGCCCTAATAGTACATTAGTACTATCACTGCTATAAATGTTGTCAAGAAGTCAAGATTGTCCAACATCATGCTTTCTATGAGTTGCTGATAAAGGCATTTAAGATAACCACTGAATCAATTTCTTCTGCAGTTTTTGGAAATATTTGACATATTCAAACCACACTTCAGTTGTTATAGCGATTGTCCACACTTGAAGATTGGTTTTTTCTCCAATAATATAAACGGACAAAAATGGAAGTTATGCTAGAGCTTGGGCATAAAATTTAAAATTGTGAAAGGCCATGCCATCATTTAATTTTTTATAAAATGTTTTATGGACGACACAATTCGGTGTCCAATCCTTTTTACATGTATTCTAAGAAAACATGTATACAAAGAATATGAAAAAGGAGGGATGAAATAGATATGAATGTGTATGATGTCAAATACGGTGACCAAATTTGATGTATAAATAATTGAGTTGTTTTTTTTTATCAGCCACTTAGACATAGTTAAAAACTAACCCACTTTCAAGTTAGAATCGGTGGTTAAATAAAACTTTTTTCACGATTTCAGGATTCAAATTTCTAAGATTACAAACTCACATGAGATCATAGTTGACTTTCATTGCATCCTATTAGGGACACTGCTGTCAGTAGTTTCCTAGCTCCCATAAAGTAAGGGTCAGTGATGAGTATGTTATGTTGCTATCCATCTACAGTGTAAGATAGGAGGAGGTGAGGAACAGTGTTTTGTTTGATCTTAACTATTAATAACATTTCTTACATTTACACATTCTTCAGAGTCCTTAAAAGTAGTTTTCTTACTGGTAAAAAATTTCAATGCAAACCCTTCTATATGATAGGCACTTACACTAATAATACCAACTTTGCACCATCAAGTTGTTTATTAAACCTTTTTCTCCAGTGTTACTGCATAATCATGGAAACTCCATATGCAACTCAAGTTCTTCTCTTGATTGTGTCCCTTATTACCATTCTCCATTTCAGTGCATGCAAAGCAGCAGGGCTCAACATGACTTTCAATGAGAAAGAAAGAAATGTGCTCCTCAGCTTCAAGCATGGTCTATCAGACCCTTCAAACAGGCTCTCAACATGGTCAGATGAAGAGGATTGTTGTCGATGGCAAGGAGTCCGATGCGATAATGTCACTGGTCGAGTCGCCGAAATCAATCTTAGCACACCTCTGGACTCTCCTTACATGGAGTTGAGTGGTGAGATTAGTCCTTCTTTGCTGGAGCTAAAATATTTGATTCGCTTGGATTTAAGTTTAAACTATTTTGTCCATACTCAAATACCAAGCTTTCTTGGCTCAATGAAGGGCCTAAGATACCTGGACCTTAGCTTGAGTGGTTTCATGGGACTAATCCCTCATCAGCTAGCAAATCTCTAAAACCTGCAACACCTTAATCTTGCATATAATTATGCTCTTCAGGTTAATAACCTTAATTGGATATCAACACTTTCTTCCTTAGAATACCTTGATTTGAGTGGTGTAGACCTTCATAAAGAAGCTTATTGGCTTCAAGTGTTCAGCACAGTTCCTTCTATTTCGGAACTTTACTTGGAAAACTGTCAAATTAATAACTTAACACCACCAAAAGGGAAAGCCAACTTCACTTATCTCAAAGTCCTTGATATTTCAAATAACAATCTCAACCAAGAAATCCCTTCATGGTTCTCCAATCTCAGTACAACTCTTGTATAGCTTGATTTGTGCAGCAACTTTCTACAAGGTGAAATCCCTCAAATGATATCAAGCCTTCAGAACTTAAAATATCTAGACCTACTGGGCAACTAACTCAGTGGGGCACATCCAGATTCATTAGGCCATCTAAAGCATCTTGAAGTTCTAGACCTCAGCAACAATACCATCACAAGTCCAATTCCCTCATCATTTGCAAATTTATCGTCCTTGAGGACTTTAAACCTGGGTCACAACCAACTCAATGGTACTATTCCAAAGAGTTTAGGATTCCTCATAAACCTGCAGGTATTGAATCTTGGATCTAATTCTCTGATTGGTGGTATGCCTGAAAGTCTAGGAGTTCTCTCAAATTTAGTGACATTGGACCTTTCATCTAATATGTTGAAAGGACCAATAAAAGAATCAAATCTTATAAAACTTTCCAAGTTAAAGGAACTGCGATTGTCTTCGACAAACCTGTTTCTCAGAGTCAATTCTAGTTGGGTGCCCCGTTTTCAACTTGAATATATTCTACTGAGCTCCTGTGGAATAGGGCCAAAGTTTCCAGCATGGCTAAAAATGCAAAGTTCCCTCAAGGCGTTGACAATGTTTACAACAGGCATCTCAGACATGGCTCCAAGTTGGTTTTGAAATTGGTCTTTGCCAATTGATTTCCTGGATTTGTCTAACAATCTGATTAGTGGAGACCTATCGAATGTCTTCCTAAATTCCAGCATCATAAATTTGAGTTATAATCTATTCACCGGTCGATTGCCAAGAGTGTCAGCAAATGTTGAAGTGCTGAACATTGCCAATAACTCAATTTCTGGGCCAATTTCCCCCTTTTTATGTGAAAAGATGAATGCTACTAATAAGTTAACTGTGCTTGATGCTTCAAATAATGTCTTATCTGGTGATCTTGGTCACTGTTGGGAGCATTGGCGGGCTTTAATGCATTTGAACTTGGGTAAAAACAATTTGTCTGGTGAAATTCCAAGCTCCATTGGATACTTGTCTGCACTAGAGTCATTGCTGCTAGATAACAATCGCTTTTTTGGATATATTCCTTCAACCATGCAAAATTGCTCCATGTTGAAGTTCATTGACATGGGTAACAATCAGCTTTCTGATACACTACCAGCTTGGATGTGGGAACTGCAATATCTAATGGTTCTTCGTCTACGATCCAATAAGTTTGAAGGCAGCATTACTCAAAAGATGTGCGAACTTCCTTCGCTTATTGTGCTGGATCTTGCCAACAACAGCATGTCAGGAACCATTCCAAATTGTTTGGATAACTTGAAGTCAATGGCTAGTGAAGATGACTTCTATGCTTACCCTTTGAAGTATTACTATGGCTTTGACTTCAACTACGACAACTATAGAGAAAGTCTTGTTTTAGTTCCCAAAGGAGATGAATTAGAGTACAGAGACAACCTGATACTAGTGAGAATGATTGACCTTTCAAGTAATAAGTTGTCTGGAGAGATTCCATCTGAAATCTCAAAGCTATCTGCATTGAGGTTTTTGAACTTGTCTAGAAACCATTTGTCTGGAGATATACCAAAAGACATGGGAAATATGAAACTGTTAGAATCACTTGATCTCTCATTAAACAACATATCGGGCGAAATCCCTCAAAGCTTGACATATATGTCCTTTCTCAGTTTCCTGAACCTATCATTCAACAACTTATCTAGCAGAATTCCCACAAGCACTCAACTTCAGAGCTTTGAAGCGCTTAGCTATTTGTGGTCCTCCTGTGACCTCTAATTGCACAAGCAGTGAAGAGTTGTTCAAGAGTGCTTTTGTTGGACATGTTGATGGAAATTTCATTAAAACATCAGATTTTGTTATTGGGATGGGGGTTGGATTCGCAGCAGGATTTTCGGGGGTTTGCAGTACTATTTTCTTCAACAGAACTTGCTGGCATGCTTATTTTCTTTATCTTGACCACTTGCACGATCTGATTTATGTGACCATTGTGTTAAAGGTTAGAAGGTTACGTGATAAACTGAGTTTACCTGCTAAGCGAGACATCTGGAAAAATTGTCCTTATATCTTTTGATGTGATTTGTTCTCTCTGTTTAATATTTGCTTTTGTTATAAGTTCTTGATATTAGGAGATTTTGCTGAAACATAAGACTTGCATATAGATATGGGAGTTGGATTTGTAGCAGTATTTTGGAGTAGTTGCAGTGTTCTTTTCTACAATAAAACTTGGATGCATGCTTGTTTTCATTTTCTTGGCCACTTAAAGAACTGGTTTAGGTGACTATAATCTTTATAGTTTAGAAGGTCACTTAATACCAAATAATGAGTTTGCCAGTTAAGAAGTGAGAGGCATCACAAAGTACACTTCTATTCACTACCTATTAGGTTGTCTTGATATTGTGTCTTCTTTCTGTTTAGTTCCTTTAATTTGTAATAAAAAGTCCTTAATGTCAGAAAAACGTAGTTTCCAGAGTGTGAAAATTTGTTTTGTTCTCGAGTGTATTGTTATGTTTAGTTCAAACAGGCGAGAGCCTGCACAAAATTTTGCAATGTCTACGACTTGGCTAATCTTCCTTCTTTCCCTTTTTCCCTCATTTGGCTTCAATATCCATTCCCTATTTCTCCACAAATCAAGTTGCTGGAATATTGATTTTAATATAACTTCAGCAACAGTGGTTGTTTAACAAATAAAAAGTATTTAAAAAAAAATGAAAGCAGGGTACAAGGAGGTTGCAGTAGAAGTGGACTGCATCCAAGGCTAACTTTACCTTCATGTCTGGGATTCGAATCCTGAATTCATTACATCGGAGAAGGTTTTACCTATCTATCAAACTGGTGGGAACCTATAGTTATGAGATACTCGGTGAAACAAACAAATAAACAAAAACATAAAAGCATATAGAACAAAGAATGGTCTTCAATTTTGCCCTCGATAAGATTTGTGAATCTACAAATTTATGTTCAACGGACATTTAAAACCTTCTCTACCATAGTATAATGGATGGAATTGCTGTAATCACTACTCAAGTTTAAAAATAAGAAGGATAAGCAATACAGCTGATTCAATGCACTGGTTTTATTAGACACAAAATTAATCAACTTAAAACTCCAGCATCAATGAATTCTTGAAAGCTTTTACTTTTACATAAAGATGTGTATCTCTTTTCCGTTTCATACATCACGGCTTTGATCGTTCAGAAGCTAATTGCTTGAACCAGTTTCATCATTATTCTTCGAACAACAGCCATTTTCACTGTGATCATGATGAGCATGTTTATCAGAGTGATCAGGTATGTCATCTTCGTCGCTATCATCTTCATCAAAGGGCTTCTGTTTATGAAAGATACAGCACTTCTTGGAGCTCTTCTTCTGCATGAACTCATTGTCTACAGTGCCCTCTTTCCATGAGACCTTCTTTCTGCGATTGAGGGGGAGGAAAAGGACTTCAGGCTGCTGTTGTTCGGACTGAGAGGAAGAGGATGATGGGTCAGAGTTTTCAATGGTTATGGTGGTAGTCCTGGTGCCAGTGACAGAAGGGGAATACGAGGCTACCAGCCTGGTGGCTCTCATGCGTCTATCCATGGTGAGACGAAAACAGTTTCTGGATGTGAATATGAACCTGATATGTACAACAACTTCAATAAATATAAGAAACTAAGACATAATAACAACTTACAAAGCAAAAATCAGAACCGAACATGCCTAATGCCACAAACTGCTAAATAAATATAAACATGAAGATAAAGCATCGTTAAATACACTATCCAACAAGAGAACCAAGTATTATAATACATTGAAAGCACAGCCTGCGTACAGCCAGCCTCCATCCTAAAATATCTTACATTCCTCAAGGGGAAAGGAAAAAGATCTAAACAACAAACATTACCCAACTCCTAGATAAATTAATAGGGTAAATCGTCCATTATAGAGAGAGTGATTAACTTATATGTGTGGAAGTCATGATCATTCACTATTTACCTAATGTAACCTGGATAAGAAAATGTGTTTCCTACATTTTTCCCACTTGTTAATTTGTTTGGTAGAGAAAATGGGTGGAAAGAGAATAGAAGGAGATTTTAGAGAGAAAACTCCATTTTCTCTTGTTTGGTTCAAGAGAGAAAATGGAGAGAAGAGAAAAGTAAATATGGGGCACACCAAAAAAGTTTTCTCTCCAAAAATGGAGAGATTTTGGAGAGAAAAGGGAAATGTGATATATTTAAACATAGAAATAAGGAAAACTCAAGAAAAAAGTTTTCTTCTCATTTTCTCTCCAACCAAACAAAAGGAAGGAAAACTCAACTTTTCTCTCTTCCTCATTTCTTCACATTTTCTCTCATACCAAACAACCACAAAATCTACTCATTTTCTCACCATAATCTCTCTTCTTTATTTCTCTCTTCCCATTTTCTTTCGTGCAACCAAACAAAGCCGTTCAACTTCAAAAGAAAGCATCTAACTTACCTAAGTCTTCCTAATCAAAGACCAATGAACAAAATTAATTGACACATTAGACCAAAAAGCATTACAGAAAGCAATTTCATGCTACAAGCATAAAAGAAAAGGAAAAAAAAAAAAAGCATAATTGGGTGTGTCACAAAAACCAAAGGCAAAAGAAGCTTAGTAACATGCAGTACTAATATCTAGCTAACTAACTCATAAAGGCATAACAAACTATAAGGAATCTAGAATAAATGATATTAGTCTTGGCTGTTTTTTTTTTCTGTACTCTTTGGCCAGTACCACAGGTGTATCCAAAAGCACCTATACCTAAAGGTGTTCATGGTTCGGTTTTTTTTTAAATCGAACCAAATTGAGTAAAACGGTTCGGTTTTGAAAAACCGAATTGAGGGTTCTAATAAAATGGTTCATAAACCGGTTCTTAACCGGTAATGAACCGGTTCTTTTGGTGAACCAGTTACTGAACCGGTTTACCAATAAAACCGGTTTTATTTTTTGAACTGGTTTAAAAACCGGTTTTTCAAAATGGTTTTTGAACCGGTTTTCCGAAATGGTTTTTTGAACTGATTTTCCAAACCTGTTTTTCAACTTCTTTCCGCACCAGTTTTTATCTGGTTTATTTTCCAACTACTATCAGAATCTAAGAAGATATCAGTAGAGAGCAAATATTTAGCTACAATTGATGCAATTTAAGTCGTGTTTAGTTCTATGATTAGATCACATGAGAAAGGCATTAAAATGGCATCTGAAAATCCAAACAAGCAACTTTCACGAACCAAAGAGATCACCATCTGAAAATACAATTGATGAAATTGCAGAAGACTAATTTTTCACTAGTTGAGATACAAGCTAACCAACTTTGGAATAGAACATGCCACATAAAACTTCTCCTGCCATAAAAATTTAGAAATGATCTCAGAATGCAAAATAATGGAGGATACAAGTTTCTTCAAAATATGTAACAGCAGCAGAGGTTCGCATTTCCATCAATTCCTTAATATCTTACCAACACAAAAGCATGAATAAATTCAAGCACCAAAAGTCAGCAAACTTGCATTGAGAAGCTACTGGAAACATACGTATCATAGGTTATACTGTCAATTTAATGAATTTCCATACCAATAACTAAAACTTCTGTAAATCTGACAGTCATGATACTTCTAATACCTTAATCCAGTTTAGTTACTGATATTCATTCATTCCAAGATTGATTTTAAAAAAAAAAAAAAAAAAATTCTAGAATTTGATTCTTTCTTACTGAAAAGAATAAGACCATTCAGAATGAATGATATGACAGTGATTCTAGAATTTTTAGAAATATGAGGCAAGTCACTTTGTTAGTATGTTCAAAGTCACCCTGCTTCTATCCTATAGGTAAAATGAATGAAGCATGATTAAAATATATGTTAGACACCAAATGTTTCATTCAGCACAGAGAAAGGGCTATCAGGTAAAATTCCACTTCTAATGCATTTGAATTGGAAAAGGTATCAGACAAACAAAAAAAAAGACTCAAAACAGAAAACTTTACAAGTTTACATATGTTCAATAAATTTTTCATTACTTTTTGCAGTTATGAGCTCCACTAAAACAAAACATGTTATTGAAAACACACAAGCCACATATCAAAGTCTGATCAGAAAATTTACATGAAGAGGCAGCATAACTAAACTAACACAAGCACGCAAATCAGTAGAAAATAAATCAAAACCAGCGTACAAATGACAAAAAAGAATAATCAATAGAAGAAAAGCAAAACAATCCAATAGCCTATCAACTAACAAGAGAAAATATCAAGAATCATAAAGCGAAAACAAAAATAGGGCTTAAAACAATTTGGCTAAGCAATTATAACTGTCAGTCAAACAAAATGGCACTCAACCATTATGCTAACCTGTGACATAACAGAGTTGCATGTAAAGAAGTAAGTGATACAAACTTTCAAAACACAATGAAACTGAGGGAAAGCAATAGTGATATTTCACATGAGATGATCATTGGTAAGTTAGCATGAACCAATTACGAAAAGTTCATAAAGACATAGTAACCAGAGTGAATTAAGCAGATAGGTTTCCATTCACCCTTAACAACATTATGTAAAAGATTATTATCCAACTCTATAAACTTCAAAATTCAAATACTTTCAGGAAGGTAGAACAAGACATACCTTGTTATCTTCACGGCTTCAACAATGTTGGAATGAATACCAATACCACATGATCTTTGGAATGAATACCAACTTACCCAAGTCAAAACACTCCATAAAACATACAAAAGTGCCAATAGAAAGTAGCAAAAACCAAACCTTATGCAAAAAATCAAAACCCAACAAAAAACTATTGCAATCAGACCAAACCTTAATCTTAAGAAGCAGTAAACACATTATTAAGAAGCAGGGAGAGAATGAGAAGTTGAGAACGAAGATGAGAGACCAAACCTTGGCTACGCGGCGGCGAGGGAGAATCGCTGAGCGGCGGCGGTGAGGGAGAATCGCTGAGAGGCGACAGTGAGGGAGAACCGCGGCGGTGAGGGAGAATCGCTGAGCGGCAGCGGTGACGGAGAATCGCGGCAGTGAGGGAGAATCGCGGCTTGAGAGATTATCAAATTTGGGATTTACGGTTCACAGTGTTTTGGGATGAGGGAGAATCGCGATTTGCTTTCTGAATTTAGGGATTGGAATTGATTTCTATCTTGTAAATGTGGTTTTTAATTTTTGGTTTGGTTTATGGTATCTCCATTGTTGTAGAGTTGTCTATAGTAGAATTATGTATTGAAAAATCGGTTTTTATAAATGTAATTTATATATTAAAGATGTTCATTTTCGTGGTTTAGGTTTAAAAAACCGAACCATTTCTTATAAAAATTTGGTTTGGTTTAAAAAACCAGTTTTAAAAATGTGGTTTATATGGTTATGGTTTGGTTCGGTTTGTAAAATGGTTCGGTTCATTTGGTTATTTTGAACACCCTTACCTGTACCAAAGAATCTTGAGACTAATAATGTAACGAGGTCGCGTTCCTATGCCTCTCCCGACGGGGTGTGTTAACCGGGAATCGAACCTGAGACTTCTTAATCTCAAATCCTATACCCAAATTTTCAAGTTGGCAGAATCCCACCATTTGAGCCAATCCCCATTGGTATATTGGTCTTAGCTTGAATGTAGCAACCAAGATGACCAACACATGCAGCTCAAAAAGAATAAGAGATCAGACATTCAGTCTACAAATCACAGACTTGTTCAACGATAACAAGCATGCAGTGATCACCTAACAAAGAGAATATCAATTCACAGGGTACCCTAAAATTGACACCAAAACCTGGTGGTCCTGACTATTCCAATTAAGCAGTATTTCCAATTTTCTTGCTTCATCCAAAATCCAATGCATAAAATATCCACAAAACATCAATTGGAAAAAGCAAGTAGCTAATATTTGAAAGAAATTAAATAAACAGATAAAATATGTAAATTCAATGCTCCTAATTATGTGGATTATATTTTGATGATGACAAAGTAATTAACAATCAAGCCTTGAAGACATTGCAACATCAACAACAACAACAAGTCAAGAAAAGAAGACAAGTGCCCAATCATTCTCAATCAAATATTATTGTAAATTTCTAATTTATGTTGAGAGTGGTTGAGAGTGGGTAGAAATAGTTAGTCTCTTCTAGGAATAAAATTTTATATGACTATTAGGTTGAGATTAACTAAAATTAATACTTGAGAGGAAAAATAAAATTGAAAATTAATTTTTCTCATGTATGATCAAAATACTCGAGTATTTTGAGAAAGATACTCGAGTATTTTGTAAAACACTCGAGTATTTGTGCCAGGTCAGCAAATATGACCGTTAGTCTTGTTCGTGCACCAAATCACTCATGATTGATCAAAAAGACTCGATTATTTCATAAAAGACTCGAGTATTTTTGTCCAGTCAGCAAAAATGAACGTTGGAGAGACTCAAAAACCCAATTGAGGGCATTTGAGTCTCATCCAACCCAAGAGAGCATTTCAGAACCTTATTGTAAAATTTCTCTTTGAATTTGTGCAAGAACAAACAAGACAACAATATCATATTGATTCAAGCTTTCTTAATTTCCTCTTCTCAAGTGTTAATTCCCAAAAAGCTCAACTTCTCACTCATATTGTCATTTTATTCCAAGTTGAATTTTAGGCCTCAATTTATACATTGAGCTGTGCTTATTTGTGCTAATCCATTGTGAGATTAGTAATACACATACAAAAAGCTTGATTATTCAAAGTCTTGGATTGTTCCCAAGCAAACCCTAAGTGGCTTAGGGTGTTGGAGTCTTGAGAGGTTCTCAAGCACAAGACTAGGAGGTTCCTAGCCCGGTGGAGTTTCTTGAAGGGAGTTCAAGGAAGCTTTTGAAGAGTTCTTCAATCACCGGAATCAAATTGGGGTAGAAATCAAGAGTTTGGTACACTCTTGAAGGGTTAGGTTGAGTGAGGCCATTCTCAAGCAATCCTTTGTAATTTCTAACAATTTGATTATTAGTAGAAACTCCTAAGTGATTAGGAGGACTGGATGTAGCTCATTGTTGGAGTGAACCAGGATAAAATTGCTTGAGTGTTGGTTTATTGCTTTTAATCTACTTTCTAGCTCAATCAACTTAAGTCATTTCAATCTATTAGGATTTATACAATTAGGTAGCAAGGTCAAGGAATCTTGGTGTTAAAAGTTTATTTAGATTGCTTGCTAATCTGTTGGATAAGTTCCTGTTTAGTATTGAATTGATTTGTGTTAAATTGCTGGATTTTCGTTTCTGGTTTTACTGCTATCTGTCAAGAAAAACTCGAGTATATTTAGAAAGACTCGAGTTGTTCATCACTGAAAAACTCGAGTATTTCACAAAAGACTTGAGTATTTCGTGTCTGATTCCAAAAAATTCAGTCTTAGCTCCATTATTCAATTATCATTCGAATTATTTGGTATTAGTGCTTCAAATTACTATTCACCCCCCTCTAGTATTTGCTTAGCCCGCTTGTTGGTTTCCAACAAGTGGTATCAGAGCTCGGTCGAAAGATCGAGTGTAACAACTTTTTCGAAAAAGATCCTTTTGGAAACTAAATGGGCTCTAGCAATAACTTTGGTGGAGAATGAGCTTCAATAAACCGTCCTCCACTATTCAATGGTGAAGGATATGTTTATTGGAAAACTCGCATGAAAGTTTTTATTGAAGCAATTGATATGGATATTTGGGATGCAATTGAAAATGGTCCTTTTATTCCCAAAAAGAAAATTAATGAAGAAATTGTTGAAATTCCAAGGAGTAGTTGGAATGATGATGAAAAGAGGAAAGTTTCATTTGACTTAAAAGCTAAAAACATCATCTTTTCGGCTTTATCCCATGAATTTTATAGAGTTTCCCAATGTAAATCGGCAAAAGAAATGTGGGATACTTTGCAAGTCACACATGAGGGAACAAGTGAGGTTAGAGATGCAAGATTAAATTCTCTAACTCACGAATATGAATTGTTCCACATGTTGCCAAATGAAACCATTAGTGACTTGCAAAAGCAATTCTCTCACATAGTTAATCACTTGATTTCCTTGGGAAAAGTATTTCGCAATGGTGAAACTACTAACAAAATTCTAAGATGTCTTGATAGGAGTTGGCAACCCAAGGTGACCGCCATCAAGGAATCAAGAGACATAAATAGCATGGACTTAGCCACTTTGTTTGGCAAACTCCAAGAGCATGAGATGGAACTTACAAGACTTGGGATGCATGAGGAATCGAACAAAAAGAAAAAGGGCATAGCACTCAAAGCTTCAACTAAAGCTACAAAAGAAGTTGAAGAATGCTCTACAAGTGAAGATTCCGGTGGTGAACCAAATCAAGAAGAATTCGGGATGTTTGTGAAAAGGTTCAACAAATTCTTCAAAGGGAAGAAAGGTGGCTCTTCATCCAAAGCCAAGAGAACTAAAGACTCCAAACAAAGAGAAAAGAGTACCAATGATGGAGTTAAGTGTCATGAATGTGGTGGGGTTGGTCACATTAGAATGGAATGTGCCACATTCTTGAAGAAGAATGACAAGAAGAACCAAGAGACCAAAGGGAAGCGTGCATACATTGTTTGGGATGCACCGGAGAAGAGCAATGAATCATCTTCAAGTAGTTCCGGTGATAAAAATGCAAACCTTTGTCTCATGGCCAAGAACAATCATGAGTCATCATCAAGAGCTAATCATGACATGGGTGAAAGTGATGATGAGGTAACCTCTAGCTCTTCTTGTTCCTCTTCAAACTCCATTTCCTATGATGATTTGCAAGAAGCCTACAATGAAATGTTAATTCAATTTAGAAGGCTTGCTAAAATCAATAAGGAAAAAGGAAAGAAAATTTTGGAGTTTCAACAAGAAATTGATGAATTGCAAAAATCTATAAGTGAGTTGAAACTTCAAAATGAATCCTTGGAACTTATTAATTCTAGTCATCAAAGTGATTGTGCAAATCATGAGGAGATTATCACTCCATGTGAGAGATGTGATGAACTTGAAAAAGAAGTGAAAGAGTTGAAAAACAAACTCACAATCTCACATAGTGATAGAAACCTCAACCGATTGTTGAATTCTCAAAGACATAATCACAACAAAACCGGTTTAGGATATGTTCATAAAAAGGACAAAAAGTACAAGGTGGTTGGAACATTTTCTAAGAAAAATTCATCAAAGAGACCAACTTGTACTTATTGTGGAAAAGTTGGACATATCAACATTGAGTGCCATATTAAGAAGTTTGAAATGAAAAAGGGCACTTATATGTGGATTAAGAAGGGAGAAAGTCCCAACACTAACCCTAAGGGACCCAACATTGTTTGGGTACCCAAAGTGAACAAGTGATTTCATTTTGTAGGTGTGCCTTCGAACGGGAAAACAATTGTGGTATCTTGATAGTGGATGTTCGAAGCACATGACGGGAGATAAGCGGCACTTCATTGAGCTTACTCCAAAGGAAAAGGGTTATGTCACTTATGGAGACAACAACAAAGGCAAAATCCTTGGTATTGGTAAAATCGGAAACTCTTCAAACTTGATTATTGATAATGTGCTCTATGTTCAAGGATTAGAACATAATCTCTTGAGCATAAGCCAATTATGTGATATTGGTAATCATGTAGTTTTTACCTCTACCCATTGCCTCATTAAAAGTGACAAAGATGAATCAATCAAATTTGTTGGTAGAAGGTCAAATAATACTTACTTAGTTGATTTGAACAAAGTCACTTCTTTGGTCTCTACTTGTTTAGTGAGCAAAGAAAATGACACTTGGTTATGGCATCGTAGGACCGCTCATATAAATGTAAACCAATTGAAGAAAATTCAATCTAAAGATCTAGTAGTTGGTTTACCAAAGCTAAATTTTTCTATTGAAGGTGTTTGTTCTCCTTGCAAGAAATGTAAACAAACTAAAAACACCTTTGGATCAAAAATGGTGATGTCCACATCAAGACCATTAGAAATGCTTCATATGGACTTGTTTGGACCATCACAAGTAAAAAGCTTTGGTGACAACTATTATGCATTGGTGATTGTTGATGACTTCTCTAGGTTTACTTGGACTTTATTTTTAACTACTAAGAGTGAGACCTACAAATCTTTTAAACATCATGTCAAACTTTTGCAAAACGAAGTAAATCAAAAAGTAATTATTATTCGAACCGATCATGGTGGTGAATTCGAAAACCACAAATTTGATAGATTTTGTGCTAAAAATGGTATTGAGCACCAATTCTCCGCACCAAGAACTCCGGAACAAAATGGAGTGGTAGAGCGGAAAAATAGGGTGTTAGAGGAACTTGCTAGAACCATGTTAAATGATTCTCAAGTACCTCAATATTTTTGGGCCGATGTCGTCAATACGGCTTGTTATGTTTTAAATCGTATTTTGATAAGGCCCTCTTTGGATAAAACCCCCTATGAACTTTACAAGGGAAGAAAGCCAAATATATCTCATTTTCATGTCTTCGGATGCCAAGTTTTTGTTTTAAATAATGGAAAAGAACACCTTGGCAAGTTTGATTCCAAATCCGATGAAGGCATATTTTTAGGCTATTCTTCTCATAGTAAAGCTTATAGAATTTTCAATAAAAGAACTTTAACTATTGAGGAATCAATTCATGTGGTTTTTAATGAGTTTTCGAAAGAAGATAGTGTTTTATGTAATGCTAGTGAAGATGGCATTGATTTTTCAAAAGAAGAAAAAGAGAGAGAGAGAAATCAAAAGTTGATGAAGGAGAAGTAAGGGAAGAACTTCCTCCAACTTGGAAATCGGTCAAGGCTCATCCTATAGACAATGTCATAGGAGATATGTCAAAGGGAGTACTTACTCGTAGGTCTATTCAAAACATTTGCCACTATGTCTCTTTTGTTTCTCAAATTGAACCCGATTCAATTAAAAAGGCCATTGAGGATGATCATTGGGTTCTTGCTATGCAAGAAGAATTAAACCAATTTGAAAGAAATGAAGTTTGGGATCTAGTCCCTAAACCCGATGATCATACCATAATTGGTACTAAATGGATTTATAGAAACAAACTTGATGAATCCGGGTTGATTATAAGAAACAAAGCTAGACTAGTAGCTCAAGGGTACAACCAAGAGGAAGACATCGATTATGATGAGACCTTTGCTCCGGTTGCACGCCTTGAAGCTATCCAAATTTTACTTGCTTTTGCTTCAATCATGAAATTCACTTTATATAATGGGTTTATAAATGAAGAAGTGTATGTCAAACAACCCCCCGGTTTCGAAAATAGTGAATTTCCAAACCATGTTTATAAATTGAAAAAGGCACTCTATGGATTGAAACAAACTCCTAGAGCTTGGTATGATCGATTGAGTTCCTTTCTATTAGAAAACAAGTTTCAAAGAGG
Source organism: Crotalaria pallida (assembly GCA_037953625.1). Taxonomy (NCBI): domain Eukaryota; kingdom Viridiplantae; phylum Streptophyta; class Magnoliopsida; order Fabales; family Fabaceae; genus Crotalaria; species Crotalaria pallida. The sequence continues at coordinate 91,650,415 of CM075651.1, read as the reverse complement.
GAAGGTTGATAATACACTATTTATTTATAAAACCAAGGATGACATATTGTTAGTACAAATCTATGTTGATGATATCATTTTCGGTGCTACTAACGTGTCTCTTTGTAGAAAGTTCTCAAATTTGATGAAAAAGGAATTTGAAATGTCAATGATGGGAGAACTCAAGTTCTTCCTAGGCTTACAAATAAAGCAAGTCAAGGAGGGGATATTTGTGCATCAAGGGAAATATTGCAAAGAGCTCCTTGAGAAATTCGGATTGGACAAGTGCAAGGAAGCCCACACTCCAATGAGCACATCATGCTATCTAGACAAGGATGAATAAGGTACACCGGTTGATGTTAGTAAGTATAGGGGAATGATAGGTAGTCTCCTATATCTCACTGCATCTAGACCGGATATTATGTTCAGTGTATGCATGTGTGCTAGATTTCAAGCTAATCCTAAAGAATCTCACCTATCCGCAGTTAAACATATATTCAAGTATCTAAAAGGAACAATTAACACTGGTTTATGGTATCCTGCTGATGCCAATCTTAGTTTAGTTGGTTACTCGGATTCCGACTTCGCGGGATGCAAGCTTGATCGCAAAAGCACCAGTGGTACTTGTCATTTCTTGGGAAGTTCATTGGTGTCATGGTTTTCTAAAAAGCAAGCTTGTGTCGCTCTTTCTACCGCCGAAGCGGAATATATCGCAACTGGTAGTTGTTGTGCTCAACTATTATGGATGAAACAACAATTATCGGATTTTGGTTTGAAACTTGAAAATATTCCGATTAGATGCGATAACACGAGTGCAATCAATTTGACTAAGAATCCGGTGTATCACTCAAGAACTAAACACATTGAAATAAGACATCACTTTTTAAGAGATCATGTACAAAAGGGTGATTGCACAATTGAATTTGTTAGTACCACAAATCAATTAGCCGACATTTTTACAAAACCTCTACCAAGGGACACCTTTTATCATATTAGGAGAGAACTTGGTATTTTAGATGAAGCTAATATAGGCTAATTGCATTGTGTGTCATTTTTGGAAAATCACCATATTAGTCTTACTCTAATGTGTTATTGATTCTTAGTTAAATTGTCCTTGATGATATTTGAAATTGTATGTGTTAATTGTGTGTGATTCTGTACTGTATTCCAAGTTGGTAGTGAAGCATTTGTGTTTGATTTGTGTTTGGTCTTTTAAAACTGAGTTTTCACTTTCTGTTCTGTCAAAATACTCGAGTTTTTCCAAAAACACTCGAGTATATTAATTCAAAATTAAATCAGTTTTAAATTGAAAAAGTTTTTAATCAGGGTCTGATCAAAAATACTCGAGTGTTTATCAAAACACTCGAGTCTTTCGAAACCCCCCAATTTTTGACCTTTCAGGCAAAACTCGAGTATTTTCCAAAAACTCGAGTATTTTGTGTTTTCCTGAAATTTGAACTTTCAGACCAAACTCGAGTTTTTCAGTTTTTACTCGAGTTTTCTGGGAAATCTAAGCTGAGTCACGAACGACTCGAGTATATTTTCAAAAACTCGAGTAGATCCTAAAGAACAACTCGAGTATTGATGAATATGCTCGAGTATTTTCGAACGTTTATATATACTCTCAGCCTTCCAGACTCGAGTTTCTGTGACCCCTTTCTCTTCTCTCTCGGTTTTCTCATATCTCTCTCCTCAAAACTCCGTTTTTACTCAAACTTTTGCCAAATCTTACTAGTTTTACATCCTCTAATCACTTTTCTACCATTATTTCAACGAATTTCAACACTTTTCAACCTCAAATCCGTCACCCCCTTTTCAAACCCTAACTTTCCAAAACATCAATTTTCACAACAATTCCTCTATGGCTTCATCATCTGGTAAAGGAAAGAGAGTAAGAATTGCCGAATCATCTTCCGAGGAGGAAATTCCAGAGTACTATCAAGAAGATGAATGCTTGGAACGGTTGGAAGGCTTTGCCACTAGAGAGTTCGGAGTTATCACATGGATCAACAGTGCATTCCTTGAAAGTAAGGGTTTCTCATTTGTTACTAACCTTAGGTATCAAAAACTTATTCAATTTCTGGAATTTAATGGCCCTATCTATCCTAGGTTAGTTAGAACCTATTATGCGAACCTTAGGCTACATAATGATGTCATAGAATCCATGGTTGAGGGTGTTAGATTCAAAATTAGCGCTAAGGATCTTTTTCTTGCTTTTGGGACTTCACGACACGGGGACAATTCTATAAAGGCAGATGAGGACGGAATTTTTCAAAGTTGTTTGCGCCCCGGTCGTGTATGGACCGAAGGAGTTAAGCATTCCTCATTTATGATTGTCCAAACTAGGGTGTTGCACTATATAGTCTGCCATCAGTTAGTGCCTCAAACCTCACCCAATTATGCTAAGCCCACAAACAATGAACTTAGGCTTCTTAGTGTCATCTTGAACAATGAGAAGCTGAATTGGTCTCGCATAATTTTGGATCGAATGCTACTTGCTGGAAAATCTAAACACCTGAAAACCTTACCTTATGCCATGCATGTGTGTTTCCTGTTGAGTTACTTCAAGGTGCCTATTCCACGAAATGAAGAGAAAAAGACTCTTCATGTTAACCAGCACTGCCTCAACAAAGGTACCTTGAGTCATCAAGACATGGCGTTTCATGAACCCTCTGGCCAATACCTGTACAGATCTGACATAGCTGAGTTGGAGAGGATTGCGAATGTTGCAGCTCAACAAGGGGTGGATGCCCAACAGATGGAAGAGGAAGCTGCAGCATTTGCACAGACTGAAGGAGGGGACCTATTGAGAATCAGATTAATTTTGATGACTTTACTGGATCTCAATCTGGGTTTGATAACTTGGGCTGGAGAGACAATGTTATCACACGACTGGACACTTTAGATGGGAGGATGGACTCTCTTGTGCATGCTATGGACGCCCAGCATGATGATTTTGTTAACCTGGACACTAGGATGAGTGCAGAGTCTGCCATGTTTTATTCTCATTTGGATCAGCACTCGGCCCAGATTAATTCCCGCCTGGACCAGCAGTCAGAGCAGATAAACCGCCGGTTTGATGAGATGATGGCGGCCTTCTCTCGGTTTTATCCTCCTCCAGATGATCCAGCTCCTTCGATGTTTTGATGATGTTGACCTTTGCAGTCTATCTTAGTTTTCATTCTGTTTTTATCATGTTGGTCTTTGTTACATGTTCTGTATTTTGAGAACTTGGTGTTTTGAGACTTTGGGTTTATTATTGCTCCTTTGATTTGGACCTTTTATGATGTTGTTATGTTTATGAATTTGGTTTTCATTATGGTGTTTGTGCAAAGCTTCAGGGGAGCTCTTTATTGTTTTTATTATGTCTCTGTTTTATTGCATAGTTGGTTATGGGGTTTTCCAATTATGCACCTCTCCTCCCTTGATCTTTTTCTAAATTGTTACATCTTTTTGGCGTATGACAAAAAGGGGGAGAGATATTATAGACTTGTCTTGACATTGTTGCACCTATCTTGACATTGTTGCACCTAAATTTTTCTAATTATGGTATATACTCTGATAATTGTTGAATATTCTATACCATAGGCTTGGTGCTAAAATTAAATTGTCTTAACCTCTTGCACAAGCTGAATTTTTAGATAGGTGAAAAGGATCCTATAGTGAGGGGGAGTTGCACCTTCAAGTGGTTTCAAGCTCAACAAATGGTACCAAGTGTTAATTATTTTGTCATCACCAAAAAGGGGGAGATTGTAAATTCAATGCTCCTAATTATGTGGATTACATTTTGATGATGACAAAGTAATTAACAATCAAGCCTTGAAGACATTGCAACATCAACAACAACAAGAAGTCAAGAAAAGAAGACAAATGCTCAATCATTCTCAATCAAATATTATTGTAAATTTCTAATTTATGTTGAGAGTGGTTGAGAGTGGGTAGAAATAGTTAGTCTCTTCTAGGAATAAAATTTTATATGACTATTAGGTTGAGATTAACTAAAATTAATACTTGAGAGGAAAAATAAAATTGAAAATTAATTTTTCTCATGTCTGATCAAAATACTCGAGTATTTTGAGAAAGACTCGAGTATATACTCGAGTATTTTGCAAAACACTCGAGTATTTGTGCCAGGTCAGCAAATATGACCGTTAGTCTTGTTCGTGCACCAAATCACTCGTGACTGAACAAAAAGACTCGATTATTTCATAAAAGACTCGAGTATTTTTGTCCAGTCAGCAAAAATGAACGTTGGAGAGACACAAAAACCCAATTGAGGGCATTCGAGTCTCATCCAACCCAAGAGAGCATTTCAGAACCTTATTGTAAAATTTCTCTTTGAATTTGTGCAAGAACAAACAAGACAACAAGATCATATTGATTCAAGCTTTCTTAATTTCCTCTTCTCAAGTGTTAATTCCCAAAAAGCTCAACTTCTCACTCATATTGTCATTTTATTCCAAGTTGAGTTTTAGGCCTCAATTCATACATTGAGCTGTGCTTATTTGTGCTAATCCATTGTGAGATTAGTAATACACATACAAAAAGCTTGATTATTCAAAGTCTTGGATTGTTCCCAAGCAAACCCTAAGTGGCTTAGGGTGTTGGAGTCTTGAGAGGTTTTCAAGCACAAGAGTAGGAGGTTCCTAGCCCGGTGGAGTTTCTTGAAGGGAGTTCAAGGAAGCTTTTGAAGAGTTCTTCAATCACCGGAATCAAATTGGGGTAGAAATCAAGAGTTTGGTACACTCTTGAAGGGTTAGGTTGAGTGAGGTCATTCTCAAGCAATCCTTTGTAATTTCTAACAATTTGATTATTAGTAAAAACTCCTAAGTGATTAGGAGGACTGGATGTAGCTCATTGTTGGAGTGAACCAGGATAAAATTGCTTGAGTGTTGGTTTATTGCTTTTAATCTACTTTCTAGCTCAATCAACTTAAGTCATTTCAATCTATTAGGATTTATACAATTAGGTAGCAAGGTCAAGGAATCTTGGTGTTAAAAGTTTATTTAGATTGCTTGCTAATCTGTTGGATAAGTTCCTGTTTAGTATTGAATTGATTTGTGTTAAATTGCTGGATTTTCGTTTCTGGTTTTACTGCTATCTGTCAAGAAAAAGTCGAGTATATTTAGAAAGACTCGAGTTGTTCATCACTGAAAAACTCGAGTATTTCACAAAAGACTCGAGTATTTCGTGTCTGATTCCAGAAAATTCAGTCTTAGCTCCATTATTCAATTATCATTCGAATTATTTAGTATTAGTGCTTCAAATTACTATTCACCCCCCTCTAGTATTTGCTTAGCCCGCTTGTTGGTTTCCAACAAAATAAACATAGAAGGGGAAAAGGGAATAGAAATGGAACACCTTTCACGATTTGCAATAACACAAAAAAAAATTGGGGTATGGAGAAGGCACTCACTTTGTTTGGAAGATGGGTTTTCCCGGCGATGATCCTTTCACTGCAACTCCGATTGACAGATTCAAGAATCGCACCGACGCGAGAGATTTTATAGAGGAAATTAAAAAAAAAAAAAAAAAAGACTTTAATTTTTGGGTAATGGGGAAAATTCTATTAACCTCTGTAAGTTTTTCGGTGATCAAGCTTGTTTTTGTTGCTGAAGTTTTCTTTATATAGTTGCACTAAAATGATGGTAGATAAATAATTATTTCTAACCAAAAATTACAATATAAAATTAAATTGATTATTCAAGTTTTTTAAATCATTATTTTCAACCAAAATATCATTTACGTATAAAATTATTATCTCCAACGGAAATATAAAATTTGAAATTAAATATATTATTAAAGTTTTTTCAAATAATCTATCTTCTATATACTATCTACTATTTATTATCTATTTATAAAAAGACGTTTATTTGAAAACCAAATAATCTAAGTGCCATGTAGTGTTAGTGACATAGTGAGTTAATGAAGGCGTGTAACACTGTATGTCGTAGCGATTTTTTTTAAATTTTTTTTTAAAGTAATCAGTCCGGTCCGATTCTCATGGTCTCAAAATTTATAAGACCGTGAACCGGACCATAAAACAAGGGTCTAAAAATTTTGAGATCGGACTGGACCATGAGACCAAATCGGACTGTCTATGAATAGGGAGTACAATTGCTGTTCTAAAAATTGATGTTTACATCTATCATGAACATCACATTCAAAGTAAGTAATTTAAAAACTGACAATTTTTGTAACAATATCAGTTTAGTATACTTAACAATATCAGTTCCACTAACAATATCAGTTCCACTATAATAACAAAACAAGAATCTGTGGCAACCAGAGAAAATAATGACCAAATAATTTAAGAAACAGGATAATACATTAATACAAAGTACCCACATGGGACCAACAACATGAAAATTATGCAATATCTCACAAACAGAGAATCAGTCAAAGAACAAAGAATTGAAGACAAATATCAAAAACAGAGAATCAGTCAACATAATACACCAAGAAAAGCTTGAAAAGAAAACAAATATTGTGATTTGAGAGCTTATATAAAACATCTATGTTCTGTCTTCGGGAATTAGTGATTGCTACAATTTAGCATTTGATCAGGCATATTACTACAATTCATTGTGGAACCCGATAAAAATGTTGGATGACAAAGTGAAATTGATTTCAGGCTGTACTGAAGAAAAAGAAAACCAGAGGAAACAATACAAACAGGGGAGAGGTTTTATATTAAATTCAATTATATACCCTAATGGATATGGTACCCAGGTATAGGTGTCAAACACTTATCTGGATGGTTTTATATAAATTCAATTATATACCCAAATTTGTCCCTGAGAAAAAATGCTTCCCCCAAATTTAGTCACTGAGAAATGAAAAACTCTAAGTTGGCCACTACTAATCTCAAATAACAGTCCAATTAGTCTCTGATAGGAACAAATGTGACCCTAAAAACTAGACCAAGTACTAATTTCTTTCTCATCACACGAATAAATTAACAGACAAGTTTTAAATTTTAATTTATTTTTAAATGAAGAGCTCATTAAGTCCAAAGAGAACAAGAGGAATTCTCTATGCTCCAGAGACATGGAGAATTATACAAATTACAATGAAATGCTGCAGAGACATAGTGAAGCAAGCAATTACTGAAGAACCTAGAGACATGGTTTGAACTACTCTGAAGTCTGAAATTTAGCATTTTTGGACTTAGCATGCTCATGGATTCGTCCATCCATAATCTTGAGACAAAAATCTTATCCTTCTTAGCTCGTCAAGTCTCACTTTCATCAATATCCTCATATCCTACTGTGATAAGGAAATATCAATACATGGTTGAAGAGTCGTTTGAAATAGTTGGCTCACAAGTCAACCCACTGAGATTTGAACTTAAAAAGGAATCTCATTATGCCATTTGAAAATCATAATTGGTTGTGATCCAATTATATTCTCATCAAGATTATTGAAATATCAAAGTCAAATAAGCTGGATTAGAATTATAAATAAGAAAGCATCATGGATTTCACCAAGTATGGGAATTTTCACTACATTATCAGCCACAAAGCTTAATAGTTAATAGTTAATACTACAGAAAAGAATCACCATCCTTAAACTATTACATAATAATTTCTTTGAGCAATTGTTCAGAGCCTTTTGAACACAAAATTGTTACCATATAAACTCATTTAGTGTTTGTGTGTGTTAAGCTTTATGGTCTGATTTGAGATAGCGCAGAGAACCACTACCTGACGCAAACCAGCCAACCAAAAACAAAGTAAAAGGTAGAAATTTCTCAAAGTCAAGCTAAGCTGTAACATGTTTGATCCAGCCACCCAGGGAAGGAAATTGATTAATAACAAGTATAATTATGTGTGTTTGAATCAATATGAGCTAATCCAAACATACTACCACCTTCAACTGTTATAAGACCTCATTTAATGGTTGTCATAATATCATTCACTAGTTCATCTGAGTCCATCATTATATCTAGTCTTCACTTTTCAAGAATTTTCCATTGCAAAGAAATAGTTCAAGCAAGTACATCATTTGATAATATGTCCCATATTTTATATCTCACTTCAGCATGTATGAAAGCCATCTCTAAAATGTGGCTGGCAAAGAAAAGGTAATAAAAATTCTTAGGTATCAAGTGGATGAAGCAACAGAACTACACAAGAAAAAGGAAGAAGACATCAACTACATTTGTAAATCATTTACTAATTTTGTGGAACAATAGCTCACAAGATCATCACTTGATTGGTGCAAGAATGGTGTACAACAAAAGAAATGTGACAATCAAAATCGCCCCACCTAGAGTGAAAGTGGGACTAGTCCAGAACTTGAGGTTAAAAGTGAAAACCTCAACTCAATTTGTTAGGGGACTTCTAAAATTGGTAAAAGATACATCCAAATAACAACAACAACAGTAACAACACAATCAACAATTATTATTGCTTCAAACACCACAAGTTACAAACACAGAAAGCAAAAAAATTAAAACAACCCAATCAACTACAAGTTTAAGTAACCCAAATACACAAATTACATAAAACTCATCAAGAGTTCTTCACATCCAAGGTATACACACATAAAATACACAAATTACAAAAACGGAGTTTAATTCAATACATTCAAATCCACAAATTGCATCAATATTTAAAAATAAAATAAAATTCGCAGAATAAAAAATTGCAAAAATGGTGAAGTACCTCAGCGAAGACGAAGGAAAGGATCTGCAAGAGGATCAACAAGAGACAGAAGCAGGATAAGAGAAAGCTTCGTGAAAGAGAAGAATCACGCGAGAGAGAAGAGATAAGTAGTTAGCATCGCGCGAGAGAAGAGAAGCAAAACATCATCGCGAGAGAGAAGAGGCGTTGCGTACTTGCGTTGTGAGAAGAAGCGTTGCGTTGTGAGAAGAGTTCAGAGGAAATTATCAATAATTACAGGATTGCCATTAATGAGTTTTGTTTTTTTTTTTTAAATACTAAAGAGTGCCTTAAGGCATTAGTTAAAGAAACAAAAGAGGTAGCTTTACCTTGAAAAATGGTGAATTTAAAACTACGAGAATTAGTAAACTTGAATTTTCAATGCAAGTTGTCCTTTAATGTACTCCTTAACTAATGCCCTTAAACAAAACAAAAACAAGTTGGGTCTATTCTGGATTTTTTGTTTTTAAAACAAAAAGTTAAAAATTGTTTTGGGAACAACTCCAACCAAAACAGCCCCACCAAAGGAATTTTATTGTTTTTTAACTAGTGCAGTACCCGTGCGATGCACGAGAATACAAATAAAATTTATTTGTATGAATAATTTAATTCAAATATTATTCAACACAATTATTTTTCATATAAAATGGAATTATTAGATCATTTTAAATATTACATAGTTATTTATAAAGTTTAGATTAGTTTGTATAAGAATGACCAATTTATAGTTAAATAATATGCCAATTTATCCCATTAAAAGTAATCTTTAGTGGATGTGCACAAAAAAATTAAAATTTTACTCTATCACTACATTATTATAATTCATTCTTAATATATTGTCATGAGCTTCTCTAAATAATATTACTCGAGTCAACCACAATATTAATGAATTATATATTTAAATGTTGGCTAAAATGTCAAACAACCAAAAAAAATAGAAACTAAATTTCTAACGATTGATTCATTGGTCCTTCGTATAATCAGGATGAAACATAGATATATTTTAGGTTCTAATTAAAAATCACTTTATATTTCCTATGCATCATTTATTTTTTTCTCTTTTTTGCCCTCATTAAATGCATTGACTATCTATGTATTTTTTATTATTTGTTAATGAGTGAATTTTCCAAAAAAAAATTGAGGAGGCAAAAATATAATATTACAATATATTCTCATAGAATTAAAAAAATAACCATGTTCCTTGGATAAGAATGATCACACTTTCTTATTGTAAGTGGCATGAAAATTAATTATTTCAATGGATATATATATATATATTTAAACTCTAACGTTTAAATTCTTGCAACTATAATTTAAATTTATTATCAAGCCTCATTCCGTAATATATATTAAAGAGATATATTTGATATTGATTATTTAATGAGGCCTACATATTCTAAAATAATTTATATTTAAAACAAAAATAACTTAAAAACATTTTGAAATTCTATTTGAAACAAAGAAAATATTTATTAACTCAAAACTTTTTAGAATTCCAATGATAATTATAGGCATAGTATTGCGAGAGCATAGAAATTTTTCATATTTCTGATGACACCAACAAATTTAACCATTTTTCTAGATAAAAGATTTTTTTAAAAAAATATATATAAAAAATGAGAACAAAGACTCAAACATAAACTGATAAAACACACTACATAAATGATAATTTGTATTGTGAATGAAAAAGATTTATAGTATGCGAAACAATCATGAATACTTAAAAATGTTATGAATAATTGTTAGCATAGCCATTCGGTGAGCAAAAAATGTAGGTGGAAAACCTTTGGATAATGGATTGTTACGGAAACACAGGTGTCAAGAGTTCAAGACAACATTATTAGTAGATCATCTTCAAATGCAGATTCCACTTTCCACTCACAAGTTTGCTCGTAGAGAAGATTGGCAGTCAAGACTTCCAAAAGTCACGAAGCTAAAAGAGAGAGAAAATATCAACTCAACGTCCAGACTGAACAGTGGGTATGGATACCGGAGGTAGTGGGTATGGAAGAATTATGCATCCATTCACAATAAAACTCAATTATGGCTGTGAAAGAGAGAGGAAGAAGGAAGTGAAAGGGGGAGAAATAAAATCCAAAGAAAGTTTGGTTGGAGAAGAATGAAAACAAAATGATAAGTAGGAGTTGGAGGCAGACAAAATGTTAGTATTGTGGATTAATCAAGCAAAATACATATAATCACTTGTTTTAGTTAAATAATTCGACAAAGCATTACTAACATCTCTTCTAATTTTCTATCGTTTAGTTCTGTCACCTTTTTTGGGATTTTGATTGCGTAACATAGAAGCATCTATGTTATTATAACATTGAAGCCTCTCAACCGTTGGATCGATCTAATGGTTCACAGCTTGCCACTTTGAAATAAAAAAATACATATGCAATTATTGCCGTGAAATGATGTGGCCTCGTCGTCGGCTACGCTTACCGATCATAGCCCAAAGCCCCTCTTTTCCTTCAACCATCGTGACTCCTATGTAAGCCGAGAAGGAGAAGGTGCCGCCGAGAAGAAGTTGCCACCGAGAAGAAGGAGCCGCATAAGAGAAGAGGATGATTATGTGTTCTGTTGGAGAGAAGGCAACTCGACCAAGAATAGAATAAGAAGGGATCAAGAATGAGTGTCACCTATCGAGACGGGGACATGGCGACGCGACTCGACATGGCGGTGCTACTCAAAGAGAAAGGGATAATGGGGTGGAAGAGAAAGGGCTCACGAGCAAGAAGAGAAGGGGCTCATGGGGCTGGAAGCCATGGAGGCGCACCGGTGACCGAAAGAAAAGGGGTCGCCGGCCGGAATAGAAGAGCGTTGTAGGGTCGAAGAAGGAGAAGGGTCGGGGTTCACAAGAATGAAGAGGTCAAGATTCTAGCCATTATAGGTGATGCAAATCAATAAACATTTTATAAAATAAAATACATTGGAAATAGTTATTGTTCATTTCAAGAGCATTTCTTCTGCTATGCAGAGAAGATCTATTATTCACTTATACTATATCCAATATCAATGAACTTGGCACACAGGTTAACATATACCGCTTATCTTTTTATGTGTCCATTAACACTATAACAAAAACAAAAGAGTGCATATGAATTTCAAGCAAAATGTTAATTGCGTAGCCTGCATTTAACCAAGATAGTGAGGCATACACATCTGTTTTCTCAAATTCCCATCCCCCATTTAGCATGACTAACAATAATTTCATGATAAATTGAGAAACAGAACTCTAGTGGATGCAACTTTTGTTAATTCTATTACTATCTATGGTTAAAGCAAGCAAGTTATTAATAGGTCATTCATGTTATACTTTACTCATGGAGAGTAGCTATTTCTTAAAGCATTATAATCAATTTTTAAATTTGTTAATTCTATTACTATTTATGGTTAAAGCAAGCAAGTTATTAATAGGCCATTCATGTTATACTTTTCTCATGGAGAGTAGCTATTTCTTAAAGCATTATAATAAATTTTTTAATTGAAATAGACATATTGCCATCAATACCCAAGTTCCTCCTCTATCAGTAACTTGAGTATTGTACCAACGTTGCATCACGAAACATATCCTACAACCCAGCATATGTTTTAATTCTCAACTACCGTAATTTTTCACAACGTTGCATTTACAGTGACACCAAAACAGTAATAGTAGTTTTGTTCTTGGGAGCTTTGCACAATTACATATTTCCTCATGCTTATATGTTTTTAAGTAGAATTAAAGAGAATTTAAAGTTATAGGAATATCTTAAGTTACTAATCTTATAAATGAAAAAAAGGATAAAATCAAACATTAAACCAAAAGAAGGGTAAGTTACAATAACATGAATTACAAAAGAAATGGAAAAAAACAGAGTTAGATATCAACAGTAAACATTAAAAATGTTTGGATCTTGCCAGGGCCCTTTATCATAACTCATACAACCACCTTGATCCATACATGTGCAAGTACCACCTAGAAAATCAGGCAGCTCACTGAAAAAGCATGGAGACAGTCAGAAATTTCAAATAACAACACAGCTTGATTAAAAAATAATGCCATTAAAAAAACTAATCGAAGAGTTACCTCACATCAATGATTTCAAGTAATTTATTATGGAACTTGTTCCCAAGAACCTAATGAAACATTGAAGCATAAATTAATCCTATACTACTTATGCATTATCTCTATCAAGAGTATGAGGTGATTACTTTGTTGCAATCCTATAAAATATATATATAATAATTAGCACTTGCATTTATTTTTGAGGTAGTTTTGGGATCAAGAAATGATCTCATTGTGTTTCAGAGCAGTTTAAAACCAGGACCAACATTGATTATAAACATTCAGCATAAAGTCTAATACACAAGTGAACTACGTACCTTTCCAATCCCTGAAGGCAGCTCCTCGTCAGGATTTGGACGATGAATAACAACATTAATCAAGGTCCCTATACAGTCCAACCAAGTAAAAGAAAGCATATCAATTAGATCCACATTAACAGATATCAGCAGATATTCCACAACAACCCTTCTAAATCTACTATGTTTTTACTTTTTAGCATATCATTTCAACTCTTAACTGCAGCAAAATAAATAATAAACAATCTTAAGAACAGCACATCTCGAAGGGTTGTTGAGATAGAACAAACAGCAATGACAATTTTTTAATTCTCCATCCGATTTGAATACTAGTAAAATCTCAAGCATTGCATTGCCATTAAGCAACTTCAGTAAGACAAACTTCTCAACAATTTTTCCTATGTGCCAAGTATTGTACCAAATCTCCCCAGACAGATTTTCAAACGGTAATGAGGTCAATAAAGTCTTGAGATTAACAGGCAAAGGTTGTGTTCCCCGATTAAAATCACTCACTAAACCAGAGAGAATGTAATAATATGCACATCATTAAGTAGCAAAAGGCAAGTTATGAGACACATCATTTTGCATGACATGCATACCTGCATAAAAAAAAAAGGGAGGCAGAATCAAAACCAAAGCACTTATTTGGCATTCTTTAAATACCTGCATAAAAAAAAAGGGAGAGAGAATCAAAACCAAAGCACTTTATTTTGTTACATCAGAGATGCAAGTCATGAGATTCATAATGAACCTAAAGTTGATGCCAACCTCATCTTTAACTAAGCAATTGTTTGATATGGTCATATGGACTGGGGGGAATAATCATTACAATCAGAACAAACCATAGTGTAAAATCTGGGTTCTCTGTAGTGAGTTGGGTTGTATTTTCTCTTAGAATCTCCAGATTGATGGAAACAAGATTCTCTGAAGAATATATATCCACCAACTTTTAACCATTTCATCATCCTTTCAGCTAAGTTCTCAACCTGAAATGAATCAAGGAAAAATAAAAGCCTTGATAAAAAAAAATAGTGGCTAGGAAGTAATGTTATTATTTCTCAAAAATAGTGATGAAACAGAATCTCTGACTATATTAGACACATTCTTTTGTGAAAAAATCGGAAATAGTTATTCCTGTATTCACCAACAGAGGATAGACATAAAAACATCATTGTGATTGATTGCTAAAGCAAAAGGCCATAGTCAGGGGCAAAGGACTAAAAGAAATAAATCATTACACAGAATCAAAGTTCTAGAAATTCAGTTTCACAAAAACATAATATTGAAATTCTGCAACGAGTTCATACATCATGTTACCTTCCATACTTCAACATAACTAAACTTAAAACAAAACCATGAAATTTCTATAATATAAACAAACGAAACTCACCTCTTTATCTGAAAGATACATAAGTAACCAATTTGAGAATATCAGTTCAACTGATCCTTCAGAAATATGCAAGTTTGGAGATGTGACATCAACATACATGAACTTGACATTCTTGTAGTGTCCATTAATGCTTTCATTCTGCATAAAGATTATACGACTTGCATGATTCAAGTAATTACTTCAAAATATATAGAACCAAATTTCTAATTTAACATGCATTAATCATCAATTTTCAGTGTGCTAAGAGATTTGAGTTACCTTCTTTATTGCACTCTCAATGAAGTCCAAAGCAAGCAACTGACCTGCTCTCTGAGCCAATTCACCAGTAAATCTTCCAATACCTGCTCCAAGCTCCAAAACTGATTTTCCTTCATATGCTGGAAGTAGTGAGAGTACCTGTGCAAAAAAATTTAAAAAAATGAGTCCCAAATTAAATGCATTGAATTTGAGTAAGAATTAAAAAAATAACCTTTATCCTGAAATTACTTAACCTCACTTGTATAAAAGTCTGGATATCGAACAAGATTCCAAATCTCATGGTAAAATAACTTTTTTTCTTAACAAAGTTTGATTATCATAATCATTTACATAAAAATTAAATTAAACTCTCATGTGTGATAATACACTATTAACCGATAATGTAAAAAACTTTAAACTCAATGTTACTCAAACAGTTAATTAATTAAAGAGGATTCTTATATGTTCCTAGTTTTTTTTTAAAGGATGTCCTTGCTCTAGCTCGCTGTCATTTAATATGTAACAATTTAGCTTTGTTCATGCCTTGATTCATCACAACTCATTGTGGTCTTCACATCCACAATGAGATTAGAATTCATATCTTTATGAAATATATGAACTGAATCTTTACCTACTTGATCAACAATTGTTGCCTCCTTGCCTCTCACTTTAATAATATAAAAACTGAATATATATATATATATATATATATATATATATAGTATATCAAATTGAAGTATTGAAGTATCAAAATTTTCATAACAAATAATACTTACTAATGGTGATAGTTTAAGTAGTAGAAATTATAAGAAGAAGCATATAGGAATTAATGAAACGTAACATAATAATAATGATAATGAAAAGAAGCATTATTAATTGTATAAATTACTTCGGGTCTCTCTTCTTTGTCAAGATCAGAGAGGTATTGGAATCAAGCATCATGCACTCCACGAACAAATCAACAGAATGTTCAGTCCGCAATCCATGTATTCATGAAAAAACCAACAAGGAGTAATTAATGTTGAGTTGTCACAGTGTAGAACGGGAATGTAACGGAATATTCACCTTGTGACATGACCACAGAAGCCATGGCAGAAAGATGAAGAAGAAAACTTATTAGGGTAGTGGGAGAAGATCAGAGGAAAGAAAGAAAGAAAGGGAGGAAGGCAAGGTAAGGTAAGTGGAGACCTGGATCCGTTTGTGAGCAATGCCTTGTATAAATCCATGGTAATATGACCACTGTCACTGACATAATTAAAGCCAATGGGATTAACCAACAACATAATCGTTTTAAATTGAAGAATTGAGTCAAGCAGATAATTATTGTAACCTGAATCGTCAAGGCTTTGCTTCCACTCCACACTTTAGTCATTGACACTTGACCAAGAATCCCATTTAGTACACTTAAATTATGAACATAAACTAACATAATTGAACTTAATTTATCAAAAACACCTACACTGAAAGAAACAAATCAAGGGGGTTGCTAACTAAAAAACATAAAATCAACATAAACAAAGTAAAATCACAAAACAATCCTGACGAAATTGGCCAAAGTGAGCGAATATGACCTCTACAACCTTCAAAGTCTTATCAATCTTCTCATGAGCTTTCCCAATAGAATAAAAGAGAGAGAGAAAATATGAGAGAGAGAGAGAGAGAGTAGGAAATAGAAGCAAGGGCATGGGCATATAAATTTACTAAATGATAGTTTCAAGATGAAACTCTGAACATGCAGCATAAGGACAAGCTGCAATCTGCACAACGGGAAGCCAAGGGTAAGCAAAATTACAACAAAGCTCTACAAATTCAAAATATTCAGAGAAAAGCCAAAACTCATCAATAATTAAATCAAAGGGTCAAGGCAGTAAATTAACCTCGGAACAGCAAAAAAGGCAAGGTGAATATAATAACTCTACTTGCATTGAATATAATAACCAGATGGTGCATCCTACTTTGACTGACCTGATGAACTACAACTCCGCTGCAAAGGCCAAGAAATAGGCTGGAAATGCTAGCTGCTAATACAATTCGTCCTCAGGACTCTTGTTTGTTATCAAACTAATTGTTGGATGAGAATAGCTTGCCTGATATCTAATGGCTTTTCATTGGGGGGGGGGGGGGGGGGTGTAAATTTGCTCTTAGCTCATCCATGTATGAAAAATAGGAGTGAAAGCAAAAGTCTGACATCCTGAACCACTGTGCAGCTTCTTTCAATTGTTGACCAACAATCATCCTGATATCAGAATTAAGTGGCATTAAGTTTTATGTGTTCTGCATAAGTCAAGAAGCATGCAAGAAAGATGAGACTATATAGAAGGATTATGCTAGAGACGGAAAAAAAAATTAACTAAATCACATTCAAATGGTAGGCTTTTTCAGTGTCTACTATTCCTAATAAATATTTGCTTGTAACATTCAGTAACTTCCAAACATGTAGTTGATTCATTATTCAACTAAAATAAAACATGAAAATAAAACAAATATATAAGTCACTTTGGTGCTTTCTTAAAATCAACATGAGTGAAAATTTTAAGTATGGGTTTTTCATATTAAATATTACTCCTGAATTTTATTGTTTATGAAAAATTTACAATAATACTTAGAGTACAGAGAAACACAAAAAAAAAGTACTTCGTTCAAGCAATTAAAATAGAACTTATTTATGCACATAAAAATGTAAAATGTGCCAATGGTGACCAATATTGAAGTCTTAGATAAGCCGGGAATTCTTACCAAAAGATATTAAACCATCTCAATCACAAAAAGTTTAGAAAGACACAAACATAGTTAATCACAGGAAGAGAGATAAGCAGAAATTTGCACTTACAGTGAAGCAATGGTAAAATTTATCAGTCGCAGCCTCTCCCACAGCTTCAAAGGTTGCTAGAAGAGGAGCAAAAAACCCGTATCCGATTCCACCTAAAAGGCTCCCAACAATACCAACTATTGGCACAAGTAAGACTGGAACTGGCAAACATATCAGCACAACAACCTTCAAGACCAGCCCGAACCTCTTTGTTCTAACTCAAAGACCAAAATTTTCAAAAGGGTAAAGAGATTGAAAAGCTACATTCCAGCAGTTGAAATTCAGCATCAACATGTCTATTGGGTGGTTAATGTTTTTGATGAGCACGAGAAACATATTTAATATATTGTAAAATGTTATTTGAGCACAAGAAACTTATTGAATAAAACAGGTCAAACTTTTGAGGAATTCATTTTTAGTATTAGTTGCATTGTTCTTGCTAACACACTGGTGCAGTGGATTAACTGTATGCACAATGAGGCTGGAAGGCAATTATTCAAGGTTTGGGGTACACCACATCAGAGCCGAATTAGTTGTTCAGGACAATAAAAAGCTTCATGTGAAATATAGAGTTTAATCCAACCCTTAGTATAAACAGAAAAGTTTCCATAAGTAAAGGCCTAGTGGCTATGGCACAGAACGTTGAATCAGTGTGAGCTAAAAGAAGAATTAGCACTGGCTGATATGGAATCAGCGGTATCATAGGTACAGGCATCAGCTAAGGCATCAGTTAATTTTCTCTTTAATCCTGTGAACTCAGTAACTATCTTTTTAAGTAAAGCTATCCAATTTCATACTAATTCCTTCCTAAATGTGTTTATAAGGAAGTCAACTAAAGCTTTTCCAAATTGTATCCTTTCAAAAAAAAAACACATTGATTCCAGTACAAATAAAATAAAAATGGTTAGGATATAAATTTTTGGAAGAAAAAAAAAACATAACAACAAATTAAAATTACATGATAGTACCATAAAACACACAGTTTTTAGCAACCCTTACCTATGAAGTTCACTGACAACACCACCAAGGCCAGCGAATGAAGCAGAAATAGTGTTCAGCTCTACTTGCAAAAGTGATTTAGTCTGTTCCTCAACCATATAATCTGAACGGTGTAATCCCAAGTGTATATTCTATTAAAATTATTGCAAGAACAACCAAAATAAAATTGATGCTTCTTCATAGATCTAATTATGCAATTAAATAACTTGTTAACAACCATAATATCTATAGGAATAAAGTTAACATGTTCAGAAGAAGACTCACCAACATGGCTGCTCGATAATGCTAATAGTGCTATCAACCCAAACAATAAGCTCTAATTCTGATCAGAATCACGCAAAATTTTAGAATTGAGATACACACAAAACAGCATAACACTCTTAAAACTAAATCAAACAGAACGCAAGGTAATCAAAATTAATTGAAACCTAACCTCATATATTCAAACATCATCATCAAATATCAAGCATCATCATCATCGTCAAATAACATATAAAGTATCAATGATATATTTATATTTATATTTATATATCAAGTATCATCATCAAAATCAGATAAGCAGCCTCATGATCAAATATATCTATATATCAGGGTTTTTTTTAGAGGAAAAATTAAACAGAAAAAAAAAAACGAAGTAAAGGAGTGAAGAAGTGAACAATAGCATCATGCCATCATCATCAAATATCAGTAGTAGCATCATCATCAAAATAGAACAAAGTTAAGGAAGCAAGGGGTTACCTTTTGTAACGATGAACAGTGAAGGTGGCTGGACAAACGGCGTGGTGGCTCATGCACTATGAAAAATAAGAAAACCAAAACCCCAATTAAGAGATTAAGCAAAAAAATAAACAAAAAATAAAAAACCAGACAACAATAAAAACACCAAAACAAAGATTAACTAAAAAAAATCAATCTCAGATTTCAATCATCAACAACGGAGTGGCGATGGAGAACATGGTGAGCCAATATGACCTCTGCAACCTTCAGAGTCTTGTCAATCTTCTCATGAGATTCCTAATAGAACGAAACCTAATCTGCGAACACAAAAAACAAAGAAAGATCAAACATTTCAACAAATTTGTGAGTACCTGCACAATGTTGGTTGCTTCCCTTCCAAGTCCTCTCTCACTCACGGCGAAGGTGTGGAGATGTGGTCCAAGTAGCGATTTGTGAGCAAGGTAGAGTGAGACGTGGTGGACCGGAGGTAGAGGATGCGAATGGGAGGGAGTGACGGCGGAGGAGAAAGAAGGAAGTGAGGAAGGTTCGGTGAGATCGTGGCGGTGGCTCGAAAACGGCGTCGGCGGTTGAGGGTGAAGGACCAGCCGCGCTGACATCCATTCGCTCTTGAGATGGGATCGCGACGCGAGCAGAGGAAGAAGAAGCAGGAGGAAGAAGTGAGAAACAAAACGTGGTTTTGAGGAAGTTGATATCTACTCCATAGCATAAGTTGAAACTCTGAACATGCTACATAACGACAAGGTGTAATATGAAGAAAAGGCAGACAACAGTAAGCAAAATTACAACAAAGCATTCTAAAGTCAAAATATAAACGGAAAAGCCAAAACTCAAGAATAAAATAAAAAGGCCAAGGGACTTGGCTTGTCTGCATTTAGGTGTGTTTGTTTTCACGTTTGGAAACCACGTTGCAATGAAAGCTCCAGGTTAGAAGCTTTGGGAAAATGCGTGTTTGCCCACTGCAAACGCTTTTCCAAACGGGTTTTACATCCTCTGCATTTGCATCTAACGGCTCTAAAAGGGAGTTTTATTTGTATCTAGTTTTGGCATTCATAGTGTATCCTTTCTGTTTTTCTTTATTCGTTTCCATTATATCATAAGTCTATGTCGTTATTTAATTCATATTCGAAATCAATATATTTAATATATAAATCTTCTTCTATTGCATCAATAATTTGTGTCAAAATTATTTCAAGAGTAATTTTTATTTGTAACCATTCATCCTTTATTTTATAATTTATTTCTTTTATAGACGTTAATTTATCAATTAAACTTAGTTTTTCTGAAAGATTTTTAATCAAGACTAAGATAGTCGTTTCCATAGTCATTTGTTTTATATATTGATAACTTTTTAGTTCATAAATATTAATGGTATTCTGACGCTTTCTAAATATCATAATTTTCAAATTGTTCTAATTCAGCAAATGCTCCATCAGTTTCTATTTCTAACTCTTGAGTTTTATCATTTCTTTCAGGGCTTTTCTTCTGTTCTTCCTTGTATGTGAAATTACTTATTATTTTCATTAACCTAGATTTGGCTTGTCCTTTATGGAATCTTGTTTTTAATAAATTATTTACTACTTCCATAAAGATAGCTAAACTTTCTTCTTTTAAGCCTTTCAATGTTTTTTGATTCTCGATCTTTCTTATTTCTTTGCATATTATATTTTTGCATTTGTATTTTTCTTTTAGTCCTTTTAGATTCTTCAGAATCCATAGGTTGGTGCTTTTATTATTTTATTTAGTTCAGTATTGGTTATTGCTATTTGCAACTTTGCATAAGCAATTTTTTCTAATGCTGCTCCTTTTAGTCCTTCTAAAAGAGCATAGGGAGTTTCTTCTGATTTATTTTCTAATCTGGTTTTCCAATATTTTAAATCTCTTTCAAAATCTTCTATTGCTTCTTTTTGGAGGTGTTTATATATTTGTAATCTTCTGACTCTCTGTTTATCTTGTTCAAATGTCATGTATTTTATCCTGTGATTATAATTGGGAGTTGTTTTTAATGAAGTTAACTTATTATTTTAATTCCTAGGTCGTTATTAGCTTTGATACCAGCTTTCGCCGGCTCTCTTCGTTACAACGGAAATACGAATACGAGTCGAATATGAGTTATTGCTACTCATTGAAAAATGGATTTAGTAAAAGGTTACCTACCCATTGTTGATATCCTATCTTTTTTACTTGTTTTACTAATATTAAGATAGGTTTCATTTGGTTATGGTCTTTTAGTCCGTTTATTAATAGTTTTCTAATTTCATTATTTATTTTGACATTTTCCGTTATATTTAGTAATTATGTTGTTTTATCTATTTCATTTATTATAATTTCTTGTTTCTGTCTAAGTCCATTAATAATAGAAAGGTTGACATTCATCAATTCAACATAGCTTAATATGTTTTCTACTTCTTTGTGTAGGTTAAAAAGTCTTTTTTGTTTTAACTTATATTAAGTTTCATAAGTTAATCCAGGGCATATTTGTAAATCTTAATTCTAGATGAATTCTTCTGTGATTTATAGTTTTTTCAACTAATTGACTCAAATTATTAATTTCTTTACTTAATTTTTTAAGTTCTTCTTCTTCTTCATTGTGAGGTTTGGGAGTATAACTTATTTTAATTTTTTATGGAATTATTAAAGTCTTATTTTCATGTATACTATTTCTTGCTGGTTCTAATAATTGAGATATGCTCTTTCTTGCTGGTTCTAATAATTGAGAGTTAGTTATTCCTAAAGTTGCTTTAACTTTCTCCTCCATATGGCTTTTGTCTACAACATATATTAAACTTACTTCTGAAAATAGCTTATTAATCCCAATATTTTTACATTCTAAAAAATCTATACTATGATGTGAATTGATTAGTGCAAAGGATACACTATAAGTTATACTAAAGATTTTATCTCCCTCTTTCATTAGATCTGTTCTATGAAACTTATGTCTCAAGGTTATAGAGTTATCAAGATTTTTAGTATCAAAAGGTATACCATAATTAGGATAGACATTAAACTTTAATTTTCCATAAAAAAGATTTCCATCAATTATTCCTAATATCTTATCTTTTTCATGCTGAATTAGCTCATCAGTAACCATAATAGTTATTGGTGAGTGAATTCCTTCTTTGAATGTTCCTTTTACTAGTACCTGAATGGCTCCTATATGTATATATATATCCTATTTTTTTTCTTATCTTCGTCATTCTTGATTTTTGCTAAGCAATTCTTTATATCATTTTTGGTTATCAATTGTATTGTACTATTTCCAGTGGCAGAGACTATGTCTACTGTTTGTTCTATTGAGGTTTTTCCTGGATAAATGATATTAGTTCTCCTAATAAAAGGTAGAGTTAAGGGTTTCTTTTTTCTAATATTTTCTCCTTTTTTTCAGATCTATAGTTTCTTTATGAATTTCCTTAAATTTCTTTTTTGAAAAAATAATCCGTTGTCCAAATAATCCATTTTCTTCATAAAAATCTATTCCTTCTATTCCCTCTATCTTTTGTTCTTCTATTTCCATTAGTATATGAATCTAAAAGATAGTTTACTTAGCTTAAACTATAAAAAGTAGTAAGACTCATACCTGATGTTTCTTTCAATGGATGTAAACAGGTCCACTTTGCTTCCGCATATAGTTCATGTTGTTGAAAGGAAAATTTACAAAAGAGTTCTTTTATTGATGGGATAATATTTATACATGGTGTTTATTACAGAGTATTTCGGAGTTTAGAGAGGTAGAGGTGCTAGGAATTATGACACCTAGACCATAAACAATCGACTCTTGTTCAAGAGGATTGTGATACTCAAAGCTCTGAATAACTCAATTCAACTAAGCTTGAATTCTAAGCACACATGAGGTCTCCTTTTATAAGCGAAGGAGCCCCTTACACTATTAGAGCGGATTCTAAAAATATCTACATCTTTACACACGTCTTCTGCTTGTGGTGAGTGCTGAGTGTATTCTGAGTCAGCCTTGGTGAAGTGTCTCTTTCAGTCTTAAGTGCGCCTTGTCGTTATATACCGACAATAGTTGTGATGTCACATCATGTTTTATTCAGCAATAATGGACATTTCATCTTCTTCTGATGGCGTGGGACTGCTAGCGCATAGTGTGCAAATATGAGTTGGATTATTGTGAAGAAACCTGCAGATTGCTTCTTGGATTTCTTGGTTATACTTTATGACGTCAAAATTGAACGTTGCTATGAAATTTTGTAAATGCAATTGATCCACTGGTTTTGATTCCTTAGTAAGACTAGTGATTAGTGTATCATATGAGGGGCTTTGATAACTAACTCTGGTGTTGTTATCCTTGATTTGTTTGAGAACTTGTTTGATCATGAATTTCAATTGTCTAACTGTTTGTTGTTGTATATCAACAACTTCATTGACTTCTTCTGGTAGAACTATTTCTGGATAGGAGTCATTACTGATACCAATATACCCTTGATGAATGACTTGTTGCTTGGTATTGTAATCTAGAAAACTGCTGTTAAGTCTTATGAACATAGTGCCATTGTTTTTCATAACATTTTTTCGAAAGTTTCTAGCCATGATTCGTATCCCTGGCGGGAGTCAATCAATTTCTTTAAAACTTTCAGTATAAACTGTATGAATTAATCCAAAGTGGTAAAATCTAGCCACTAGTAATTCATGGCATCCTGGTAATATAATGGCTTTTAGTCCAAGTTCTGCATGATAAGTGGTATAGAAATGTTTTTCAGAATGATCTCCTTTGAAAGAATAGAGGTCATCCATGGTTGTTTAAATTGTTCTTCCGTATTTTCAAATTGTCTGTTAGTTCAGATCTCCTAAAAATTGGGAGTTCTTTAATTATTTCAGGCTTAGGAATGGTTTCAAGACTGGTAAGTTTTTTCTTTGGTTCTTGAGGGGGTTGTGAGGCTATTTCAGAAAAACTATTTTGTTTGAAATGATTTTTTGCTCCATTAGGAACAAGTTTTTCATTTATTTTTTGGTAATCAGCAAAAGTTTTTTCAGCTTCAGTTTTACTGGGGAATTTTCGACGAATTGTTGTCTTAACTCCTAGAAAATGGCTAATCTTTTCCCAGCTAGAGTATATTCCTGCATGTGCGGTATTAAATAGAACATATGAATCTGCCTGTTTTTCTTCGAGATCTTCCTGTGAGCTTGACGGTTCTGCATTTGCTTTTCCTTTGAGTTTTGTTTTCTCCATTTTTATTTTTAACTCAATGGTTTTTTTTTCTTCATTAATTGTTCCTTTTTTGCAGAGAGTTCTTCAAGTTCTGCTTGTATTATCTCCAGTTCTGCTTCTAATTGCTCCATTCTCTGGTCAAGATATCTGCTAGAAGATTCTTTTTTCCAGGGATATGTTTTGCTTCGTAGGTGAATCTTGAAAGTTTTTGTTGCCAACGAATTAGTCTTCCCTGTTTGTAACTTCTTTTGTGATTGAGCTTTAGGAATCGCGTCACGTATGTTGAGTCGGTATGCACCTGCTTTTGTAAAGGACCCATTTGTCCATTGCATTACTGAACGATATTTAGTGCCTGGTGGTCGAGCTAAAAGCACTCCCGCGTAGTGCGTATTACTTGCATCTGTCTCGACTATAATCCTATCCTCAGGGTTAGGTTGGTATAGCGAAATTTATTTGAGAATTTATATTTGAATTTAAAATATTATATTTGATTTTTGATAAATTGTGATACCTGGGTTTAATTAAAATCGTATGATTTATATAT
The DNA here is from genome assembly GCA_037953625.1 of Crotalaria pallida. Lineage (NCBI taxonomy): Eukaryota > Viridiplantae > Streptophyta > Magnoliopsida > Fabales > Fabaceae > Crotalaria > Crotalaria pallida. The sequence continues at coordinate 91,625,542 of CM075651.1, read as the reverse complement.
ATATATATACGTGATATATATATTATTTCTCTAATATATTTAAATTATATTCTTAAGATGAAATATTTTAAGGTATATTATTTGATTTAAACGATCTTAAAAAATGAAATGCTTTTTGAAGGATTAAGGTGTTCTATCTTGAGAAATTCATATCTTTTAAACCGTACGTCGAAAAAATTACAAATGATATGTCAAAACAATCGTATCGAAGTGTAGATTATGAAAATGTAAAGTTTTGATTTTTATTTTGGAGTTTTCGAAATTTTATCACTGCTATAGTATTGGATGAATTTTTGAGTTTTAAGTGTGAAAGTATGGTTTTAATGCATTTAATGACTCTTTGACCCAAAAATATTTTTATATGAATAGAAAATATATTTTTAAAATCCCTGATTGGCTACACCGTCCAAATAAAATATAATTTTTTCGTATTTTTTATTATAAATTTATTTGAAAGCTTATGAAGTGCATTTTTGAAGGAAATGATCTTAGAACTTCAAAAATTCATAACTTTCAAACCGTAAGTCCAAAAATTTATGAATTTTATATGAAAACGATCGTATCGAAATGTAGTATTTGAATATGTAAAAATAAAATTTTTATTTTGACATCTACGAAAAAAATATCTGTACAGTAGGTAAAACGAAATTTTGATGTTTTATGCTTGGAAAAATTATTTTAAAGCCAAAAATAAATTATTGGACCCTAAAATATCTTTATTTATGTATTTAGGTATTTAGCTAAGTGCTCATTGGCTGCACCGTCCAGATATTACTATTTTCTTATTTAATTCTGAATTTTAAAAACAAATGCTTTATTTTGATTGGTTTTTAAGGAGGTGAATTCAAAGTGAGTCAATGGAAAATTTTCTCCTCACTAGGACCAAAGAGTGCCGTCCAAAATGAAGGAAGGAGAGAGGAAGATATCTTCTGAAAATTAGTGGAAGCATCTCTTGGAATTAAGGCTTTAGGAGTTAGAAAAATCTCTGCACATTCATGTTCCAAAGTAAAAATTGAAAATGGTTGACTCATTTTTGGGAAGGGGGGACGAATTTCATCAGATCCTTGGGGGGAAATGTATTTTCACTTCACCTATAAATAGAACCCAAGACCCCTCCTATTTTTACACATGACAAACAATCCATTTTTGAGAGAAAAAAATTAAGAAAGTCTTGAGAAATTGAGGGAGAAGGGCGTGGCACTCTTTGGAGGAAGGAAGGGAAATTTTCATACTCATTTTGAAGGTCATCTTGCTAAGGAAGAAATGTAACTCTATAATCTTATTTTAATTTCTTATTTTATTATAACTAAAATAATAATACTCTTCTATGGCTATGAATCTCTTAAAAAACTAAATCTCTAATCTCTTCCTTAATATATTATTATACAATGGAAAAATGAATTATGATATATGTATATGAGTTTTGTTTTGTTGGTCAAATGAAAAAAAGGAATAAAAAGGGACACAAAAATTGTTTAAAGAGAAATAATCTCCCCTTTTTATTCTAGGATGGCCGAATGTTTTTAGAGAAGGAAGGAAGTAGTAGTTAAATTTTATTTGATGGTAATTTATTCTTTTTATGTGAATAGGTGTTGTAAATATTTGCTATTCTTATGATCTTCTTTTATGGTTATGTAATTCGCAAGTTTAAATCTCTAAATACTCTTTTGATATAGAATTTTAAATTGTGTATATGAATGGAGTTTATTGGTCATATGAACAAGGAATGAAAGGGACTCAAAATGAGGTTTAAAGAAATTAAGATTTCCCCTTTTGTTTTATTGTGATGACGGAATTTATTGTATAAAAATAAACAAATCTCTTAACTCTTCTATGATTATAAAATCATAGACTAAAGTCTCAAATCTCTTCTTTGGTATTGAATAAAAAATTTCATTTTGATTGTTGATATAATTTTGTTGGAAGTCAAATGAATGAGGTTTAAGAAGAAGGGACAAAGCAAAAATTGTTTAAAGAGAAAAATAATCTCCCCTTTTTCTTGGCCTTGATGACTGAATTTTTGAAAAGGAAATAATAAATAAAATTCTGGAAATTTAGTTGGTAAAGGCTTGTTTTCTCAAATGATAACGGTATGTGTTTTGGAATTATTGTTTTGATTTTAGTAATTTTGTTTTGGTTTTGTTTTAACTTTGAGTATGAGTATATATTTACAAATACTAAAGTGCATAAACTAGAAAATAAAAGATGTTGATATGGGGGTTTAGGCCGTGAGACCTATGGTATGTTTTTGGTAAAAATAACAAATGATTTATGGTGTTTTTGTTTGATAATTTTGTGTGTAATTGTTATTGTTTGGTTTTGCTTCTTTTGTTTGATGTTGGAAATAAGTGAGAAATCAAGAACAATGAGTAAATAATGATGAACAAAAATAAAAATTTATAGTGATGATGATGGTGTTGGCCGTGAGGTCTATAATAGTTTTGGGGTGAAAATAACAAATGGAATATAGTATTTTATTTGGTGATTTTATGAGTAATTGAATGATATTTGATGTGGTTGAAATTAGTTAGTAAAATATATGTTTATATGACTATATGATTATGGGATGAGTGTGAAGTATAAATTGCTATCCAAAAAGTGATTTTCTTAAAAATGATTATTTCCTATTCTAAGTAGAGTTTAAAATAAGTGTTTATTTTTAATTTGGTGTTTAGATTAAATGTTCTAAAGTTAGGAAAAGTATAGAAATGTGTTGTATATGTTTATAAATTGTCATTACTGTTTTTATTATTATTTTATTAGGATCGAATTTGATATTAGATAAAAGAATGATTTTTGTTAATTTTCCTAAGTGTCTAAGTGATTGTATAATGAATATGTTGTGTTTATTGATGTGTATGTATGAAATAAATTATGTACCTTATAAAAATAAATTAAATCTGAAAAGTAATTGTTATGCTGGAAAATAATATTTTATTGGACCGTGGGTCCCCAAATTATATTTTAGTATGTGTTTTTATGAAATAAGATGACTTTTATTAAATAAATTAAGTGGCTGCCCAAATTTGTTTTATAAAGTAAAAATATTATTTTGACCTTAGTAGTATGTGTGTAAGATTTAAGGTGAATTAAAATAATTTAAGTGCTGCCCATAATTGAATAAGTGTGGAAAAATATTACTTTCTTAAGCTTAATTTCATTTTAAGAAATTGGTATGTGAATCTTTTAGTAGGAAATTGAAAAGAATGAATTTTTGGGTAAATGTGAAGTGATGCAACTTTATTTTGTGTTGCTTTCCAGAAAAGATTTTTATATAGTTACATGATATTTAAATGTTAATAAGATAATAGAACTTGTAATTAAGTTAGAGGAAAAAGTAGCATGAGTTTTGAATAAACTAACTATAAGAAAAGTAATTTTTGAGTTTGCATTATAATGCTGTCCAGAATTTTAGTTTGAGTTATATCAACTCTAGAACTTGTTTTGACTTGATAAGTGAATGGGTTTATATTTTAGAATGATTGTTGATGCGTTAGGTGTTTGTGTAAATGTTAAAATTGATTTTTAAGAATGTGTTTCTTGGCTGTCCAGATGATTAAAAAGATTGCACAAGTTTAAGTTATTTGTTTAAGTGGCTTATGTTAATCTTTTAATGGTAGTTGTAATATAAGCATTTGAAATTGATTTATGAGTTAATGAAAGTACGAATAGTCTCTTATGATTTAATTGATTAAGTTCTAAATTTTGTATTATATTTCTAGACCTTAGGATGTGTACAAGGTTATATATGAATGATAGAATATGTTTATTTCTAATTTTTAGAATTGATGCAACTGGATTTTGGTGGCTGTCCAGCAAGCAAAAATATTTTGTTTAACTCATTTAATCATATTTTTATACTAGAACTTGTAAAGAAATTTTAGGAAAAAGTGACATGTCTTTCCGATAAACCATTTGTGAGAAAAGCAATTTTTTCAAGACTTGTAGGGTATGCTGTTCGAAATTCTAAATTGGTTGCATCAACTATAAAAATTATTTTGGAATGAATTAGTCTGAGGACTTTTATGATAGGACCTTTAATATAAGTGTATAGAGTAAAAAGGAATTATAAAAGTGAATTTGTGAAAGTATGATTTGATGTTATTTGTTTAAGTAAATTGTTGTTTTTACTTGTATAAATGTGTGAATGTGGTAGTTGTTATATAAGTAATATAGTATGCTATTGTAGAAATAAAAATGTATTCTAAATAGTTTTCAAGTATTAGAATGAGTTTTAAATTATGTTTTGCAAAAAGGATTTCTTGAATTTTCAAAGGAATTATTTTATGTTATTTGACGCTTTGAAAAGGACTTCTGTTTTTAAAAAAAAAGAATTTCTGTTTTAAGGTACTTTAGTACTCTGGGTTTAGTCTTTACCAAAGTAAAGAGATAGTATAAGGTACTTGCTAGATATTAATTGTATGTCATTCGTCGTTTAAGAAATAAAAGGAATCAAAAGTGAGCAAGCTGCTGGAGCTGTTGACATAAAGGTTGAAACAGAGTAAGCGTGGAGTAAGCGTGGATCTCAGGTGAGAGAGCAACCTTCCTAAGACATAATGGCACTGTGGTAGCATTAGGGCGTTCCGTATCATCTCAAAGGTCGGAACTAGGAATCTATCGGTTGAGTAGCAAGACGGCAAATTTGTGTGTGTTCCGCTGTCCTTACGAAAAATACGATTCCTCAATATTAATCGTATTGTCTGTTAATAATTGTTATATCATGTGGTATATCCTGATGTTATATATGGTATTTTGCCTTAATGAATTTGGAAATGATAAAATGATTTGTGATGAGATCACAAATATGTTGGGATTATTTTTGATAATGGTTTATCCTATGGAAGGATGCTCAATGTATTTGGAACTGAGGTTCTTATGAAAAAGACTTGGAATATTTTGGAAGTATTATCATGAAAAGAAAATATGAGAAATGATTATTTGAATCTTGTGGAAATTCGAGAATCGTTGTTAGTGTACAGTGATGGTGCAAGCGGCACAATGACTTTATTATATCCCCTTAAGTGACTGGCCACGTGAATGACTTTGCCGTGGTTTCATGTCTTGTGGAATCCACTGTACTATAGGGAGGTGTTTTCTGTGGTCCCTTAGAGGTCGAGACCTGTTAGAAACGCGACTTAGAATGGGTCGACCAACGTAGGATAATAAAGACTTAAAAGACTTAAAAGACTTAAAAGACTTTAAGCTTAAATCCTTTCTAACTACACGTTGAGAGAGAAGTAGTGGAGAGGAAAGATACCGTATTCTTGGAGGTTGGTGTCTCTTCAAGTGGTGATTGTGATAGGGGAGGGCAAGGACGGTGATGTGAATTCAATGCTCCTAATTATGTGGATTATGTTTTGATGATGACAAAATAATTAACAAATCATGCCTTGAAGATATTGCAACATCAACATCAACAAGAAGTCAAGAAAAGAAGACAAGTGCCCAATCATTCTCAATCAAATATTAATTGTAAATTTCTAATTTATGTTGAGAGTGGTTGAGAGTGGGTAGAAATAGTTAGTCTCTTCTAGGAATAAATTTTTATATGATTATTAAGTTGAGATTGACCAAAATTAATACTTGAGAAGAAAAATAAAATTGAAAAATAATTTTTCCCACATCTGATCAAAATACTCGAGTATTTTGAGAAAGACTCGAGTATATACTCGAGTATTTATAGAAAAACTCGAGTATTTGTGCCAGGTCAGCAATTATGACCGTTAGTCTTGTTCGTGCACCAATTCACTCGTGACCGACCAAAAAGACTCGAGTTTTTACCAAAAGACTCGAGTATTTTTGTCCAGTCAGCAAAAATGAACGTTGGAGAAACTCAAAAACCCAATTGAGGGCATTTGAGTCTCATCCAACCAAAGAGAGCAATTCAGAACCTTATTGTAAAATTTCTCTTTGAATTTGTGCAAGAACAAACAAGACAACAAGATCATATTGATTCAAGCTTTCTTAATTTCCTCTTCTCAAGTGTTAATTCCCAAAAAGCTCAACTTCTCACTCATATTGTCATTTTATTCCAAGTTGAGTTTTAGGCCTCAATTCTTACATTGAGCTGTGCTTATTTGTGCTAATCCATTGTGAGATTAGTAATACACATACAAAAAGCTTGATTATTCAAAGTCTTGGATTGTTCCCAAGCAAACCCTAAGTGGCTTAGGGTGTTGGAAGTCTTGAGAGGTTCTCAAGCACAAGACTAGGAGGTTCCTAGCCCGGTGGAGTTTCTTGGAGGGAGTTCAAGGAAGCTTTGTGAAGAGTTCTTCAATCACCGGAATCAAATTGGGGTAGAAATCAAGAGTTTGGTACACTCTTGAAAGGGTTAGGTTGAGTGAGGCCATTCTCAAGCAATCCTTTGTAATTTCTAACAATTTGATTATTAGTAGAAACTCCTAAGTGATTAGGAGGACTGGATGTAGCTCATTGTTGGAGTGAACCAGGATAAAATTGCTTGAGTGTTGGTTTATTGCTTTTAATCTACTTTCTAGCTCAATAGACTTAAGTCATTTCAATCAATTAGGATTTATACAATTAGGTAGCAAGTTCAAGGAATCTTTGTGTTAAAAGTTATTTAGATTACTTGCTATTCTGTTGGATAAGTTCCTGTTTATTATTGAATTGATTTGAGTTAAATTGCTGAATTTTCGTTTCTGGTTTTTCTGCTATCTGATAGTAAAAACTCGAGTATTTCAGAAAAGACTCGAGTTGTTCATCCTGAAAAACTCGAGTATTTCACAAAAGACTCGAGTCTTTTGTTTCTGATTCCAGAAAATTCAGTCTAAGCTCCATTCTTCAATTATCAATCGAAATATTTGGTATTAGTGCTTCAAAATACTATTCACCCCCCTCTAGTATTTGCTTAGCCCGCTTGTTGGTTTCCAACAAGTGGTATCAGAGCTCGGTCGAAAGATCGAGTGTAACAACTTTTTCGAAAAAGATCCTTTTGGAAACTTAATGGGCTCTAGCAATAACTTTGGTGGAGAAGGAGCTTCAATAAACCGTCCTCCACTATTTAATGGTGAAGGATATGTTTATTGGAAAACTCGCATGAAAGTTTTTATTGAAGCAATTGATATGGATATTTGGGATGCAATTGAAAACGGTCCTTTCATTCCCAAAAAGAAAATAAATGATGAAATTGTTGAAATTCCAAGGAGTAGTTGGAATGATGATGAAAAGAGAAAAGTCTCATTTGATTTAAAAGCTAAAAACATCATCTTTTCGGCTCTATCCCATGATGAATTTTATAGAGTTTCCCAATGTAAATCGGCAAAAGAAATGTGGGATACTTTGCAAGTCACACATGAGGGAACAAGTGAGGTTAGAGATGCAAGATTGAATTCTCTAACTCACGAATATGAATTGTTCCACATGTTGCCAAATGAAACCATTAGTGACTTGCAAAAGCGATTCTCTCACATTGTTAATCATTTGATTTCCTTGGGAAAAGTATTTCGCAATGGTGAAACTACTAACAAAATTCTAAGATGTCTTGATAGGAGTTGGCAACCCAAGGTAACCGCCATCAAGGAATCAAGAGACATAAATAGCATGGACTTAGCCACTTTGTTTGGCAAACTCCAAGAGCATGAGATGGAGCTTACAAGACTTGGGATGCATGAGGAATCGGACAAAAAGAAAAAGAGCATAGCACTCAAAGCTTCAACCAAAGCTACAAAAGAAGTTGAAGAATGCTCTACAAGTGGAGATTCCGATGGTGAACCAAATCAAGAAGAATTTGGGATGTTTGTGAAAAGATTCAACAAATTCTTCAAAGGGAAGAAAGGTGGATCTTCATCCAATTTCAAGAGAACCAAAGACTCCAAACAAAGAGAAAAGAGTACCAATGATGGAGTTAAGTGTCATGAATGTGGAGGGGTTGGTCACATAAGAATGGAATGTGCCACATTCTTGAAGAAGAATGACAAGAAGACCCAAGAGACCAAAGGGAAGCGTGCATACATTGTTTGGGATGCACCGGAGAAGAGCAATGAATCATCTTCAAGTAGCTCCGGTGATGAAAATGCAAACCTTTGTCTCATGGCCAAGAACAATCATGAGTCCTCATCAAGAGCTAATCATGGCATGAGTGAAAGTGATGATGAGGTAACCTCTAGTTCTTCTTGTTCCTCTTCAAACTCCATTTCATATGATGATTTGCAAGAAGCCTACAATGAAATGTTAATTCAATTTAAAAGGCTTGCTAAAATTAATAAGGAAAAAGGAAAGAAAATTTTGGAGTTTCAACATGAAATTGATGAATTGCAAAAATCTATAAATGAGTTGAAACTTCAAAATGAATCCTTGGAACTTATTAATTCTAGTCATCAAAGTGATTGTGCAAATCATGAGGAAATTATCACTTCATGTGAGAGATGTGATGATCTTGAAAAAGAAGTGAAAGAGTTGAAAAACAAACTCACAATCTCACATAGTGATAGAAACCTCAACCGGTTGTTGAACTCTCAAAGACATAATCACAACAAAACCGGTTTAGGATATGTTCATAAAAAGGACAAAAAGTACAAGGTGGTTGGAACATTTTCTAAGAAAAATTCATCAAAGAGACCAACTTGTACTTATTGTGGAAAAGTTGGACATATCAACATTGAGTGCCACATTAAGAAGTTTGAAATGAAAAAGGGCACTTATATGTGGATTAAGAAGGGAGAAAGTCCCAACACTAACCCTAAGGGACCCAACATTGTTTGGGTACCCAAAGTGAACAGGTGATTTCATATTGTAGGTGTGCCTTCGAACGGGAAAACAATTGTGGTATCTTGATAGTGGATGTTCGAAGCACATGACGGGAGATAAGCGGCACTTCATTGAGCTTACTCCAAAGGAAAAGGGTTATGTCACTTATGGGGACAACAACAAAGGCAAAATCCTTGGTATTGGTAAAATCGGAAACTCTTCAAACTTGATTATTGATAATGTGCTCTATGTTCAAGGATTAGAACATAATCTCTTGAGCATAAGCCAATTATGTGATGTTGGTAATCATGTAGTTTTTACCTCTACCCATTGCCTCATTAAAAGTGACAAAGATGAATCAATCAAATTTGTTGGTAGAAGGTCAAATAATACTTACTTAGTTGATTTGAACAAAGTCACTTCTTTGGTCTCTACTTGTTTAGTGAGCAAAGAAAATGACACTTGGTTATGGCATCGTAGGACCGCTCATATAAATGTAAACCAATTGAAGAAAATTCAATCTAAAGATCTAGTAGTTGGTTTACCAAAGCTAAATTTTTCTATTGAAGGTGTTTGTTCCCCTTGCAAGAAATGTAAACAAACTAAAAACACCTTTGGATCAAAAATGGTGATGTCCACATCAAGGCCATTAGAAATGCTTCATATGGACTTGTTTGGACCATCACAAGTAAAAAGCTTTGGTGGCAACTATTATGCATTGGTGATTGTTGATGACTTCTCTAGGTTTACTTGGACTTTATTTTTAACTACTAAGAGTGAGACCTACAAATCTTTTAAACATCATGTCAAACTTTTGCAAAACCAAGTGAATCAAAAAGTAATTATTATTCGTACCGATCATGGTGGTGAATTCGAAAACCACAAATTTGATAGATTTTGTGCTAAAAATGGTATTAAGCATCAATTCTCCGCACCAAGGACTCCGGAACAAAACGGAGTGGTAGAGCGGAAAAATAGGGTGCTAGAGGAACTTGCTAGAACCATGTTAAATGATTCTCAAGTACCTCAATATTTTTGGGCCGATGCCGTCAATACGGCTTGTTATGTTTTAAATCGTATTTTGATAAGGCCCTCTTTGGATAAAACCCCCTATGAACTTTACAAGGGAAGAAAGCCAAATATATCTCATTTTCATGTCTTCGGATGCCAAGTTTTTGTTTGAAATAATGGAAAAGAACACCTTGGCAAGTTTGATTCCAAATCCGATGAAGGCATATTTTTAGGCTATTCTTCTCATAGTAAAGCTTATAGAATTTTCAATAAAAGAACTTTAACTATTGAGGAATCAATTCATGTGGTTTTTAATGAGTCTTCAAAAGAAGATAGTGTTTTATGTGATGCTAGTGAAGATGGCATTGTCTTTTCAAAATAAGAAAAAGAGAGAGAGAATTCAAAAGTTGATGAAGGAGAAGTAAGGGAAGAACTTCCTCCAACTTGGAAATCGGTCAAGGCTCATCCTATAGACAAAGTCATAGGAGATATGTCAAAGGGAGTACTTACTCGTAGGTCTATTCAAAACATTTGCCACTATGTCTCATTTGTTTCTCAAATTGAACCCGATTCAATTAAAAAGGCCATTGAGGATGATCATTGGGTTCTTGCTATGCAAGAAGAATTAAACCAATTTGAAAGAAATGAAGTTTGGGATCTAGTCCCTAAACCCGATGATCATACCATAATTGGTACTAAATGGATTTATAGAAACAAACTTGATGAATCCGGGTTGATTATAAGAAACAAAGCTAGACTAGTAGCTCAAGGGTACAACCAAGAGGAAGGTATCGATTATGATGAGACCTTTGCTCCGGTTGCACGTCTTGAAGCAATCCGAATTTTACTTGCTTATGCTTCAATTATGAAATTCACTTTATATCAAATGGATGTTAAAAGTGCTTTCTTGAATGGGTTTATAAATGAAGAAGTGTATGTCAAACAACCCCCCGGTTTTGAAAATAGTGAATTTCCAAACCATGTTTATAAATTGAAAAAGGCACTCTATGGATTGAAACAAGCTCCTAGAGCTTGGTATGATCGATTGAGTTCCTTTCTATTAGAAAACAAGTTTCAAAGAGGGAAGGTTGATAATACATTATTTATTTATAAAACTAAGGATGACATTTTGTTAGTACAAATCTATGTTGATGATATCATTTTCGGTGCTACTAACGTGTCTCTTTGTAGAAAGTTTTCAAATTTGATGAAAAAGGAATTTGAAATGTCAATGATGGGAGAACTCAAGTTCTTCCTAGGCTTACAAATAAAGCAAGTCAAGGAGGGGATTTTTGTGCATCAAGGGAAATATTGCAAAGAGCTCCTTGAGAAATTCGGATTGGACAAGTGCAAGGAAGCCTACACTCCAATGAGCACATCATGCTACCTAGACAAGGATGAACAAGGTACATCGGTTGATGTTAGTAAGTATAGGGGAATGATAGGTAGTCTCCTATATCTCACTGCATCTAGACCGGATATTATGTTTAGTGTATGCATGTGTGCTAGATTTCAAGCTAATCCTAAAGAATCTCACCTATCCGCGGTTAAACATATATTTAAGTATCTAAAAGGAACAATTAACACTGGTTTATGGTATCCTGCTGATGCCAATCTTAGTTTAGTTGGTTACTCGGATTCCGACTTCGCGGGATGCAAGCTTGATGGCAAAAGCACCAGTGGTACTTGCCATTTCTTGGGAAGTTCATTGGTGTCATGGTTTTCTAAAAAGCAAGCTTGTGTCGCTCTTTCTACCGCCGAAGCGGAATATATCGCAGCCGGTAGTTGTTGTGCTCAACTGTTATGGATGAAACAACAATTATCGGATTTTGGTTTGAAACTTGAAAATATTCCGATTAGATGCGATAACACGAGTGCAATCAATTTGACTAAGAATCCGGTGTATCACTCAAGAACTAAACACATTGAAATAAGACATCATTTTTTAAGAGATCATGTACAAAAGGGTGATTGCACAATTGAATTTGTTAGTACCACAAATCAATTAGCCGACATTTTTACAAAACCTCTACCAAGGGACACCTTTTATCATATTAGGAGAGAACTTGGTATTTTAGATGAAGCTAATATAGGCTAATTGCATTGTGTGTCATTTTTGGAAAATCACCATATTACTCTTACTCTAATGTGTTATTGATTCTTAGTTAAATTGTCCTTAATGATATTTGAAATTGTATATGTTAATTGTGTGTGATTCTGTACTGTATTCCAAGTTGGTAGTGAAGCATTTGTGTTTGATTTGTGTTTGGTCTTTTAAAACTGAGTTTTTACTTTCTGTTCTGTCAAAATACTCGAGTTTTTCCAAAAACACTCGAGTATATTAATTCAAAATTAAATCAGTTTTAAATTGAAAAAGTTTTTATCAGGGTCTGATAAAAATACTCGAGTGTTTCTAAAAACACTCGAGTCTTTATTAAAATACTCGAGTGTTTTTCAAAACACTCGAGTCTTTCGAAACCCCCAATTTTTGAACTTTCAGACCAAACTCGAGTATTTTCCAAAAAAACTCGAGTATTTTGAGTTTTCCTGAAATTTGAACTTTCGGACCAAAGTCGAGTTTTTCAATTTTTACTCGACTTTTCTGGGGAAATCTGGGCTGAGTCTCGACCGACTCGAATATATTTTGAACTGTTTATATATACTCTCAGACTCAAGTTTTTTTTTGCGACCCTCTTCTCTCTCTGTTTTCTCATATCTCTCTCCTCAAAACTCAGATTTTCCTCAAAGTTTTGTCAAATCTTACTAGTTTTTCATCCTCTAAACTCTTCTCTCGGTTTTATCCTCCTCCAGATGCTCCAGCTCCTTCGATGTTTTGATGATGTTGACCTTTGGATTTTATCTTAGTTTTCATTCTATTTTTATCATATTGGTCTTTGTTACATTTTCTGTATTTTGAGAACTTGGTGTTTTGAGACTTTGGGTTTCTTATTGCACCTTTGATTTGGACCATTTATGATGTTTTTATGTTAATGAATTTGGTCTTCATTATGATGTTTGTGCAAAGCTTCAGGGGGAGCTCTTTATCGTTATTATATCTCCGTTTTATTTGCATAGTTGGTTATGGGGTTTTCCGATTATGCACCTCTCCTCCCTTGATCTTTTTCTAAATTGTTACATCTTTTTGGCGTATGACAAAAAGGGGGAGAGATATTACACTTGTCTTGTCTTGATATTGTTGCACCTAAAATCTCTAATTATGGTATATACTCTGATAATTGTTAAATTCTCTAATACCATAGGCTTGGTGCTAAAATTAAATTGTCATAACATCTTGCTCAAGCTGAATTTTTAGATAGGTGAAAAGTATCATATAGTGAGGGGGAGTTGCATCTCCAAGTGGATCAAGCTTAACAAATGGATCAAATGTTAATTATTTTGTCATCACCAAAAAGGGGGAGATTGTGAATTCAATGCTCCTAATTATGTGGATTATGTTTTGATGATGACAAAATAATTAACAAATCATGCCTTGAAGATATTGCAACATCAACATCAACAAGAAGTCAAGAAAAGAAGACAAGTGCCCAATCATTCTCAATCAAATATTAATTGTAAATTTCTAATTTATGTTGAGAGTGGTTGAGAGTGGGTAGAAATAGTTAGTCTCTTCTAGGAATAAATTTTTATATGATTATTAAGTTGAGATTGACCAAAATTAATACTTGAGAAGAAAAATAAAATTGAAAAATAATTTTTCCCACATCTGATCAAAATACTCGAGTATTTTGAGAAAGACTCGAGTATATACTCGAGTATTTATAGAAAAACTCGAGTATTTGTGCCAGGTCAGCAATTATGACCGTTAGTCTTGTTCGTGCACCAATTCACTCGTGACCGACCAAAAAGACTCGAGTTTTTACCAAAAGACTCGAGTATTTTTGTCCAGTCAGCAAAAATGAACGTTGGAGAAACTCAAAAACCCAATTGAGGGCATTTGAGTCTCATCCAACCAAAGAGAGCAATTCAGAACCTTATTGTAAAATTTCTCTTTGAATTTGTGCAAGAACAAACAAGACAACAAGATCATATTGATTCAAGCTTTCTTAATTTCCTCTTCTCAAGTGTTAATTCCCAAAAAGCTCAACTTCTCACTCATATTGTCATTTTATTCCAAGTTGAGTTTTAGGCCTCAATTCTTACATTGAGCTGTGCTTATTTGTGCTAATCCATTGTGAGATTAGTAATACACATACAAAAAGCTTGATTATTCAAAGTCTTGGATTGTTCCCAAGCAAACCCTAAGTGGCTTAGGGTGTTGGAAGTCTTGAGAGGTTCTCAAGCACAAGACTAGGAGGTTCCTAGCCCGGTGGAGTTTCTTGGAGGGAGTTCAAGGAAGCTTTGTGAAGAGTTCTTCAATCACCGGAATCAAATTGGGGTAGAAATCAAGAGTTTGGTACACTCTTGAAAGGGTTAGGTTGAGTGAGGCCATTCTCAAGCAATCCTTTGTAATTTCTAACAATTTGATTATTAGTAGAAACTCCTAAGTGATTAGGAGGACTGGATGTAGCTCATTGTTGGAGTGAACCAGGATAAAATTGCTTGAGTGTTGGTTTATTGCTTTTAATCTACTTTCTAGCTCAATAGACTTAAGTCATTTCAATCAATTAGGATTTATACAATTAGGTAGCAAGTTCAAGGAATCTTTGTGTTAAAAGTTATTTAGATTACTTGCTATTCTGTTGGATAAGTTCCTGTTTATTATTGAATTGATTTGAGTTAAATTGCTGAATTTTCGTTTCTGGTTTTTCTGCTATCTGATAGTAAAAACTCGAGTATTTCAGAAAAGACTCGAGTTGTTCATCCTGAAAAACTCGAGTATTTCACAAAAGACTCGAGTCTTTTGTTTCTGATTCCAGAAAATTCAGTCTAAGCTCCATTCTTCAATTATCAATCGAAATATTTGGTATTAGTGCTTCAAAATACTATTCACCCCCCCTCTAGTATTTGCTTAGCCCGCTTGTTGGTTTCCAACAGGTGAAACGTCAAGAAGCCTAAGAGCGCTTCCCTAGGCAGGATGAGGTTACAATGATCAAGGTCCCTGGCGGGCATTGATCGTAGCAAGGACTGCACGTACAACTAGGGATAGAGCTGTCACCCCCTTGAGCAAATCTTAGATGGTGTAGAGGGAATCCGAATGGGACTAGAAGCCATTGTTTTTGTGAAATGGGGAAATTATGAAATGATATTCTGTTTTTCTGGCCACCAAGGCGTGGTTCTAGCCGGTACGTACCCTTTGGCTTCGATGTCAGCATGGTTAGGATTCCTGTGCATCCCATCTGCTTTCCGAACTAGGATGTGGTTGGATATTGAAGGAGGAAATGTATCGTGTGTGCTAATCTACCCCTTACCTCAATGATTTCCCTCCCTAAATCATTGATGGTTGTGAAAGACTTAGTGGAAAGATTATGAGTATGGAACCCTGGAATAATGATATGATGTTGATGACAAGGTTGTAATGATAAAGTATATGGATAACGTGGTAATGATATGATATGGCGAACATATGATCATTATGAGATGTTAATGGGATAATGTCATAATGTAAAGCATATGCTTTGTTTAAATTGTATGTATTTGAATCCTAATGTGATCCCTTAGAGTAAGTCCATGCCGTCGACGATTATTTCGTCCGGATCGTTGACTCTCTCTTTCTTTTCTCTTTCCTGTGGTCATTATGAATGATGGCCACAGATGGCAGATCTAATAGTGTGTCGTGTAGAAGTTTCGCATGTTGGAATCATAGATGTCAATGACCTTGGATATTGGGAAGTCAACCGAGAGGGATGGATTTGGACGGGTCCGGCTAGAGTTGAAATCGTGGACCCAGCTATGATAGTTACAGGATCGATGGATGAGGTCTTCTTTAGCCACTTATACTTGAAGGATAGGGTGCTGGGTGGACCAGTGACCTACCACGATGTACATCCGGCTTTGAGACAACTTACCTTTGAAGATATTCCCGAACCGGAAGATGATCTCCTAGCTTTTATGGACGATGAGGAAGAAGTTCTGGAAGTATTCGAAGTGGAACCGGATGATTAAATGGATTAAGAAGAGCCAGAGTTAGATGAGCTTCTTGCAGAAGAGCCAGAGGTAGATGAGGTTCTTGCAGAAGAACCAGATGAGTGGGAGTTTGATCCAGCTGAAGCACCAGCTATAGAAGATAGTGATGAAGACTAGTAGGATAGGATAGTCTTTGCTTTGCATTCCATCTTATGATGTGAAGGACATAATTACCCTATCCCGAATGTAACCCCTATTGTAATGAAGGATTATTTTGAAATGAAAGAAGTTCCTTTTTGTTATGTATCAAGTTCATAAAATAAAATGTTTTTCCGCAAGTTAACCATCGACTAAATATGACATTGAGAAAATGAGTTTTGAAATGTGTGGGATGGTATCACCTCTTTTTGGAAAAAGAATTTTATAATGCACATCTGAGTATCAAATCAATTTTTATAATCAAATAGATTAAATTAAGTTATGAAAACCTTTTTGTAAAAGAATTAAAATGAAACTGATTTTGGTAATGTTTATAAAAAAAATGGCGCAAATTTTTAGTGAAAATTCTAAGTCCAAATTGGGGTGTTACAGAAGGCATATTAGTACACATCTGTTTTAATTCTCGAAATACTTTTTCATCTTCAGAGTCCCAAAACCATTCAACATCCTTTTTGAGTTTTTGTTGAAGTTTTGCAGACTTTAAAGAATTATTTCTTAAAAATCCAAGGCTCTGGATATATGTTACTGCTCCAAGGAATCTTTGAAGATCCTTCTTATTCTTTGGAGTGGTAAACTGCTGAATCTTTTCCAAAGAATGCTTTTGTAATTTGATTTGCCCTTTTTGAATATATAACCCAAGAAATTCAATCTCTTGTTGAGCACTTTTGCTTTTTTCTTAGAGATTATAATTCCTTGCTTTATACATTCATGTAGAATAATTTTCACTTTTTCCAAATGTTCTTTGATTTTTCCTTCAGTAAATATTAGGATATCATCTATATAGACCATACAGAAGTCCTGATATTTTCTGAAAGTTTCATCCATATATCTCTAAAAAATATTTGGAGCTTGTTTTAGATCCATAGGCATTACATTCCACTCGTATTGTCCCATGGGTGTACTAAAACTTGTTAACGGTTTAGAATTTTCATCTAGCCTTATTTGAGAAAAACCTGATTTACAATCAAAGCTACTAAACCAGTCCTTTCTACTTACTGCCTGTATAACAGATTTTTTTAGGTAAAAAATATCCATCTCCTACTGTATATTTATTCATTTCTTTGTAATTTATTACCATTCTTCTTTTTTGTCTTTTCTTTTCTGAATGATTTTCTACATAAAAGGTTGGGGTGCTATGTGGGCTTGTACTTTTTCTTATAAGGCCTTTTTCTAACATATCACTTATGTGAGTTTTGAATTCTTCTCTATCTCTCATCGTGTATATCATGGGTTTGGCCCTTATCTCCTTGTCTTTATCCTTTAGTTCTATATGGACTTCTTCTGTTCTCTTATTATTAATCTTAGGATCTAATGGGTTTTCTGATGAACATTGATCCAATAATTCTTCTATTTCCTTGGGTATAGAATTTTCTTACTAAATTCTAAGACTTCTAAAGCGATTTTTCGATTTTTTTCTGTTACCTCACCACGTTTGGCTGCGTGGTTACTGTGGTAAATAGGTGTAGTGATGAGTTCTTCAATTTGTTTATACTTTAGATAGTACTTACAATGCAATGTAATAGTATGTAACTCCTGTATAAATGGTTGATATAATCGTAAGAAATTATTACCAAGTAATACACTTCCTTTTGTATCATATTGGTAAATACTAGGTATAGTGAAATAGGCATGCTCGATTCTTATATCCTGAAATCTTGATACATAATAGATTTTATGAGAACTATTATCTGCAATTGTTATTTCAATAGGTTTTTTCATCTTAGTCCATTTTTCTATTACTTGTCGTTGTGCTAGGCATATAGATGCTCCTGTATCTATGAATGCTCTGTAAGGTTGTAATCCTATTCAAATATTTATATAAGTGTTATTCGGATTCATCTTCAGTAGTTTCAGAGTTTTCTTCGGAGTCAGTAGTTGTGTAATAACTGTATAGACTATATTCACTTTCTGTATCTGATTCGTCTAGTTCTAGTTCATATTCTCTGCTTCGAATATTATTTTAGCAGTTTCTTTTTTCTTGTTTTTATCTGGACATTCATTCGCATAATGTCCTTCTTTGTGACATATCCAACATGTACATTTTTTCTTACCATCTGGACAATATTTCTGTTTGTTATTTCTTTTTCCTTTCCTTCGAAAGTAGCCTTTTCCTTTTTTCCTTTTATTAGTTTTTCTAAACTTGTATTTTTTGAACCATTTTTTCTTATATTTTTTATTTTTATAAGTTCTTTCGGGTTGACATCCCCATTGTGTAGCTAAGTCTAAGCTTGGCAGGTCACAACATATTCTATTAGTCTTTTTTGATTGGTTTTGAGCTTTCTTTTGTAAGAATAAAATTTTTATAGTTTCCATTATGAAACTATGTTTTCCACCTAGTGTATCTTCTATATAAGGTTCTTTATTTTGTCATTTTTCTCTTATCATTTCTCCTAATTCCCCTGGTAGCTTTAAGAGGTATATTTCTTGATAATTTTCTCGTTCTTTACTATTGAGCTTATAATAATATTTTTCGTACTCACAATGGAATTGTGGATAATAACAGAAATCACATAGAGTGATGTTATTTAAATTTACTTTAGCATTTATTTGTTCTTTTTCTGCTAAACTTGCTTCATGATTTGTTTTATCATATCCTACAAATTCTTCATAGATTTTTGTGGCTATATCCTTTAGAGCTTCTGATGATGTTCCCATAAGGGTTATTCTATTTTTCCAATAACTAGCTCCTTTGCTTTCAAACCAATTATAAACTATTCCTTTCATGTGAATTCTTACCAAATTGTATATCTCATTGATGTCATTGGTAATCTCTTTATTGGTAACTATGATCAGAAACATTTCATTGATCCATTGTTCAATAAGCTCTGGTCTGTTATCTAGGCAGTCTAACTCTAAGATCTTTTTATTGGTCATTTGTCCTATCATAGGTTCAAATTCATTATACCTAGTATACTGACCTTTCTTATTTTTATTGTACCTTTTCCTTCTCATATATTCATCATTATTCCAATTATCTTCTCCATAATCATCTTCCCACTTCATACTAGGAGATCCTTTTCTTTTGGGACTTCTAATTCCTGAAGTTGCTCCCTTTTCAATCTTAACTGGTTTTAGGATGTGTTCATTAACTCTTCCTTGACAAGATTAAGTTCTTGTAATATTTTTCTAGTTTCTTTTTTAAGGTTTTCAAATTCTCTATCCATGCCAAAAAGTATCTCTAATTGGGTTTTTATAAGGAACTATTTCTAATGGCTTTTCTTTTTTACCTAGTAATTTCTCTAAATCTTCTAAGGTGATACTTCTCTGTTGTTCTTGTTGCCTAAAGAGATTCTCTATTTTTTCTATTAATTCTCTAAATTTTTCTCGAGGAGGAAGTCCATCTATTTCTTCTTTTTCTTTTCGCTTGTCTTGTTGTTCAAGCTTATTGATTATTTCCTTCATTTTTTCTAGACAACTTATCTCTTCTTTTCCGGTACAATTTTTACAACAATTTCTTAATTTTGCTATTATTTATGTCTTAATTTCTTTTAACTCTCTAGTAAAATCTTCAATTTTTTCTGTTAATGTTTCAATAAGATTCATAATTAATCTAAATCTGTAAAATCTGAATCATTCATTATTCTTGCTTCTTCATACCTTTGTTGTCTCCTAATTTCTTTAAAATGATCTTTCTTGTAACAACATATTTTCTAGTTGTATTTTTATTCTCTCTTGTCTTATAATGTTCATATATTTCTCAGCTATTATTTCTTTTATATTATCTGGTAATTCCAGTCTATGTATTAATCTTAATTTTCTATCTTATAAAATGCTATCAAAACTTTCATCTCTTTGAAAATTATTCATTTGTTTGATACTGTTATAAGTTTGTTCTATAGTGCTATTATCTAATATTGGTGTGTTCCTACCACTGTCAATATCTTTCTCATTAGATGGATCTAATGGTTTCTAATAACACCAACTTTAGAGTACAGTTGGCGCCACAACTTTAGAGAAGTCAGACCAAAGGCCAAGGGAGTAATTTACCCTCCCAACTGCAAAAAGGACAAAGGGAAATACAGAAAGAATTTATGAGCCTCTACATTTGCCATAGAGAGGACAAAGTTTTGGACCTCAGGATCCACGCGAAGAAGCATCCAGAGCAAGCCATGCAGAAGAAGCATTAATTGGTATGGAGTAGGAAGTAGGAGTGTAAGTGGTCCGGTCTCGGACCACGAGACCGGTCGGATCGGACCGAAAAATATGGTCCGGTCTGGTCTCACGGTCCGGTCTGGTCTTTAAATTGTTGAACCATTCTACTGTGGTCTGGTCCACGATCTTACAATTTTTTAGACCGCGAAGACTGGACCGGACCGGTACTTGAAATATTTAAAAAAAAAAAATAAAACACAGAGGCAGTTTAATTAAATAAAACACAGGCAGTAACCACTTTCAAAATGCAGGGAAGGATGATCCGTTCACAGCCTTCAGCAAAATGAGGCACAAAGCCTTCAGCAAATAAGGCACAAAGCAGCAGCACTTCATCCATTCCAGCCACAACCCGAAGCCGCCGCCGCCGTCCCACCAACGTCGTCCCGCCACCGCGATAGCCACTCGCGTTTCCCTCTCTCTTCCTTCCGTTCTCTCTCCATTGCTGTCGTCAACCACCCCCTCACCTCCACTCGTTTCTCTCTTCACCACCATCCTCGCGTTTCCCTCACCTCCACTCATTTTTTCCGTAAACAAATCACGAATCTAGGTTCCTTTTTTCGCGATCTCTCTCTCGATCTCTCTCTCTTCCCTCTCTCTCGATCTCTCGATCTCTCTCTTCCCTCTCTCTCATCGGTTCCGCCGCCACCGCTTCAACTGCTTCCGCCGCCGCCGCTTCAGCTGCTTCCGCCGCTCTTTAGCAGCAAGCAGCTGCTGCTGCTTGGAGGAGAGGAACCCTAGGGTTCCCAAGTGCAAAATGGGCCTGAAGGCCCAGTTAAAAAAAAGAGCTTGAACAATTATGGTCTAAATGGACCGGACCGTAACGGTCCGATCCGGTCTTTGCATAAGAAAAACATTGGGACCGGACCGGACCTCAATAATTTAATCGGTCCGGTCCCTAAAGTCCATAAAAGACCGAACCGGACCGAATCGCTACACCCATAGTAGGAAGGCCTACTTGTCAATGAACAGTGATGGAGGGTGCAAGCACATACCTTCAATTGTGATAATGTATAGATTTTTAAGAATGAAAAAACTGTTTTAATTTTTTTTTTTTGGTTTACATGGGAGGTCTGGGACTAGAACCCATGACTTGGGGGAGGGGGAAATCCTAAGTGTCCCTACAGCCTGTAACAGCCCAGCCCCAGCCAGCCGTGCGGTACTGGGCACTAGGGCCCAGCGCACCGCCACGTGGATATTGTCCGCTTTGGGCATCCTTCACCCTCACGGTTTTGCTCTTGGTCTCACACTAACAGTGAGCCCCAAAACGCGTCCACGTGAGGTAAGGTATCCACACCCTATATAAGGCATGCTTCGTTCTCCTTACCAGCCGATGTGGGACTAAGGCTTCACCTTACATCCACCCCCCTTGGAGGCCCAACGTCCCCGTTGGCACACCGACCCGACCCTGGCTCTGATACCAAATGTAACAGCCCAGCCCCAGCCAGCCGTACGGTACTGGGCACTGGGGCCCAGCGCACCGCCACGTGGATATTGTCCGCTTTGGGCATCCTTCACCCTCACGGTTTTGCTCTTGGTCTCACACTAACAGTAGGCCGGGTCGGTGTGCCAACGAGGGCGTTGGGCCTCCAAGGGGGGGGTGGATATAAGGTGAAGCCTTAGTCCCACATCGGCTGGTAAGGAGAACGAAGCATGCCTTATATAGGGTGTGGATACCTTACCTCACGTGGACGCATTTTGGGGCTCACTGTTAGTGTGAGACCAAGAGCAAAACCGTGAGAGTGAAGGATGCCCAAAGCGGACAATATCCACGTGGCGGTACGCTGGGCCCCAGTGCCCAGTACCGTACGGCTGGCTGGGGCTGGGCTGTTACACAGCCACCAACTGGGCTGTCTTACGTGGACAAAACTGTTTTAATTTTTAAGAATGAAAAAACTGTTTTCAGAACAGTAATTAAACAACCTCATAATTTATGTTAATAATAAAAAATTACCGATAGATAAATTACCGATAAATAAAATCCATTGAAAACTAGTTAATTGGTATTTGGGATGGATGATTTTTATTCCTGATAAGTCCCCTTTCTGCTTGAATGAATAAAAAAAAATTTGCTTGAATAAAAAGATTTCCTTCAAGAAAAAATAAAAAAAGGAAAATCACACTTTTGCACTTGAATATATCTTGAAGTATATTCAAGAAGATAAATTATTTCACTTTTCCTCTCGAATAAAATGATTTCCTTAAAAAAAAAAAAAAGGAAAATCACACTTCGGCACATAGATTTTAATGACAAATTAAATCATGGGTCCTTTTAAACATGTATAAAAAGATCTTGTTTTAAAAAGGAAAATAACATTTTCGCACATAGAAAAACAAAAATAGTCAAAATAAAGTGCTCGTGTAAAAATAAAGAATGTGCTAAGTTTTGATCAAGTTGAATCTTCGAATTTCTTCTTTCCGCATTCTTCGTTTTTCTTTGACTTGATGCGCATCTTCGACCTTTTTTAAGCACTCATTGTATAGCTTCTCAAACTTTTTTTTAAAGAAAAAATATGTAATTTATTCCGTAATATAGAAAATTACAAGCAGATCTAGCATCACAATAATAAAATACATATTTTCCCTATAACAAAGTTTTTCAAGAAAAACTAGATACTCAGGAAAAGCAGCACCATTCCTTTGGTCTTGAATCATCATCAATATCCAGATTTGAACTCTAATTAAAGATTCAAAAGCCTTTATTTCCAAGCAAGCTCGCTCATCGATGCTGGGACTAGGCACATTTCGGCGACAACGAATCTCAGATCTGCAGAGATAGAGCCACTGGTGAGAAGATAAAACAAAGATCCGGGAAGGAAGATCTATCTCGAATATCAGTCTTCTGCTTATTTGAGAAAATAAAAAAGACATCAGATCTGGACAAACAAACACTAAAGATGCCTTTCCACACTCAAAGCAAAAAACCCAGATGAAACTGGGGAAAGAAACCACACTTCTTGCACAAAGGCAAGATTATTTAACCCAGATATAACTGGGGGAGAAAAAACTATCACACCTTCTAAGAGAAGGGGAGGGGGAGAAACAAACCCCCCTCCCCTTCTACCGCTATCACACTAAAAAAAGACAAAAAAAGTAGAGGAAGCGAGTAAAAGGGGAGAAGAGGAGAAGACGAGAGAGGGCCCGTATAGCTTCTCAAACTTGAGATTCCAATAATTCAACATTTCTTCAACTCTTTCGTTATTCGTGCATTTCCTTTCTTTTTTGCTTACATCAATCATTTCGCCATTGTCACAATCGTCATTGTCATCATCAGCCCCCTTAAAAACATTTAACATTATTAGAGTTAATTAAAAACATTAATTTTTAGCATGACGAATATAAAGCCAACTATGTATTGTTAGATTATTTTAATAATCTATAGTGGCTCATGTAATTTATAGAATTGATTCTTATTAAAGAAGGTTCAATGTGATCATGGTTAACCTTATTAACGTCACTTAGAATCAATTGGATCTTTTATAATTTAAAAGTCCCTCTCCTCTACCTTTAAAAAGAGAAGTAATTGTTAAACCATATGACCGTTGGATGAAAGGACACAACTGTTCGGAAACACTGATATAGTTAAGGGAGCGGTTAAAAAGGTGGTTTTTATGTTATTACAATAAGAAGAAGAATATTAAAATAAAAATTATAATATTCATCAAGAGAAACTAGTAAAGAGAAGGTACAGAGGAGAGAAAACCAAAAAGGTGATCAAAGCAAACAATCAAGGAATTCAAGAGGAACTTCAAGCAATGGATCCGGGTAAGTTTCTATTCATTGCAATCTCTAATTATAGTAGATAAATTATGTGAGAATCATGAATTCACGATCCTTAATTTGCTTACAATTGGTATCAGAGCAAGGTTCTAAATCTTATGATTATCCATGAATGATGTTTTCCCAAATTTTAGGAACCCTAATCATGTAAATTTGATTTCCGCTGCACATGATTAATTTTGGCGCATCATGCACTGAATTTTGACACATAATGCACTGATTAATCACCGTATTTTTCACGGCATTCAAAAGGAATGTAATACTAGTTTTTTTCCGCTGCACCGAATGAAGAAATCACCATCTTTCATTGAATTGTTTTGGCGTTATTATACTAGTTTGTTTGCGTTATACTAGTTTTGTGTTATACTAGTTTTTTCTACCAGATTGAATTGTTTTGACGTAATACTTCTTGATTTTATATATAACTTTTGCGTTAACTAGTTTTTCTATTAAATTGAATTGTTTTGGCGTAATTCCAGTACTACATGGAATTTATATGTAGTGTATTATAGCCTCCTTATATATAGAATCAACTTTATGTATATTTATGGGTTTAGAATTTTTGCTGCATAGATACGTTAGGGATAATATTTGAAATTATATTATGGGTTTGGATATTAATCACCAAAGTGGTCAAATCTGAAAACTTTAATTTCAAATTGTACGGTTGTTTCAATTACCCATAAGTTTGATGCTATATAAAAGTAAATTTATGGATTAAATTAAATTTATTATTATAAGGTCTCCATGTGTTGCCCAAAGGTATATCATTGCTTGTAATTAATAATAGTAAAGGATTATTTGACATACTTGGAGAATATGTTTGTATATCCAAAGATAACATGCATGTTCATTTATGTGAGACTAATTGTCTATTTAAGTATGTTGTAGTTAGCATCATTATTGTTAGAAGTTATGATTTAGATGTAACCCAAAGGTGAACTTAAATACATAGTCAAAGTTAGTATTTGTTTGAATCTATAACGTTTACTCAAAGCATTAATGGTATGAGCACGTATAATGTTGCAGTTTCCGGTAATTTATTTGGCATGGGCAATGGACTCATTAAATTCAACGGGCTGAATTATTCTGATTGGTCTGAGCAAATCAAGTTTCAACTTGGTGTGATGGATTTAGACCTTGCATTGATTATGGATGAGAAGCCTGCGGCCATTACTGAAACTAGTACAGAGGCTGACAAATCTCTTTATGAGGCTTGTGAGCGGTCTAACAGGTTGAGCTTGAATTTAATGAGGATGATGATGGCAGAAAATGTAAAGCCGTCAATGCCTAAAACTGATGATGCAAGGGAATTTATGGCAAAGGTTAAAGAATACTCTCAATCGGATATTACTGACAAGTCCATTGTTGGGAGCCTAATGAGTGAGTTAACAACAAAGAAGTTTGAGTGGTCACAGTCCATTCATGATCATGTAACTAGTATGGCAAATCTATCGGCAAAATTAAAGACCATGGGTATGGAGGTGAATGAGACATTTCTGGTTCAGTTTATTATGAACTCACTTCCTCCAGAATTTGGACAATTCCAAGTGAACTACATACAACACTATCAAGGAAAAGTGGAGCTTCCAGGAACTTAAGGCAATGTTGGTTCAGGAGGAAGGGCGATTAAAGAAACTGAAGGATCAATCCGTCCATCTCGTGGGGTATGATGGTGCTAGCAGCAGCAAGGGAAAGCCAGGTTCGAAGGGTAAAAAGAAGGAGAAAGCCTCAATGAAAGTCAATGAAGGCAGAATCCAGAAGGAGCAGAGATGCCATTTCTGCAAGAAGGGAGGTCACTTCAAGAAAGATTGCCCTAAAAGGAAGGCTTGGTTCGAAAAGAAAGGTATTTACTATGTTTCGGTAAATTTTGAATCAAATCTTATTGAAGTACCTAATAGTACCTGGTGGTTAGATTCTGGTGCTACTACTCATGTTTCTCATGTTACACAGGGATTTCTTTCGATCCAAACCATAAAAGGAAATGAAAAGTTCTTGTATATGGGGAACATAATGAAGGCACGAATAGAAGGAATTGGGACGTATAGATTGGTCTTGGACACTGGCTGTCATTTGGATCTTGAAGAGTGTCTTTATGTTCCTGGTTGTGCTAGAAATTTAGTCTCTGTTCCAATGTTGGATAATATAGGTTTTAACTTTAAGATTGGACATGGTGTATTCTCATTATATAAAGATAAGTACTATTATGGTTCTGGTACATTAATTAATGGTTTATATCGTTTTAATCTTGATGTTAATTTTATTGAATCCCTGTTTCATGTTGAACATAATGTTGGTATTAAACGTAGTGCACATAATGAAAATTCTGCTTTCTTGTTGCATCAAAGATTAGGTCACATATCCAGAGAAAGGATACTGAGGTTAATGAGAAATGAAATTTTACCTCAATTGGATTTTGATGACTGGGGAATATGTGTAGATTGCATCAAAGGCAAACTAACGAAAAATAGATCAAAGAATGCTGCCACAAGAAGTAGTCAATTACTTGAGTTAATACACACTGATATCTGTGGTCCATTTGATGTTCCGTCATGGGGAGGTGAAAAGTATTTCATTACCTTTATTGATGACTACTCTAGATATTGTTATTTGTATCTTTTGCATGAAAAGTCTCAATCAGTGAACTTCCTAAAGGTGTTCATTGATGAAGTTGAAAGGCAATTAGATAGAAAAGTGAAAGTAATGAGGTCTGATAGAGGTGGTGAGTTTTATGGTAAATTCAATGAAAGTGGACAATGTCCAGGTCCGTTTGCAAAGTTTCTTGAAAGTCGGGGCATATGTGCACAGTATACAATGCCCGGTACACCTGAACAGAATGGTGTAGCTGAAAGGCGAAATCGTACTCTTATGGATATGGTTAGGAGTATGTTAAGTAATAGTAATAATGTTGTACCTCTATCGCTGTGGATGCATGCATTAAAGACTGCTACATATTTGTTGAACAGGGTTCCCAGTAAAGTAGTTCCTAAGACTCCTTATGAACTGTGGACAGGAAGGAAACCTAGTTTGAGGCATCTTCACATTTGGGGTTGCCCGACAGATGTAAGAGTATATAATCCACATGAAAAGAAGCTTGATGCAAGAACCATTAGTGGTTACTTCATCGGGTATCCAGAAAAATCAAAGGGGTATAGATTTTACTGTCCTAACCATAGTACGAGAATAATTGAGTCTGGAAATGCTCGGTTCATTGAGAATGGTCAGTTCAGTGGGAGTGGAGAACCACGAAATGTGGATATTAGAGAGATTCGTATAGAAACTCCTATATCTAGTGTTCCTCCTCAAGTTGTTGTCCCTCTTGTTGTATCACAGTCACACAACACGGCAAGACAACACATTAATATTCCAAACCCACAAGATGAACATATAGGTAATGAACCAGCTAATGATGTGCAAGTTGCAAATGAACAAGCGATAGATGAACCACAAGAAGTAGCATTAAGAAGGTCTGAAAGGCATAGAAGATCAGCTATTCCAAACGACTATGTGGTTTACTCTGTTGAGTATGGATGTGACTTAAGCATTGATGAGGATCCAGTCTCATTTAGACAAGCCATGGAATGTAGCAATTCTGAAAAGTGGTTCAATGCCATGAAAGAGGATATGAAATCAATGGATGACAACAATGTATGGGAACTAGTCGAGTTGCCTGAAAAATCAAAACGGGTCGGAAATAAATGGGTCTGTAAGACCAAACGAGACTCGAAAGGCAACATTGAAAGATACAAGGCTAGGCTTGTTGCCAAAGGTTACACTCAAAAGGATGGCATTGATTATAAAGAGACCTTCTCTCCAGTTTCAAAGAAGGACTCCCTAAGAATTGTCATGGCGTTGGTGGCTCATTATGATTTGGAGCTTCACCAAATGGATGTAAAGACCGCCTTTCTTAATGGTGACTTGGAAGAAGAAGTTTATATGGACCAACCAGAAGGATTTGTGATCACAGGAAAAGAAAACTTAGTGTGTAAGTTAAAGAAGTCAATATATGGATTGAAACAAGCTTCCCGACAATGGTATCTTAAGTTCAATGATACCATTACGTCATATGGTTTTGTAGAAAATGCTGTTGACAAGTGTATCTACATGAAGGTCAGTGGGAGTAAGTTCATTATATTAGTTCTATATGTTGATGATATCCTACTTGCTGCTAGTGACACTAGTTTGTTACATGATGTAAAGAAGTTTCTTTCTATGAACTTTGAAATGAAAGATATGGGAGAGGCATCTTATGTGATAGGAATTGAAATATTCCGTGATAGATCACAAGGACTTTTGGGATTGTCTCAGAAAGGCTATATCAATAAAGTGCTAGAAAGATTCAGAATGGAAAAGTGTTCTCCTGGAATAGTTCCAATCCAAAAAGGGGATAAATTTAGTGAAATGCAATGTCCCAAAAATGACTTGGAAAGAAAGGAAATGGAGTCTATACCCTATGCATCAGTTGTTGGGAGTTTTATGTACGCTCAAACTTGCACACGGCCAGATATCAGTTTTGCTGTTGGAGTGTTAGGCCGGTATCAAAGTAATCCCGGAATGGATCATTGGAAAGCTGCAAAGAAAGTTCTTAGGTATTTACAAGGCACCAAAGATTACATGCTCACGTACAGAAAGTCAGATCACCTGGAGGTAATCGGATACTCGGATTCAGACTATGCAGGATGTGTGGACTCTAGGAAATCCACATTTGGTTATGTTTTCCTTTTAGCCGGAGGGGCAATTTCATGGAGAAGTGGAAAAGAATCTGTGATTGCTACTTCTACTATGGAGGCTGAATTTGTGGCGTGCTTTGAGGCCACTGTTCATTCATTGTGGTTGCGGAACTTTGTCTCAGGACTTGGCATTGTCGACAGTATAGCTAGGCCGCTGAGAATGTATTGTGATAATTTTGCAGCTGTCTTCTTCTCTAAGAATGATAGGTACTCTAAAGGTGCGAAACACATGGATTTGAAGTACCTGAGTGTCAAGGAAGAAGTTCGGAAACAAAGAGTGTTGATTGAGCATATTGGTACTGATATGATGATAGCGGATCCGCTAACCAAAGGGTTGCCGCCCAAAACATTCATTGGCCATGTTAGAGAGATGGGCATCATAGATAAGACCTTGTTAGCATAAAAGCAAGATATGTACATATATGTATAGTTATATTGCTCGTATTGTAATGACATTATTTATGAATTCAATTAAAGTTATGTTTTTGTTTTTGATTATTTGTTATCCACATTATGTTATATATATGTATTGTTTAGTGTGATGATGAATTGTGTCTATGAAAGACATCAAGGATAAAAGTTATTTTGGGTTGAGTTGGTTATGTGATACATGGAAGGAATCATGTCGTTTTTAATTGACTTGTGACCGCCATGATCCGATCATCTTAATTCAATTAAAGAGGATGGCTTAATAGTTTCAACGTATAGTGTACAATTATAGTTAGTTAAACATTCAAGTCATCACATGAGCCAAGTGAGAGATTGTTAGATTATTTTAATAATCTATAGTGGCTCATGTAATTTATAGAATTAATTCTTATTAAAGAAGGTTCAATGTGATGATGGTTAACCTTATTAATGCCACTTAGAATCAATTGGGTCTTTTATAATTTAAAAGTCCCTCTCCTCTACCTTTAAAAAGAGAAGTAATTGTTAAACCATATGACCGTTGGATGAAAGGACACAACTGTTCGGAAACACTGATATATAAATATCAGTTAAGGGAGCGGTTAAAAAGGTGGTTTTTATGTTATTACAATAAGAAGAAGAATATTCTCTAATCATCAAGAGAAACTAGAAAAGAGAAGGTACAGAGGAGAGAAAACCAAAAAGGTGATCAAAGCAAACAATCAAGGAATTCAAGAGGAACTTCAAGCAATGGATCCGGGTAAGTTTCTATTCATTGCAATCTCTAATTATAGCAGATAAATTATGTGAGAATCATGAATTCAAGATCCTTAATTTTCTTACATGTATTAGAGTTTATTTTGATAACATGATGATAATTTCTTTGTTTATTCACAGAGTAATCATATCATATATGATTTTTGCTTCAAATGGATAATTATAAAACTAAGAGATAGATAATGATACTAATTTATTCAAGACGAAACCAATACCAAACCTGTCTAATGGGCATGCTACCAAGAGCACGATTGATATTTTTTTTGATAAGAAAAATAAATTTATTAAAAAAAAGGAAGTATAAGATGTACTTCCTGAAAGCACCAAAAACCAAATTCTGTACAAAAAATACGAAAACAACAAAAGGCCTCAACGGCAATAACCCCGCAAACTATGCACCGGGTTTAACATCCATTCATACAAGGACAACCTCCCTTTCTTAATCCTACCTTTTAACCAAAGCCAAGACCTAACTTGAATCTTATCCACTATATCTTGCCACATATAATCTTCATTTCTAAATACTTTATCATTCCTCCATTCCCAAATTAACCAAATAGCAGTTAACCAAACCAGACAGTGTCTTGTCTTTCTATCATGTAACATGTGTAAATGATGTATATAATGCAACATAGCATCATTATGAAGGACTGATAGAAAGCCAAACCATTTATAAATTCCTTGCCACACCTTGTAGGAGCACTTACATTCAAAAAACAGATGAACAGTCGTCTCCTCCTCTTCTCTACATAAGGCGCATAACATCTGGTCATCTCCTAGTAGAATACCACGTCGACTAAGATTGACCTTAGACAAAACCTTGTTAATGATGACCCTCCATCCAAAAGCAATTATCTTCAAAGGTGCCACTGCCTTCCACAATATCTTGAAAAGAGAATCAGCTTCTGGAACCTGTTTATTATGAATTACATCATACGCAGACTTGACAGAATACACACCATCTGTTTCTGATTGCCACCACCAAGTGTCCTGCTTGTCCTGATACAAAACAAAATTTCCAACTACACCCAACAAATCATTAAATAAATCATTCTCCCAAACAAAAAACCCCCTCCTCCACTGTAAATCCCAAACCCAAACACCATTAACCCACTTCCCAGCATCATACATAGTGACACTTTTACTAGCACTCAAAGAATACAATCTAGGAAATCTAACCCTCAAAGATTCGTTCCCAACCCAAATATCTCTCCAAAAACTAGTATCCCTTCCATCCCCAACTTTCTTAACTATCCCCCTGGATAACCACCTACGATCAAATAACAACCCTTTTTCAAGATCAACAATATCCCTCCACCAAAGAGACCAGTTTCTAGAAT
Source organism: Crotalaria pallida (assembly GCA_037953625.1). Taxonomy (NCBI): domain Eukaryota; kingdom Viridiplantae; phylum Streptophyta; class Magnoliopsida; order Fabales; family Fabaceae; genus Crotalaria; species Crotalaria pallida. The sequence continues at coordinate 91,594,398 of CM075651.1, read as the reverse complement.
ACTGAGACTCCTCTACTTGACCGAAAACCAACCCACCCTGACCATATTTAGCTTCTAAAACTCTCACCCATAACCTATCCCTCTCCATCAAAATACGCCACCTCCACTTACCTAATAAAGCCAAATTAAAAGAGCCCAAGTGTTTAACCCCCAAACCACCCTTATCCCTCTTTTTACATACCACATCCCAGCTAACCCAAGGAATTTTTCTTTTTACCCCACACCCACTCCAAAGAAATTGACGTTGAATTTTAATTAAAGTGCTTACCACCTTTTTCGGAGCCTTGTAGAAAGAAAGAAGATAAACAGGCAGCGCATTCAGAACAGAGTTCAACAATATCACCCTCCCACCAAATGACAGGTATATGCTACTCCAAGATGACAACCTCTTCTTCGTCAACTCCACAAGCCTTTTCCAGAAAATTCAACGGCCACTGCCCAACTGGACATTTCAAGTAATTTGCCATCATGTACAACTTGCCGGGATCTATGTTTACTGCCAACAACTGACTCTTGTTAAAATTTACTTTCAAGCCAGAACATAGTTCAAACATTCTCAACAGTGACCATATTTTCAGCCGACCCATCACCCAGAATGACAGCATCATCTGCATATTGAAGAAGACTTATACCCACCTCACCCCTCCCCACCTCAAACTGCTTGAATATCCCAATCTTCACCGCTCTCTTCATCAAACCATTTAAGCCTTCAGCAACAATCAAGAATAGAAAAGGGGACAAAGGATCCCCTTGTCTCAAAGTATTCAAAATTTTAAAGGTTGTACATAATTTTTTAATAAAACTTTTCTATATTCTGATAAAGACATTAAGGTACACTTTTTAGAAGAAAAGGCCCGGAGCTAAGAAAAAGCATAGAACTTTGTTGAAATCTTGTGAGAGAAATTTTTTTTATAAAATTAATAAGATTGTATTGACAGTTCATTAACTTTATTAATAAGATTTTTCTAGCCTGAGACTATTTTTTTTTTCTTTTTAAAACAAAAACTTGCAAGTGTAAACTGTTCTAAAGCTTTGGATAAAAATTTTATTAAAGCACCAACACAGCAATGATCAAAGTTTAGTAAAGCAAAGCACCCCCTTAAGAAATTTCGCCCCACTCAAATATCAGCAATTCCATATGCCAATGAAAAACTAGATACAATTATTTAATACTGGATTCATCTCCTAAATCACCAAGTAATGACAATAGCTATAGTAGTAATAGTAATACTTACAATTATAAAACAACGGACACTATTCAGAATGTATGTATACCTACCTGGAACATGTGGCAAAGTTTGAGTATTAGATTCCCTACGATATCATTGAACTTGAGAAAGAAACTGGAGTTGGCGATATTGGTCAAGATCTTTCGGATTAAGAATAAAAGGATGATGAAGCAAATGTAATGGAGTTGTATATCCGGAAACATGGCTTCTATCGGTCCTCCCTTTGACAACCGTAACGTTATTTTAGCTTGGCCATTGTGAGCCTTGAGCCTACGGATAAAGAATATTCAAAGTTTAATTTGGCTTATGCCTTCTAAGCAAGGGTGTGAGCATAGAATCTCCACTAATATTATATATATATATATATATATATATATATATATATATATATATATATTCAAAATCGACATTTGAATGCAACCTATCTATTATCTACTATCTACTATCTACTATCTAAGTATATAAAAAGAAGCCTATCCGATATATGATGTTTATTGATGTTTGTTGGGGAGAAAATTTTGAGGCACCACTCTTGTATAAATTATTCAAATTTATTTAAAATAATCATTATCTCCAACTAAAAATAATCATTATCTCCAACTAAAAATACAATTTGAAATTAAATAAATTATTCAAATTTATTTAATTAATCATTATCTGTATGTGAAATCATTATCCTTAGTTTGTCGAAAAAAGAAATCACCATCCTTACAAAAAATATTAAAATTGGAAATTGATTAGATTATTCAAGTTTTACAAGTTTTCCAAATCACTATATACAATATTATTTGATTTTATGTTTGATGTGAGTATTTTCTTTTTCACCTTCAAGATGTGCATTTTTTTTCACCTTTAAATCTCTAATCCTGAAAATTCTCGCTCATCTTAATTTATATTAATTTATATTATTTGATTCTTTAATTCTTCTCTAATTGCCTGCTTCATTCCAGTATTTCGAAGACGTTAATAGGATTTGATTTTATACTTGATGTGAATATTATTTTTTCTACCTTCAATCTTTGCATTTTTTTCCACATTTAAATTTCTCTAATTTTGAGAGTTCTCGCTCATCATCTTAGTTTATATTATTTGATTTTTCAGTTAATCTTTAATTGCTTACTTCAATTTCAGTATTTCAAAGACGTTATTCAGATTCGTCACACTCACTTTTCAGCATGTTATCCTTTGATAAATTGATAACCCTCTCGAGGGATTGAAGTTTTAATTTCAGAAAACTGCATTTTCTTAATTGGCCTAAGTTTTAATTGAAATTAAAAGAAATTGCATCTTCTCGAGGTGACCTAAGTTTTAATTCAAGAGGACTACATCTACTGCTATCGCAATTCCTTTTATAATAAATGTTGTTTATTGTAATGGATAAAAAATCATTATATAATCAATCTAATCAATTACTACTCATACTTTTTATTATTTTGTAATCTAAATTATAATTATTATATTATACAATTATATTTATAAATTATTGTTACTATTTTTATTATCATAAATGAATAGATAAACCATTGATTCTAGATTTTTTATCTTTATTTACCCATATATATCATCAAAATAAAAAATAATATTGTATGATAATCACAAACAAAACAAAAGAAGATAACGTACTCACGTAAATATCATCTCTCTAGAAAAAATTAAATCAAGTTATTGGAACAATTAGGATAAAGACTTTTTATGATCTAATCTTATGATTAACTTGAGATAATTGTATTAAAAAAATTCTATTTGTAAAAAAATACTAATGTATCAGTCAAACAAAAAAAATAAGAATTAAAATTTTGATTTAATTAAAGGTGAAATATATTTTGATTTATCCTTGAATCTACTCATAATATTATCAAACAAAACAGATGAAAAAGTTTAATTTTGATTTAACTCTAATAAATCATAATATCATGATAAATGTAATAATTTTTTTAACAGAAAAAAAAAGAAGAATTTCATTAAATAGCGAGCAACCAAGCGTCATCGTCCTGAACTGCAGCCCCAATCTACTGTACTTATATAAAAAGATCCTTTTTTGAGGCACGACGTTCGTCGCGTGAAACAATCCTCGCACCAGAGCGTGTGTAGGTAGATAATCATTATCTCCAACGTGTGACGCCCTTGTTTTATATCTTGAAAATAATAATATTTCCAAATATAGAATACTTGCTATCCAAAAATTGGGTCTAGAAAATTTTTCCTTTTTAACTTATACTTGCTCAATTATAGACACGTTTAATCTTGACAAATAATTTGAATTCGGCTTAATAATACCTTAATTACAAAAGCCTCTTGAGACAACGCCTTTTTAATATAATAAGACATATCCGTAGCATTGATTTAAAAACATATTAATTGTCTCTTGAGTTTAATCGTACTTGTAGAATATAAGCTTATTTGCCGAATCCTTTTTGACCAAAATCAGAGTATGCGGAAGTAAAAATAATACTTGTGGGGCACTGCTGAGGTAAAAACATCATATATATATATATATATATATATATATATATATATATATATCTATCATAAGATAAACACCCCCACCAGTATCAAAGTAGCAAGTATCACAGTCGAGATAGCAAGTTTTAGTGAAACATATACATAACTAGCTGCTCAAAAATAAACCTCACTCTAAGACCTCTCAGAAATATATACAATACATAACAAGGTCAAAATAGAAGTCCCAGAGCAGGTCATCCATGTCCTCAGCAGCTCCTCTGATCCTCTGCAGCTCTATCCCTAGTCCTAGGATCCAAAACATCTATGCTATGAAAGCTCCTAGGAACCAGCAGGTCCACCTCTAGTAGAAATAGTAGGCTCGACAGACACCTCCTCCTCGTCCTTATCCTCGACTGGATCCTCCTCGACCTCGCCTGACTGTGTAGAGACCCCACACTGGGCCTAGGATCTGCAGAAGCAGTCCTCTCAAAGTCAGCCGGACCCGGAGAAGGAGTCTCCTCAGTAACAACTCTATGTGAAGAAGGATGAGTACGAGTGGCAGATCTAAAACGAAAACTATGAAATCGACGCACTGGTCGAGCCGGGGGTGGTCCTCTGTATGAGTAAAAGGGTGGAACATGCATAGTATGTCATAGGGATCCTAAACCTACGAGGTCGCTCCCGAACCAAAGGGTTAGGGTGGTAGAGAGTAATCTCCACCTCCCCCTCAAAGGTGGCTCGGTGCTCCTCGTAAGTCCATATACCACTAGGGATAGGGCGTATCTCGATGCAGGCTAGGTATCTGGCCATCACCTAAACAAGGCATAGGGAGTAAGTATACACATATACATAATCGATAAAGACTAAAATACAAACACAAGTATATCATGGACAGACAATAATGCAAGTACATATGAGCACGCCAATTTTCAACATTATATCTCTTATAATGCAAGTGGCATGATGCATGATTTCTATCCACAAATGAGGCCTCCAATACCAATCCATCCCGGACGTCCATCCAATATACCAATGTGTTCCCAGAACACTAACATACGTTCCCAGAACGTATGGCAAACCATACTTGGAAAACAAGCATCACTCCCAGAGTGTGCATTACGTTCCCAGAACGCATAAAAACCATGTCCCAGACACTGGCCACATTCCTAGAATGTGTCATCAAGTAGGTTGCATCAATTTTTGGTACTCCCAGAGTACCCTCCTCATGTTCCCAGAACATGACAAACGTTTCTTGCCAACCTATTTTGCATTCTCTATGAATGAATGCACACACAATTATCAAGGTTGGTTTTTATCTTTAATTTAATTATTGTGATTTAGAAATATCTCAAACTCTCCTTTGAATGATTGATTTGAGGTATAACCTTTGACATGAAAATTCATCCTTGAATTAACTTAAAAAAACATGCCATTAGACGTGGATTGGGAAAAACTTAACCAATGGTATCCAACTTTCCACTTAAAAGACTTAACTTTTATTTTTCAGTTTCAGGTACTAACCGGTTACAGTTTCAGACTAATCGGTTAGAATTACAGACCTGAACCTACTAACCATTGAAATTCAGAAAACCCTTTTCTTGAATTCTCTACCCAATCCATAAACAGAGTCTCAGCATTGTTATATACCTCAAACCCCACTGATTTCATCATTCAAAAGTCTAAATCACAATCCAATTCCAATTTAGCATAATTTCCACTTGAAATTATCTTTTAACATTAAGGCATTGACTCATCAATTACAATCTGAAACAAAAAGTGTTCATAGACATGATTTCAGATTGATTTCAAATGAAATTAGAGTATAGATTTGAGTGCAAATGGTAAGAACACTGAGCCAATTTCAGAAAATCATTTTTTTTTGAAAACTGACAGTATCTAACCGGTTACAGCTTCAGAATAATCGGTTAGATTCTGCAGAATGTACACTGCAGAAAGAGATTTTGCAAACCATTTTCTACCATACTCAAATCTAACCAATTTCAGTCATAAACAGAGTTCACATACCTTAATATAAACATGTTTAACCACAGAAACATATTAATTTTGCATGCATTCAATTTAGAGCATCAAATTGCATATAACTCAACATAAATACAACTTGATATCAAAAAACTCATAATAAGCATTTAGATTCTGTTTCAACCATCAAAATCACTTGCATGCACAATACTAAACCTGCTTAAAAGGAATTGAGCTGCAGAAATGGCCTTCAAGCCTTTTAACATGTTTATATAATGCCCTTTTAAGTTTTTGTTGACTCAAATCCTAAAACACATAATTTTAGCCTTAATCTAGCATAAGGTACACTTCTCCCATACCTTAGGATAGTGTTTGATGAGTAAATACACTGAGATTGAAGAAAAATCCACAGATTAAACAAAAATCCTTAGTTCTGCTCTTAACCGCGATTTTCAGCATCAGGGTCCAAACACCAGGGGTTTTGACATAGAGATTGACCAAACAAATTAGGGAAAATAATTAGGAATTGCTCTAGGTAACATGCACTAAAGAATCGAAGTGATTTGAAGCTTAAAGGTTACCTGTACTTACCACAATCAGAGCTTAAACCTAGCTTCCAGAAACAAGAACAACACTGAACCAGTTTTCCAAGCTTCAACTTCAGAAATTGATTTCTTCTTCCACACTCACTTTTAGCTTACAAACTTTATATCAACACGAAGCTCTGGATGTAAGCTTCATGTTCGTGTATCACTCAAAATCTATCTCTCAGAAACAAAGGAGAATCGCAAGGACAAACCTCAGAACCCTAGCACAGAGAAATCCCTCACACTTGGGCAAAAATGGGCTCAATTCATCAACCATTGAGACTTAAATAGAGGGATTTGATTAACATGCAGACCGACGCGCATTTCCCACTATGAATCGAGTGGGATTCGTGGCAATTAAGGGGTAATTGCAGTGATTACTCATCAAAATCCACTAACCCAGTTTCTGGGTTCATCGTCTAATCGGTTACGGGGCATTACTAACTGGTTACATCAGTGTAAAATTTAAAAATTAATACTTTTAAAACCTTTCCCTCCAAGAACCATTCTAATATTACATTTAGGTCCTAACCCAAGGACTAAAATGCAATATCTATATTTTTATATATACTTATCATATAAAAATACCTTCACCTATTTTTTTTCATATTTCAAGGCTAATTAAATACAAAACATAAACTTGGAAAATTTAAATTAATAATAAAACTTTATTTATTATTAATTTCCTTATTATCCGGGAGACGAAAATTAGGGGTGTTACACCACTCCCCCACTTAAAAGGAATTTCGTCCCCGAAATTCTAACTTACATAAACAACTCAGGGTATTCCTGACGCATCTTATCCTCTAATTCCCATGTAGCTTCAGACACGTCGGCATTTTCCCAGATGACCTTGACTAAAGGTATCTCTTTTCCCCTAAGCTGCTTAACTTCACGATCTTCTATCCGGACTGGTCTAGCTTCAAAAGTAAGGTTTTCCTTCAAAGTTAGATCATCAGGTTGAATTTTCAAAACAACTGATGGGTCATGCACATATTTCTTTAACCGGGAAACATGAAAGACATTGTGAAAGTTCGACAGAGAGGGTGGTAAAGCTATTTGATAGGCAAGAGGACCAACTCTCTTAAGGATTTGGTATGGACTTATACACTTAGGTGAAAGCTTTCGGGTTCTCAAGGCTCTACTGATTCCTTTCATCCGAACTATCCGAAGAAACACATGGTCGCCTTCCGAAAACTCTACTGGTTTTCTCCTCTTATCAGCATAACTCTTCTACCGACTCTGAGATGCTTTCATCTTCTCCTGAACCATCTTAATCTTCTCAGTTGTCTGCTGCACAATTTCTGGTCCAACAACTAAGTTCTCCCCCACTTGAAACCAGCATAGCGGGGTTTGGCATATCCTTCCATACAAAGCTTCAAACGGTGCCATTCCAATGCTTGCATGATAACTGTTGTTGTATGTGAATTCTGCAAGAGGTAACACATGATCCCAACTTTCCTGCTCTTCAAGTGCACAAGCCCTCAATATATCTTCCAAAGACTGAATAGTTCTCTACATTTGACCATCCGTCTGTGGGTGATACGCAGAACTCAACTTTAAACTTGTTCCCATAGATGTATGCAAACCCTTCCAAAACTGTGAAGCAAACCTGGGATCCCGATTCGACACAAAACTTGAAGGCACTCCGTGTAGACGAACTACCTCCTTAATGTAGATCTGGGTAAGCTTATTCAAAGGATAGCACATATTTATCGGAATAAAATGCGCCGACTTAGTCAACCGATCTACAATTACCCAGATTGCATCATGATTTGCTGTTGTCTTTGGCAAACCAGATACAAAATCCATTGAGATACTATCCCACTTCCATTGAGGGATGTCTAAAGGTTGCAACTGTCCTCCCGGTTTCTGATGCTCTACCTTAGCTTTCTGATAGATTAAACACGAAGCCACATATTCCGCGACATCCTTTTTAAAACCAGACCACCAAAACATTTTCTTCAAATCTTGATACATTTTGGTTGATCCAGGATGCATACTCATCCGACTCTTATGTGCTTCATCAAGAATCAATCTCCTAACCTCCTGATATTTTGGTATGCAAATCCTTGTTCTAAAACGAAGGATTCCATCCGACCCAATCTTGAAATCAGGTTCCTTCCCCACCGAACCTAATCTCACCTTGTTAGTCAACTCCTCATCTACTTGTTGCAACTCCCGAATTCTTTCCAAGAATTCATTTGTGATCTGCAGTATTCCTAACTTGATGCTTGATGGTTCCACTTGCATCAACAAGCTCAAGTCTCTGAAGTCCTCGATCAAGGCTGCTTCTTTCACCATCATTGTACTTATATGGATTGCTTTCCGACTCAAAGCATCCGCAACCACATTCGCCTTACCCGGATGGTAATGGAGTTTAAAGTCATAATCCTTCAAAAACTCCATCCACCTCCTTTGCCTCATATTCAACTCTTTTTGGTCGAACAGATATTTCAAACTCTTATGGTCACTAAATATTTGGAAAGTAGTGCCATAGAGATGATGTCTCCATATCTTTAAGGCAAACACGATCGCAGCCAATTCCAAATCGTGTGTCGGGTAATTCACTTCATGAATCTTCAACTGTCGTGATGCATAAGCCACTACTCTTCCTTCTTGCATCAACACACATCCAAGTCCTTGCTTAGATGCATCACAGTACACCTCAAAACTCTTATGAGGGTCAGGTAAGATTAACACAGGAGACGATGTTAACCTTTCCTTCAACTCTCGGAAACTACTTTCGCACTTGTCGTTCCACACAAACGGTTGATCTTTTCGAGTCAACTTGGTTAAAGGCAATGCAATCTTGGAAAATCCTTCTATAAACCGACGATAGTATCCAACCAGCCCTAAGAAACTTCTCACCTCAGTCACAGTCTTAGGCTGTTCCCATTTCGACACTGAACTCACCTTTGATGGATCCACCGCAATTCCTTCCTTAGAGATCACATGCCCAAGAAACTTTACTTCATTCAACAAAACTCACATTTCGCAAGTTTGACATACAACTGCTTCTCCTTCAGGACCTTCAACAAAATCCTGAGATGTTTTTGATGCTCCTCCGGACTCTTAGAATAGACCAAAATATCATCTATGAACACCACTACAAACAAATCCAGGTATGGTCTAAAGATCCGGTTCATATAATCCATGAAAATAGCAGGTGCATTAGTCAATCCGAACAGCATCACAACATACTCATAATGACCGTAGCGAGATCGAAATGCAGTCTTGGGTATATCTTCCTCCTTTATCCTGATCTGATGATAGCCCGATCTCAGATCAATCTTTGAAAACACTGTAGCTCCTCTAACTTGATCCATAAGGTCATCAATCCTTGACAAAGGATACTTATTCTTAATGGTGACCTTATTCAACTATCTGTAGTCCACACACATTCTCATACTTCCATCCTTCTTCTTTACAAACAGTAGTGGAGCTCCCAAGGCGAAACACTTGGCCTAATCATTTGTTTCTTCAACAAATCCTCTATCTGCTTTTTCATTTCTGCCATTTCCGGTGGTGCCATTCTATAAGGAGCAATAGAGATGGGACCAGCTCCAGGAACTAAGTCAATCCCAAACTCTATTTCTCGCTTCGGAGGTTATCCTGGTATCTCTTCAGGAAATACTTCCAGAAATTCCCTCACCACATGAATTTCTTCTATTGGCCTTGCCTCTCCTTCTCCGGTAGCAGAGAATAAACACATGTAACCTTCGGGTTTAAGGGTTTTATATTGGATTTTCTTTCTCTCGCAATTAATGATCACTTGGTTCTTCATCAACCAATCCATACCCAAGATCACATCTAATTGTAACTTAGGGAGACAAACCAAATCTACTTTAGAAACACGACCCAAGATTTCAACTTCACACCCTAAGCAAACCTTAGAGGTAAAGATGGGTATTCTAATAGGGGTATCAATACTAAAACAACAAGGCGAATCAGAAACAACAAGATTCAACCTGCTTCAATTGCATGAACTCTACCTCTTTCTTTCTCCTTAAATCTTCTGGAAAGTATTTATTAAGAAATTTCTCCATAAACACTCCCCAGCTGATTGCTCTTGTCTCAAAGTTCAGCAATTGCACCGTATGATCCCACCAGTTCTTAGCCTCCCCATGAAGCATATAGACTGCATATGCCACCTTCTGCGCATCCGAACAGTCTAAAGCTCTGAAAATCTTGTTGATTTCATACAACCACTTATTTGCCTCATCAGGTTTGTATCCTCCTTCAACGACGCCCTTGTTTTATATCTTGAAAATAATAATATTTCCAAATATAGAATACTTGCTATCCAAAAATTGGGTCTAGAAAATTTTTCCTTTTTAACTTATACTTGCTCAATTATAGACACGTTTAATCTTGACAAATAATTTGAATTCGGCTTAATAATACCTTAATTACAAAAGCCTCTTGAGACAACGCCTTTTTAATATAATAAGACATATTCGTAGCGTTGATTTAAAAACATATTAATTGTCTCTTGAGTTTAATCGTACTTGTAGAATATAAACTTATTTGCTGAATCCTTTTTGACCAAAATCAGAATATGCGGAAGTAAAAATAATACTTGTGGGGCACTGCTGAGGTAAAAACATCATATATATATATATATATATATATATATATCTATCATAAGATAAACACCCCCACCAGTATCAAAGTAGCAAGTATCACAGTCGAGATAGCAAGTTTTAGTGAAACATACATAACTAGCTGCTCAAAAATAAACCTCACTCTAAGACCTCTCAGAAATATATACAATATATAACAAGGTCAAAATAGAAGTCCCAGAGCAGGTCATCCATGTCCTCAGCAGCTCCTCTGATCCTCTGCAGCTCTATCCCTAGTCCTAGGATCCAAAACATCTATGCTATGCAAGCTCCTAGGAACCAGCAGGTCCACCTCTAGTAGAAACAGTAGGCTCGACAGGCACCTCCTCCTCGTCCTCATCCTCGACGGGATCCTCCTCAACCTCGCCCGACTGTGTAGAGTGTGACGCTCTCGAAAATATGACTTTATTTATTTGTTAAAATAAAGTACATAATTAGTTTATGATAAGCTGTTTGAAAATTCCATGAAAATTTTTAAGTTTTTCATATCCCAAAATATTTTCAGGTAAAAATGAATATGTACTTGTTTTGAGTCCAGCGGAAACGGTTTGAAAGTGTTAATAGGGTTGCAGTAAATATAAAAGTTAATATGCAACCATAGCCCATATATATAAACATAAATAAAACCAAGTACATCAGGTAGTAAAAGTCGAGGTAGCAAAGTTTTAGGGATACAGACCAGCAAACATAAAATACTAGCTCTCAAATGCTCTCCTCAAAATATATACAATATACTACTATCAAAATAAGAGAGCCATCGAAAGCTGTGCCATGAACACCCACGCTGATGCCTGATCCCTGGATCCTCCAAAAGCTGCAACACTGCATCCTACTACGGTCCCCCATACTGCGCATCCGAAACAAAGTCACTACATCACTGGCCGTCAGTAGCTGTCCCATCCACGTCCTCTACTGGGTCCTCCTCCTCCTCCTCATCTGACCCTGGGGGAGTAGCAGTGCGATGCACTGGCTCCGGTGAAGGTGCAAAGCGCACCCTGGTGGTCGGACCAGAACGAGGAGTGGCTGAAGCAGTAGCCTCAGAAGGAGTAGAAGGACGAGTACGGGTAGCTGGACGTCTGACATGTAAATTATAAAATTGACGGCCAGGACGTGGTGGAGGAGTACCAAAACGATAAGTATAAGCTGGAGGAATGTGCAGTATGTAGATCATAGGGATGCGAAGCCTACGAGGTCGCACGCGAGCAAGGGGGTTAGGGTGACGAAAGATCACGTCAACCTCACCCTCGAAAACAGCCCTGTGCTCCTCGTAGTCCCACACTCCTCTACGGAGTGGGCGTAACTCCACGAACGTCATGTAGCGAGCCATCACCTACAAGGGCATAGGGAGTCAGCAAATACTAATGCATAATCAAATAGATAGGGTACGAATAATAATAACAGAATCTAATCTTACTAATCAATTATCAATTCCCAATAATCAATTATAATCCCTTTCATAATAAACATCAGATCAAATCATAATGATGCATAATCCATAACATATGCACTGCTAATGCAACTCTGCTAACAATGCATGACTGTTGGCCAACTCCACAAATAGGCTTCCGTGGCACCTTAAAACATGCCCGGTACTCCTTAACGAGTACCTCTCGGACTCGTCCATCATTAAACGACACTCCTAGAGCTCATAGAAGTGACGCCGACGTATCTCACAAGACTATGTCTCTCGAGCCCGGCGTTTAAAGACATGCCCACACCAACGTGTGTAATCCCGGAACAAAAGGTGCACCCTGGTCGCCGACACTCCCTTCCGCTTAATGACCCTTTGGAGCAGGCACTTTCACTAGTGTCCCTCGAGTCACGACCCTTTGGAGCAGACACTTCCACCAGTGTCCCTCAAGTCCAAAATAACCAAAAGGGATATGCCCACGCCTCACGGACGTGTCTCCACCAATGTGGGAATCCAGAATGCAAATGCTATGCATGAATCCGAAAACATAATTGTATTTTAAGTTTACTTGAGGTCATTTAATATGAACATTTGGTATTCCCAATTACCACTTTCATAAACCTTTGTTAATAGATTCCAACTTCAGCCTTTAATCGATTAAATATCTGGTTAATCGATTAATGAATTAATAATCGATTAACAATCGATTATTCATCCTGCTAATCGATTAATCATTCATAACACTTCAAACTGATCAGAATTTTCTCGTATTAATCGATTAACAGTCGGGTTAATCGATTAATATATCAGTAAAACAGTGCTAAAACTGGTTTTTGAATACCAAACTCATACCAACTCAATTTTGACCAAAACCAACCTCAAGTACAACTTAAATACATCAAGAGAAACTTGTTCATGACTTCAATTGCACCAATTAACATCAATTTCACAGAATCATGTTGTTTTCCCCCAAATTTAACCTAAAACTCAATTTACATACCAATTTTTGATTCACACTATTTCAGATCAAATTGAGGATTCATTTAGCTTCTAATACATTAATCTAACATGTTCCAATTCCTGTTTCACCTCAGATTGGCCTCCAAGCCATTGCCCACTAACCTAGTGCCCTTTGAACCACATGGAGGTTCAACCAATATTCAATTCAATCCCATAGTCTATTCTAGCATTAGTAAAGCTTCTCCCTTACCTCAATGAAGCTTTTTGGATGCAAGGACAGCAAGAAAAACCTCAAATTCCAGAATCACCTCTTGCTCTGTTTTTGGTTCCAACACAGGTTCAAGAGAGCAAGTTCGGCAGAGGATTTGGCATAGCAAATGGGCATGAAAACGAATAAGCTTGGTCAATAACTAAACTAGAGATTGCAAACTTGAGATAGAAACAAGTTTGACACGAATTGGTGACCTATACTTACCACAATCTGAACTTGAAGTGAACCACTTAAATCTGGAGTTGCAGGTTTCCAGACTCCTGAGCTTCACTTCAACCACCAATTTCTCCTAGCTCAAATCACGAAACCTCACGATCTTGGTACGATTTTGAAGGTCTCTTGACAAGCTTTAAGAAGATATAAAGCTCATCAACTATGTATGGGTAGGGATCAAAAACGAAGACGAAGAACAGAGGGTGTTTGAGATGGAAATTGGACAGAGTTTCCCTTCTTTTTTTCCAATTACTCCCTTAATTTCATCAACCAACTCCCTTATTTATAGCCAAAATCGACCTCCATGCATCACCACACGTGTTCCCCATTAATCCCAGCCGGTGCTATGTGTTAATTTGTGGATTAACCAGCTTGTTGAGTCATCAAACGCACTATCTTCAGCTTCTGCACTATCGTTAATCGATTAACGATCGGGTTAATCGATTAACACGTCCAATTTTTCAAAAAAATTATTATTTTATTCACTTTCCCTCCAAATATCTTTCTAATATTGATTCCTAGGTCCTTTCCAAGGACCAAACTCCAAAAACACCTTATTTCTTAACCAAAATATTTTTCTTATATTTTTCCTTTGATTATCCTTTTAATAAAATAAAAAATTAATAAACAAAACTAATTAATTCCATATAATTAGTTTTATTTAAATATTTCTTTTTATTTATTTGGGAAGCAAAAATTTGGGGTGTTACACTTCTCCCCCACTTACAAGAATTTCGTCCTCGAAATTCCGCTTACATAAACAACTCAGGATAATCCTTTCTCATTCTATCTTCCAATTCCCAAGTTGCTTCGGATACATCAACATTTTCCCAAATAACTTTAACTAATGAAATTTCCTTTCCCCGCAACTGCTTCATTCTTCGATCTTCTATTCGGACAGGGATTGTCTCAAAAGTGAGATTCTCTCGCAGAGTCACATCATCTGGTTGAACTTCAATCACGGAATTGGGATCCGGCACAAACTTTCGTAATTGCGAGACATGAAACACATTATGCAGATTAGACAGAGATGGAGGCAAGGCGAGCTGATAAGCGATAGGACCGATACGCTTGAGTATCTGGTAAGGACCAATAAACCTTGGAGACAACTTCCTTGTCCTTAAAGCCCTTCGAACACCAGTTGTCGGTCTTACCCGAATAAAAACGTGCTCATCTTCTTCAAACTCTAACGGTCTCCTTCTTTTATCTGCATAACTTTTCTGTCGGCTCTGCGCTATCTTCATTTTCTCTCTGATCATCTGAATCTTCTCAGTTGTTTCTTGAACAATCTCAGGTCCAATGATCGTCTGCTCCCCCACTTGAAACCAACACAGGGGAGTTTGGCACTTCCTTCCATACAGCGCTTCGAACAGTGCCATTCCAATACTAGAGTGATGATTGTTGTTGTAGGTAAACTCTATGAGCGGCAAAAGTTTATCCCAGCTTTCTTGACTCTCCAAGACACAGGCTCTGATCTACTTTTGTGTGCTTCGTCCAAAATCAATCTTCTTATCTCCTGATTTTTAGGAATACAAATCCGGTCTTTGAATCGGAGAATTCCATCATTTCCAGTTTGGAAGCTTAATTCCTTTCCTTCCATCATTAATCTTCTCTTCTCTTGAAGCTCTTCATCTGACTGCTGTGAGTCCCGAACTTGAATCAGGAATTCATTGGTGATCTGCAGCTTACCAAGCCTTATACATCCAGGTTCCACTTGCATCATCAAGCTTAGATCTCGAAACTTCTCAATTAAAGAAAACTCCTTCACCATCAAAGCACTCATGTGAAGAGTCTTCCGGCTTAAAGCATCAGCTACTACATTTGCTTTACCGGGATGATATTGAAGTTCGAAATCATAATCTTTGATAAATTCCATCCAACGCCTTTGTCTCATGTTCAACTCTTTCTAATCGAACAGATACTTCAAACTCTTATGGTCACTAAACACCTTGAACATAGTGCCATAAAGATAGTGTCTCCAAATCTTCAAAGCGAAGACAATAGCAGCCAATTCTAAGTCATGCGTCGGATAATTGACCTCATGCACCTTCAATTGTCTGGATGCATAAGCTATCACCTTTCTATCTTGCATTAAAACACATCCAAGACCCTGCCTTGAGACATCACAATAAACATCGAAACTCCTATGTGGATCAGGTAACACTAACACTGGTGAGGATGTCAACTTCTCCTTCAATAACTGAAAAATTTCCTCACACTTATGATCCCATAAGAAAGGTTGATCCTTGCGAGTTAACTTGGTCAATGGCAAGGCAATCTTTGAAAATCCTTCAATAAATTCCGGTAATATCCAGCTAAACCCAAGAAACTACGAACTTCCGTTACAGTTTTGGGTTGCTCCCATTTCAACACAGCTCCAACTTTAGCTGGATCAACCGCAATACCTTCTTTGGAAATAACGTGACCCAAAAAGTTCACCTTATCCAACCAAAACTCACACTTAGCAAGTTTGGCATAGAGTTGCTTCTCTCTCAAGATCCCTAACACGATCTTGAGATGTTCGACATGTTCTTCAGGACTTTTTGAGTAGATGAGAATATCGTCGATGAACACGACCACAAACAAATCCAAATAGGGTTTGAAGATTCTGTTCATATAGTCCATGAAAATAGCAGGAGCATTCGTTAGCCCAAATGGCATCATCACATACTCGTAATGCCCATACCTCGACCGAAAAGCCGTCTTCGGAATATCTTCGTCTCGAATTCTGATCTGATGATAGCCCGACCTTAAATCGATCTTGGAAAACACCGAAGCTCCTCGAACTTGATCCATAAGGTCATCAATCCTTGGCAACGGATACTTATTCTTAATTGTGACCTTATTTAACTGCCGGTAGTCCACGCACATTCTCATACTACCGTCTTTCTTCTTAACGAACAACAACGGAGCTCCCCATGGCGAAACACTTGGCCTTATCATTTGTTTCTGCAACAACTCTTCAATCTGCTTCTTCATTTCGGCCATTTCTGGCGGTGCCATCCAATACGGAGCAATAGAAATGCGTCCGGTTCCCGGTACGAGATCAATTCCAAACTCAATTTCGCGCTTGGGCGGTAATCCTGGAATCTCTTCAGGAAAAACTTCAGGGAAGTCTCGTATCACCGGAATATCTTCAATCTTCACTTCCTTCATCTCTTCTAAAATTGAGGAGAATAAACAAACATATCCTCTAGGCTCAAGACTTAAAGGTTCATGGTTTCGAAACTGGATTGTCTTCGCCTCACAATTAATGAGGACTTGGTTTCGGGTTAACCAATCCATTCCTAGGATCACATCTATTTTGAGCACGGGTAAGCAGATTAAATCTACTAGAGATGTATGGTTTAAAACCATTATTTTACAGTCCCTGCAGACCTTAGACACAACCACCGGGTCATTGGTGGGGGTTTCAAGTTGTAGTTGATAGGGTGAATCAGACACTACTAACTTCAAACGGTTTACACACTCAAAGGACACAAAAGAGTGCGTGGCTCCAGAATCAAACATAACAACACAGGGTTGATCATTAAGGAGATAAATACCTTGAATCGGATCATAGGATTGAATTGATTCAGTTCCACTTAAAGAAAACACCTTTCCAGCCACCGTCGGTTTGCCTGCTCCTTCCTTCTTGATCGACTCCTTACATTCACGGGAGAAATGCCCCTTCTTACCACAATTAAAACAGAGACCATTTTGTGCAGCATAGCAGTTGGTGCCAAAGTGAAAACGATTACACTTCTCACACTTGCGATAATTCGCCGGGGAAGTACCCTTTCCACCATTAACTTCCTTTCCTTTCCCCTTTTGAAAGTAGGGACCCTTATTACGATGGTTGAGATTCTTCTTTCGGATGGGTCCGAATCCGGCCCGACTTTTCCTCTGTGCCTCTTCCTCTTTCTTATCATCTTCATAAACCCGGCACATCTCCACCAAAGCATGAAAACTTCGGATCTTTTGGTAACTAAAGACAGACTTTATCTCCGGCCTAAGTCCGTTTTCAAACTTAATACATTTGGATCTCTCATCAGGGTTAAGCTGATAGTACGGGGAATACTTGATGAGTTCTTCAAATTTCGCCGCGTACTCTCCTACGCTCAGGTCTCCCTATTGCAGTTGCATAAATTCCATTTCTTTCTTTCTCCTTTGATCCTCCGGAAAATATTTATTGAGAAACCTCTCAACAAACACATCCCAGGTGATCATTCTTCCTTCATAGTTCAACAACTGCATGGTATGATGCCACCAATTTTCCGCTTCACCCGAAAGCATGAAAACTGCAAACTTTACCTTTTGAGCATCAGCACATTCCATAGCACGGAAAATCTTGTTCAATTCGTGAATCCAATGATTCGCTTCTTTTGGCTTATGACCTCCTTCAAACCTTGAGGGTTTAAAGTTTCGGAACTCCGAAAAACTCTTTGACTCCGGATTTTTAACCTGACAAGGCTGGGATGGTGGTGGATTGGCTTGTTGCCTCTGCTGCTGCTGTTGCATACCCACCAGCACATTAGTCAACCTTGCTATGGCATCAACCATATGATTGTTATTGTTCCTAGCAGCCATCTTAATCCTGCACTGGGGACTTTATATCAAACTAAAATCCTAACAAGAAGTATGTTTAACACACCTCTTCCCATGCGCTAATGAACCAAAACAGATACTAGGACATGTATTACCTTTTGGAGATCACAGATCAGAATCAGTTCGCGGGATCACAGCTCTGATACCAACAAGTGTGACGCTCTCGAAAATATGACTTTATTTATTTGTTAAAATAAAGTACATAATTAGTTTATGATAAGCTGTTTGAAAATTCCATGAAAATTTTTAAGTTTTTCATATCCCAAAATATTTTCAGGTAAAAATGAATATGTACTTGTTTTGAGTCCAGCGGAAACGGTTTGAAAGTGTTAATAGGGTTGCAGTAAATATCAAAGTTAATATGAAACCATAGCCCATATATATAAACATAAATAAAACCAAGTACATCAGGTAGTAAAAGTCGAGGTAGCAAAGTTTTAGGGATACAGACCAGCAAACATAAAATACTAGCTCTCAAATGCTCTCCTCAAAATATACACAATATACTGCAATCAAAATAAGAGAGCCATCGAAAGCTGTGCCATGAACACCCACACTGATGCCTGATCCCTGGATCCTCCAAAAGCTGCAACACTGCATCCTACTACGGTCCCCCATACTGCGTATCCGAAACAAAGTCACTACATCACTGGCCGTCAGTAGCTGTCCCATCCACGTCCTCTACTGGGTCCTCCTCCTCCTCCTCATCTGACCCCGGGGGAGTAGCAGTGCAACGCACTGGCTCCGGTGAAGGTGCAAAGCGCACCCTGGTGGTCGGACCAGAACGAGGAGTGGCTGAAGCAGTAGCCTCAGAAGGAGTAGAAGGACGAGCACGGGTAGCTGGACGTCTGACATGTAAATTATAAAAACGACGGCCAAGACGTGGTGGAGGAGTACCAAAACGATAAGTATAAGCTGGAGGAATGTGCAGTATGTAGATCATAGGGATGCGAAGCCTACGAGGTCGCACACGAGCAAGGGGGTTAGGGTGACGAAAGATCACGTCAACCTCACCCTCGAAAACAGCCCTGTGCTCCTCGTAGTCCCACACTCCTCTACGGAGTGGGCGTAACTCCACGAACATCATGTAGCGAGCCATCACCTACAAGGGCATAGGGAGTCAGCAAATACTAACGCATAATCAAATAGATAGGGTACGAATAATAATAACAGAATCTAATCTTACTAATCAATTATCAATTGCCAATAATCAATTATAATCCCTTTCATAATAAACATCAGATCAAATCATAATGATGCATAATCCATAACATATGCACTGCTAATGCAACTCTGCTAACAATGCATGACTGTTGGCCAACTCCACAAATAGGCTTCCGTGGCACCTTAAAACATGCCCGGTACTCCTTAACGAGTACCTCTCGAACCCGGCCATCATTAAACGACACTCCTAGAGCTCATAGAAGTGACGCCGACGTATCTCACAAGACTATGTCTCTCGAGCCCGGCGTTTAAAGACATGCCCACACCAACGTGTGTAATCCCGGAACAAAAGGTGCACCCCGGTCGCCGACACTCCCTTCCGCTTAATGACCCTTTGGAGCAGGCACTTTCACTAATGTCCCTCGAGTCACGACCCTTTGGAGCAGACACTTCCACTAGTGTCCCTCAAGTCCAAAATAACCAAAAGGGATATGCCCACGCCTCACGGACGTGTCTCCACCAATGTGGGAATCCAGAATGCAAATGCTATGCATGAATCCACAAACATAATTGTATTTTAAGTTTACTTGAGGTCATTTAATATGAACATTTGGTATTCCCAATTACCACTTTCATAAACCTGTGTTAACAGATTCCAACTTCAGCCTTTAATCGATTAAATATCTGGTTAATCGATTAATGAATTAATAATCGATTAACAATCGATTATTCATCCTGATAATCGATTAATCATTCATAACACTTCAAACTGATCAGAATTTTCTCGTATTAATCGATCAACAGTCGGGTTAATCGATTAATATATCAGTAAAACAATGCTGAAACTGGTTTTTGAATACCAAACTCATACCAACTCAATTTTGACCAAAACCAACCTCAAGTACAACTTAAATACATCAAGAGAAACTTTTTCATGACTTCAATTGCACCAATTAACATCAATTTCACAGAATCATGTTGTTTTCCCCCAAATTTAACCTAAAACTCAATTTACATACCAATTTTTTATTCACACTATTTCAGATCAAATTGAGGATTCATTTAGCTTCTAATACATTAATCTAACATGTTCCAATTCCTGTTTCACCTCAGATTGGCCTCCAAGCCATTGCCCACTAACCTAGTGCCCTTTGAACCACATGGAGGTTCAACAAATATTCAATTCAATCCCATAGTCTATTCTAGCATTAGTAAAGCTTCTCCCTTACCTCAATGAAGCTTTTTGGATGCAAGGACAGCAAGAAAAACCTCAAATTCCAGAATCACCTCTTGCTCTGTTTTTGGTTCCAACACAGGTTCAAGAGAGCAAGTTCGGCAGAGGATTTGGCATAGCAAATGGGCATGAAAACGAATAAGCTTGGTCAATAACTAAACTAGAGATTGCAAACTTGAGATAGAAACAAGTTTGACACGAATTGGTGACCTATACTTACCACAATCTGAACTTGAAGTGAACCACTTAAATCTGGAGTTGCAGGTTTCCAGACTCCTGAGCTTCACTTCAACCACCAATTTCTCCTAGCTCAAAGCACGAAACCTCACGATCTTGGTACGGTTTTGAAGGTCTCTTGAAAAGCTTTAAGAAGATATAAAGCTCATCAACAGTGTATGGGTAGGGATCAAAAACGAAGACGAAGAACAGAGGGTGTTTGAGATGGAAATTGGACAGAGTTTCCCTTCTTTTTTTCCAATTACTCCCTTAATTTCATCAACCAACTCCCTAATTTATAGCCAAAATCGACCTCCATGCATCACCACACGTGTTCCCCATTAATCCCAGCCGGTGCTATGTGTTAATTTGTGGATTAACCAGCTTGTTGAGTCATCAAACGCACTATCTTCAGCTTCTGCACTATCGTTAATCGATTAACGATCGGGTTAATCGATTAACACGTCCAATTTTTCAAAAATTATTATTTTATTCACTTTCCCTCCAAATATCTTTCTAATATTGATTCCTAGGTCCTTTCCAAGGACCAAACTGCAAAAACACCTTATTTCTTAACCAAATATTTTTCTTATATTTTTCCTTTGATTATCCTTTTAATAAAATCAAAAATTAATAAACAAAACTAATTAATTCCATATAATTAGTTTTATTTAAATATTTCTTTTTATTTATTTGGGAAGCAAAAATTTGGGGTGTTACACTTCTCCCCCACTTACAAGAATTTCGTCCTCGAAATTCCGCTTACATAAACAACTCAGGATAATCCTTTCTCATTCTATCTTCCAATTCCCAAGTTGCTTCGGATACATCAGCATTTTCCCAAATAACTTTAACTAATGAAATTTCCTTTCCCCGCAACTGCTTCATTCTTCGATCCTCTATTCGGACAGGGATTGTCTCAAAAGTGAGATTCTCTCGCAGAGTCACATCATCCGGTTGAACTTCAATCACGGAATTGGGATCCGGCACAAACTTTCGTTATTGCGAGACATGAAACACATTATGCAGATTAGACAGCGATGGAGGCAAGGCGAGGTGATAAGCGACAGGACCGATACGCTTGAGTATCTGGTAAGGACCAATAAACCTTGGCGACAACTTCCTTGTCCTTAAAGCCCTCCGAACACCAGTTGTCGGTCTTACCCGAATAAAAACGTGCTCATCTTCTTCAAACTCTAACGGTCTCCTTCTTTTATCTGCATAACTTTTCTGTCGGCTCTGCGCTATCTTCATTTTCTCTCTGATCATCTGAATCTTCTCAGTTGTTTCTTGAACAATCTCAGGTCCAATGATCGTCTGCTCCCCCACTTGAAACCAACACAGGGGAGTTTGGCAATTCCTTCCATACAGCGCTTCGAACGGTGCCATTCCAATACTAGAGTGATGACTGTTGTTGTAGGTAAACTCTATGAGCGGCAAGAGTTTATCCCAGCTTTCTTGACTCTCCAAGACACAGGCTCTGAGCAAATCTTCAAGTGACTGAATCGTCCTTTCAGAATGGCCATCTGTCTGAGGGTGATAAGCAGAACTCATTC
The DNA here is from genome assembly GCA_037953625.1 of Crotalaria pallida. NCBI lineage: Eukaryota > Viridiplantae > Streptophyta > Magnoliopsida > Fabales > Fabaceae > Crotalaria > Crotalaria pallida. The sequence goes on along the minus strand of CM075651.1, from coordinate 91,571,923 downwards.
TCAACTTTGACCCCAGAGACTGCTGCAAACCCTGCCAGAACTTCGAAGTAAACCTCGGATCTCTATCCGAAACAATACTTGAAGGAATACCATGGAGGCGAACAACCTCCTAGATGTACAACTGAGAAAACCGATCCATGGAATAACGCATATTAACTGGAATAAAATGCGCTGACTTGGTCAATCTATCAACAATTACCCAGATCGCATCAAAACTTCCAACAGTCCTTGGTAGTCCAGACACAAAGTCCATTGAAATGCTATCCCATTTCCATTGAGGAACATCCAAAGGTTGTAACTCTCCACCTGGTTTCTTATGTTCAGCTTCTGCCTTTTGGCAAATCAGACAGAAAGCGACATACGAAGCAACATCCTTCTTCAATCCGGCTCACCAAAACAATTTCTTCAAATCTTGGTACATCTTGGTTGATCCCGGATGGATACTCATTCTACTTTGTGTGCTTCGTCCAAAATCAATCTTCTTATCTCCTGATTTTTAGGAATACAAATCCGGTCTTTGAATCGGAGAATTCCATCATTTCCAGTTTGGAAGCTTAATTCCTTTCCTTCCATCATTAATCTTCTCTTCTCTTGAAGCTCTTCATCTGACTGCTGTGAGTCCCGAACTTGAATCAGGAATTCATTGGTGATCTGCAGCTTACCAAGCCTTATACATCCAGGTTCCACTTGCATCATCAAGCTTAGATCTCGAAACTTCTCAATTAAAGAAAACTCCTTCACCATCAAAGCACTCATGTGAAGAGTTTTCCGGCTTAAAGCATCAGCTACTACATTTGCTTTACCGGGATGATATTGAAGTTCGAAATCATAATCTTTGATAAATTCCATCCAACGCGTTTGTCTCATGTTCAAATTTTTCTAATCGAACATATACTTCAAACTCTTATGGTCACTAAACACCTTGAACATAGTGCCATAAAGATAGTGTCTCCAAATCTTCAAAGCGAAGACAATAGCAGCCAATTCTAAGTCATGCGTCGGATAATTGACCTTATGCACCTTCAATTGTCTGGATGCATAAGCTACCACCTTTCTATCTTGCATTAAAACACATCCAAGACCCTGCCTTGAGGCATCACAATAAACATCGAAACTCCTATGTGGATCAGGTAACACTAACACTGGTGAGGATGTCAACTTCTCCTTCAATAACTGAAAACTTTCCTCACACTTATGATCCCATAAGAAAGGTTGATCCTTGCGAGTTAACTTGGTCAATGGCAAGGCAATCTTTGAAAATCCTTCAATAAATCTCCGGTAATATCCAGCTAAACCCAAGAAACTACGAACTTCCGTTACAGTTTTGGGTTGCTCCCATTTCAACACAGCTCCAACTTTAGCTGGATCAACCGCAATACCTTCTTTGGAAATAACGTGACCCAAAAAGTTCACCTTATCCAACCAAAACTCACACTTAGCAAGTTTGGCATAGAGTTGCTTCTCTCTCAAGATCCCTAACACGATCTTGAGATGTTCGACATGTTCTTCAGGACTTTTTGAGTAGATGAGAATATCGTCGATGAACACGACCACAAACAAATCCAAATAGGGCCTGAAGATTCTGTTCATATAGTCCATGAAAATAGTAGGAGCATTCGTTAGCCGAAATGGCATCACCACATACTCGTAATGCCCATACCTCGATCGAAAAGCCGTCTTCGGAATATCTTCGTCTCGAATTCTGATCTGATGATAGCCCGACCTTAAATCGATCTTGGAAAACACCGAAGCTCCTCGAACTTGATCCATAAGGTCGTAAATCCTTGGCAACGGATACTTATTCTTAATTGTGACCTTATTTAACTGCAGGTAGTCCACGCACATTCTCATACTACCGTCTTTCTTCTTAACGAACAACAACGGAGCTCCCCATGGCGAAACACTTGGCCTTATCATTTGTTTCTGCAACAACTCTTCAATCTGCTTCTTCATTTCGGCCATTTCTGGCGGTGTCATCCTATACGGAGCAATAGAAATGGGTCCGGTTCCCGGTACGAGATCAATTCCAAACTCAATTTCGCGCTTGGGCGGTAATCCTGGATTCTCTTCAGGAAAAACTTCAGGGAAGTCTCGTATCACCGGAATATCTTCAATCTTCACTTCCTTCATCTCTTCTAAAATTGAGGAGAATAAACAAACATATCCTCTAGGATCAAGACTTAAAGGTTCATGGTTTCGAAACTGGATTGTCTTCGCCTCACAATTAATGAGGACTTGGTTTCGGGTTAACCAATCTGTAACACCCCAAAATTTTAATCCCCAATTAATGGAATGTTAATTATAATTTAATTATAATTAATAGTTTCTATATTAATCCTTGATTAAAATATGTATTCATGTGACTAGCTTATGTGTGTAAATTATTTAATAAATAATTTAAATGCATAAAATGAGTATTTTGCATATTAGTCCCTGGGTTGGGACCTAGAAGCAATTATAGGAAAGGTTTTGGAGGGAAAGTAAATAAAATAATTATTTTTCAAAATATGGGCAAAATACTCGAGTATTATTCAGAATACTCGAGTATTCTGGGTCAAACTGCACGAGTTAGTGCGTTTGATGAGTCACAGCCAACGATTCCCCTCTGTTGACACGATTACTCCGCCATCAACAGCTCAATGCCTTCGTGTCGACGTGCATGAGCTTCCTCTAGCTCTATTTAAACTCATCAACGATCCTTGGTGAAGAATTTCGCTCATTCTTGTTGTTGTTGTTGAAGTTAGGGTTCCGGATTTTCTCTCTTCGATTCTCCTTCTCAGAGTTAAATTGAAACACAAATCATACACGAATATAAAGCTTACATCTTGAGCTTTATATAAACACCAAAATCGTGAGGATTGAGTGAGTGTGTTGGAGGATTCAAGGAGTTGAAGTGAAGTTGTTCTTGGTCAAATTCTGTTTCTGGATCCTACCTTGATCTTGATTTCTGGTAAGCTCATGAACCCCTGAGTCTCAATTTCGGTTTCCTTAGTTAGATTATGTTGCATAGAGTTTAGAAATCTAATTTTCCCCAATTTAATTCTCTGTTTCATGTACAAACCAATTCCATTTTGGTGTGGTACTCAAAATGCTCTGCATGTGGCATTTGAAGTTGGTCTGAGGATTTTGGAGCCTTTTTCGTGTCAATCCTTGTTTGGAAAACATCTGAGAGGTAAGGGGAAGTAATTATATTCACTAGATAGAGTTTAAATTCCATGAATTGTGTTAGAGAGCCACCAAGAGGCTCTAAGGGCTTAGATTGAATAGACACTTTGGTTTGGAGACCAATTCATGCTCTAAAACTGTGTTGAGAAAGTTATATATCATGTTGCAAGCTTAAATGAACTTTAATTCATGAGTATTGAGCTTATTCTGCAAATTGAGGTATTGAGTTGTGAAAAAGTGTTTTAATGCATGATTACTGAATTCTCTGTCAAATCTGTGTTTTGATATGAAATGAATGTTGTAACATGTTCAAATTATGTTGTATGAACTCTGTGGATCCCTGGAATGGACTAGAATTAAGTAGAAATGAAAATGTTATGTTAAAACCAGGTTTCAGTGTTATCTGCTACGAAACACTCGAGTAAAAGGCAGGGTACTCGAGTAAAATGCTTTCAAAACAATGTAAAATGAACAAGAACACTCGAGTATTTTGTCTGGTACTCGAGTATCGAGCATGACCTGAGGACAAGTTTAGGTCAAACACTCGAGTCACTCAAGGTCACTCGAGTATTCTGGAAATGTTCAAGAACACTCGAGTAACCCATGAACTACTCGAGTAAATTGTTGAATTGAAAACCCAAATCCTCAGAAAGTCATGAACACTCGAGTAGTCTTATGAACACTCGAGTAATCTGGAAAAGTTGAGGAACACTCGAGTGTCCTGAAGTTTACTAGAGTAAATTGTTCAGAACCTGAAAACACCATTTTCAATTCTAACTTATTAAATTAAGGAATTATTAATAATAGTCCAAGGGATCAAGACTTAGAGAAATTGATTAATACAAAAAGATCGTTTGGTGACGGTCCTTTTTGATAAAGAAAATAAGCCTAGGTGGCCTGTAAAGTATTAATCAACTTCCCTTAATTCTAAAAGATAAATTGCATTCATTCTGGAGTTTGGATGGTAGGACGTATTTCATGTTTGTTAAACATGTGGAGGGCCTCTGGGAGTGCCAATACGCTTGCTTGATGACACGTTGTTGACGTGGTCGGCTTAGTGGATGCCGATATGGATATATCGTTTGGATGACGATCCGTTTGGATGACGGGATATGCTCGGGTGGCATGGATACCAAGCTTGTCGTGTACATTCTAGGTGAATGTACGAATGGTTGTATACCTAGGAATACAACGCACTGTTGAGTGCTGGGTTGTCAGGGATGGACGTCAGAGAGTGACATAGTATTATGATGGAGATAGGCTTGAGAGCTAAAGTCATGCATCAAGCCATTCATTCAAATAAACTGTTATGACTAAATTAAGTGTGAACATCCTATGTGCATATCCTACTTGCTAAGTGTTAAGTGTGATTGATATCAATTGATGCATGTTACATATTTATGTTGCATAATTTAATCTCTGTTGATTATGTGTATAGAATTGCTTACCCCTATGCCCTTGTAGGTGATGTCTCGCTACATTGCTTGCATCGAGATCCGGCCACTTCCTAGTGGTATATGGATCTATGAGGACCATCGCGCGGTGTTCGAGGGGGAGGTAGAGATTACCTTCTACCACCCGAACCCGCTGATACGATTCCGTCCTCGTAGGTTTAGGATTCCCATCATATACACTATGCATGTACCCCCGTTTTACACTTACCATGGACCACCTCCCACGCGACCAGCTCGCTCTTACCATAGTTTTCGTTTTCGACCTACCCGCTCTCACCCTTTTACTTCGAGAGTCGTCCGCGAGGGGACTCCCCTATCTGATCCGAGGAGCCCAGTCAGGGTTTCACCATCACCTGACCCGGTACCCAGTGGTAGGGTACACTCTCCCTCGGATGAGATCGAGGAGGATCCGGTGGAGGACGAGAGTGGGGGCGAGCCTGTCGTGCATTCTACTGGGAGTGACTGGAGGGACGATGATCCCTAGGTACATGCATATGGTGTATGATGTGGGTCTGAGGGTCCGATGTGTGGAGGCTGTGGAGGAGATTTGCTGCTGCTGCTGTGATGATGATGTTGCTACTATCTTACTACTACTTTTACTGTTGGGAGACTACTGCTGCTACTACTCCATCTGATGCTGCCAGATCTATGTGACTATCCCTAGAGTTATATATTTTGTTATGTATATATATTGTAGATATACTTTTGGAGCACTCTAGGGCTTGTAGTTACACTGTTATATAGATCTGATGATGGACTTGTATATTTTGAAACTTGGAGACTTTACTCATGGGCTATGTACTTATGACTCTCCATATCTATGAAAACCTATGTTTATATTCTATCAGTTGCATAGTCCAGTAATTTCCGCTTACTCTGATTTAATTTGCTTAAGAGCTCGGCTATAAATGGTATCAGTTCTATCGTACAAAGCAAGGGTAGCTTAAGCTACTTGATACAAATATATTTTCTAAAAGATCGAATGTTACTCTATTTGCGAAAAGGTTTTAGAAATCGCCGAACTCGATACAATGATTTTGAGATAATATAGACTCTATTCTCCAAGACTTTCAAGTGACGATTCGTGCACCCACTTTAAAAGAAAATTTTATTTACCTATTTTCTTAACACTCGCAAGTCCATATATTATCCGATATAAAAGCATAATCACTATATTATATTTGGGACAATTGGAAGGGTGTCACACAATCCATTCCTAGGATCACATCTATTTTGAGCATGGGTAAACATATTAAATCTACTAGAGATGTATGGTTTAAGACCATTATTTTACAGTCCCTGCAGACCTTAGACACAACCACCGGGTCATTGGTGGGGGTTTCAAGTTGTAGTTGATAGGGTGAATCAGACACTACTAACTTCAAACGGTTTACACACTCAAAGGACACAAAAGAGTGCGTGGCTCCAGAATCAAACATAACAACACAGGGTTGATCATTAAGGAGATAAATACCTTGAATCGGATCATAGGATTGAATTGATTCAGTTCCACTTAAAGAAAACACCTTTCCAGCCACCGTCGGTTTGCCTGCTCCTTCCTTCTTGATCGACTCCTTACATTCACGGGAGAAATGCCCCTTCTTACCACAATTAAAACAGAGACCATTTTGTGCAGCATAGCAGTTGGTGCCAAAGTGAAAACGATTACACTTCTCACACTTGCGATAATTCGCCGGGGAAGTACCCTTTCCACCATTAACTTCCTTTCCTTTCCCCTTTTGAAAGTAGGGACCCTTATTACGATGGTTGAGATTCTTCTTTCGGATGGGTCCGAATCCGGCCCGACTTTTCCTCTGTGCCTCTTCCTCTTTCTTATCATCTTCATAAACCCGGCACATCTCCACCAAAGCATGAAAACTTCGGATCTTTTGGTAACTAAAGACAGACTTTATCTCCGGCCTAAGTCCGTTTTCAAACTTAATACATTTGGATCTCTCATCAGGGTTAAGCTGATAGTACGGGGAATACTTGATGAGTTCTTCAAATTTCGCCGCGTACTCTCCTACGCTCAGGTGTCCCTGTTGCAGTTGCATAAATTCCATTTCTTTCTTTCTCCTTTGATCCTCCGGAAAATATTTATTGAGAAAACTCTCAACAAACACATCCCAGGTGATCATTCTTCCTTCATAGTTCAACAACTGCATGGTATGATGCCACCAATTTTCCGCTTCACCCGAAAGCATGAAAACTGCAAACTTTACCTTCTGAGCATCAGCACATTCCATAGCATGGAAAATCTTGTTCAATTCCTGAATCCAACGATTCGCTTCTTCCGGCTTATGACCTCCTTCAAACCTTGAGGGTTTAAAGTTTCGGAACTCCGAAAAACTCTTTGACTCCGGATTTTCAACCTGACAAGGCTGGGATGGTGGTGGATTGGCTTGTTGCCTCTGCTGCTGCTGTTGCATACCCACCAGCACATCAGTCAACCTTGCTATGGCATCAGCCATATGATTGTTATTGTTCCTAGCAGCCATCTTAATCCTGCACTGGGGACTTTATATCAGACTAAAATCCTAACAAGAAGTATGTTTAACACACCTCTTCCTATGCGCTAATGAACCAAAACAGATACTAGGACAAGCAACTAGGACATGTATTACCTTTTGGAGATCACAGATCAGAATCAGTTCGCGGGATCACAGCTCTGATACCAACAAGTGTGACGCTCTCGAAAATATGACTTTATTTATTTGTTAAAATAAAGTACATAATTAGTTTATGATAAGCTGTTTGAAAATTCCATGAAAATTTTTAAGTTTTTCATATCCCAAAATATTTTCAGGTAAAAATGAATATGTACTTGTTTTGAGTCCAGCGGAAACGGTTTGAAAGTGTTAATAGGGTTGCAGTAAATATAAAAGTTAATATGCAACCATAGCCCATATATATAAACATAAATAAAACCAAGTACATCAGGTAGTAAAAGTCGAGGTAGCAAAGTTTTAGGGATACAGACCAGCAAACATAAAATACTAGCTCTCAAATGCTCTCCTCAAAATATATACAATATACTACAATCAAAATAAGAGAGCCATCGAAAGCTGTGCCATGAACACCCACACTGATGCCTGATCCCTGGATCCTCCAAAAGCTGCAACACTGCATCCTACTATGGTCCCCCATACTGCGCATCCGAAACAAAGTCACTACATCACTGGCCGTCAGTAGCTGTCCCATCCACGTCCTCTACTGGGTCCTCCTCCTCCTCCTCATCTGACCCTGGGGGAGTAGCAGTGCGACGCACTGGCTCCGGTAAAGGTGCAAAGCGCACCCTGGTGGTCGGACCAGAACGAGGAGTGGCTGAAGCAGTAGCCTCAGGAGGAGTAGAAGGACGAGTACGGGTAGCTGGACGTCTGACATGTAAATTATAAAATCGACGGCCAGGACGTGGTGGAGGAGTACCAAAACGATAAGTATAAGCTGGAGGAATGTGCAGTATGTAGATCATAGGGATGCGAAGCCTACGAGGTCGCACGCGAGCAAGGGGGTTAGGGTGACGAAAGATCACGTCAACCTCACCCTCGAAAACAGCCCTGTGCTCCTCGTAGTCCCACACTCCTCTACGGAGTGGGCGTAACTCCACGAACGTCATGTAGCGAGCCATCACCTACAAGGGCATAGAGAGTCAGCAAATACTAACGCATAATCAAATAGATAGGGTACGAATAATAATAACAGAATCTAATCTTACTAATCAATTATCAATTGCCAATAATCAATTATAATCCCTTTCATAATAAACATCAGATCAAATCATAATGATGCATAATCCATAACATATGCACTGCTAATGCAACTCTGCTAACAATGCATGACTGTTGGCCAACTCCACAAATAGGCTTCCGTGGCACCTTAAAACATGCCCGGTACTCCTTAACGAGTACCTCTCGGACTCGGCCATCATTAAACGACACTCCTAGAGCTCATAGAAGTGACGCCGACGTATCTCACAAGACTATGTCTCTCGAGCCCGGCGTTTAAAGACATGCCTACACCAACGTGTGTAATCCCGGAACAAAAGGTGCACCCCGGTCGCCGACACTCCCTTCCGCTTAATGACCCTTTGGAGCAGGCACTTTCACTAGTGTCCCTCGAGTCACGACCCTTTGGAGCAGACACTTCCACTAGTGTCCCTCGAGTCCAAAATAATCAAAAGGGATATGCCCACGCCTCACGGACGTGTCTCCACCAATGTGGGAATCCAGAATGCAAATGCTATGCATGAATCTGCAAACATAATTGTATTTTAAGTTTACTTGAGGTCATTTAATATGAACATTTGGTATTCCCAATTACCACTTTCATAAACCTTTGTTAACAGATTCCAACTTCAGCCTTTAATCGATTAAATATCTGGTTAATCGATTAATGAATTAATAATCGATTAACAATCGATTATTCATCCTGCTAATCGATTAATCATTCATAACACTTCAAACTGATCAGAATTTTCTCGTATTAATCGATTAACAGTCGGGTTAATCGATTAATATATCAGTAAAACAATGGTGAAATTGGTTTTTGAATACCAAACTCATACCAACTCAATTTTGACCAAAACCAACCTCAAGTAAAACTTAAATACATCAAGAGAAACTTGTTCATGACTTCAATTGCACCAATTAACATCAATTTCACAGAATCATGTTGTTTTCCCCCAAATTTAACCTAAAACTCAATTTACATACCAATTTTTGATTCACACTATTTCAGATCAAATTGAGGATTCATTTAGCTTCTAATACATTAATCTAACATGTTCCAATTCCTGTTTCACCTCAGATTGGCCTCCAAGCCATTGCCCACTAACCTAGTGCCCTTTGAACCACATGGAGGTTCACCCAATATTCAATTCAATCCCATAGTCTATTCTAGCATTAGTAAAGCTTCTCCCTTACCTCAATGAAGCTTTTTGGATGCAAGGACAACAAGAAAAAAAATCAAATTCCAGAATCACCTCTTGCTCTGTTTTTGGTTCCAACACAGGTTCAAGAGAGCAAGTTCGGCAGAGGATTTGGCATAGCAAATGGGCATGAAAACGAATAAGCTTGGTCAATAACTAAACTAGAGATTGCAAACTTGAGATAGAAACAAGTTTGACACGAATTGGTGACCTATACTTACCACAATCTGAACTTGAAGTGAACCACTTAAATCTGGAGTCGCAGGTTTCCAGACTCCTGAGCTTCACTTCAACCACCAATTTCTCCTAGCTCAAAGCACGAAACCTCACGATCTTGGTACGGTTTTGAAGGTCTCTTGACAAGCTTTAAGAAGATATAAAGCTCATCAACAGTGTATGGGTAGGGATCAAAAACGAAGACAAAGAACAGAGGGTGTTTGAGATGGAAATTGGACAGAGTTTCCCTTCTTTTTTTCCAATTACTCCCTTAATTTCATCAACCAACTCCCTAATTTATATCCAAAATCGACCTCCATGCATCACCACACGTGTTCCCCATTAATCCCAGCCGATGCTATGTGTTAATTTGTGGATTAACCAGCTTGTTGAGTCATCAAACGCACTATCTTCAGCTTCTGCACTATCGTTAATCGATTAACGATCGGGTTAATCGATTAACACGTCCAGTTTTTCAAAAATTATTATTTTATTCACTTTCCCTCCAAATATCTTTCTAATATTGATTCCTAGGTCCTTTCCAAGAACCAAACTGCAAAAACACCTTATTTCTTAACCAAAATATTTTTCTTATATTTTTCCTTTTATTATCCTTTTAATAAAATCAAAAATTAATAAACAAAACTAATTAATTCCATATAATTAGTTTTATTTAAATATTTCTTTTTATTTATTTGGGAAGCAAAAATTTGGGGTGTTACATAGAGACCCCACCACTGGGCCTAGGATCTGCAGAAGCAGTCCTCTCAAAGTCAGCCGGACCCGGAGAAGGAGTCTCCTAAGTAACAACTCTATGTAAAGAAGGATGAGTACGAGTGGCAGATCTAAAACGAAAACTATGAAATCGACGCACTGGTCGAGCCGGGGGTGGTCCTCTGTATGAGTAAAAGGGTGGAACATGCATAGTATGTCATAGGGATCCTAAACCTACGAGGTCGCACCCGAACCAAAGGGTTAGGGTGGTAGAGAGTAATCTCCACCTCCCCCTCAAAGGTGGCTCGGTGCTCCTCGTAAGTCCATATACCACTAGGGAAAGGGCGTATCTCGATGCAGGCTAGGTATCTGGCCATCACCTAAACAAGGCATAGGGAGTAAGTATACACATATACATAATCGATAAAGACTAAAATACAAACACAAGTATATCATGGACAGACAATAATGCAAGTACATATGAGCACGCCAATTTTCAACATTATATCTCTTATAATGCAAGTGGCATGATGCATGATTTCTATCCACAAATGAGGCCTCCAATACCAATCCATCTCGGACGTCCATCCAATATACCAATGTGTTCCCAGAACACTAACATACGTTCCCAGAACATATGGCAAACCATACTTGGAAAACAAGCATCACTCCCAGAGTGTGCATTACGTTCCCAAAACGCATAAAAACCATGTCCCAGACACTGGCCACATTCCCAGAATGTGTCATAAAGTAGGTTGCATCAATTTTTGGTACTCCTAGAGTACCCTCCTCATGTTCCCAGAACATGACAAACGTTTCTTGCCAACCTATTTTCCATTCTCTATGAATGAATGCACACACAATTATCAAGGTTCGTTTTTATCTTTAATTTAATTATTGTGATCTAGAAATATCTCAAACTCTCCTTTGAATGATTGATTTGAGGTATAACCTTTGACATGAAAATTCATCCTTGAATTAACTTAAAAAAACATGCCATTAGACGTGGATTGGGAAAAACTTAACCAATGGTATCCAACTTTCCACTTAAAAGACTTAACTTTTATTTTTCAGTTTCAGGTACTAACCGGTTACAGTTTCAGACTAACCGGTTAGAATTACAGACCTGAACCTACTAACCATTGAAATTCAGAAAACCCTTTTCTTGAATTCTCTACCCAATCCATAAACAGAGTCTCGACATTGTTATATACCTCAAACCCCACCAATTTCATCATTCAAAAGTCTAAATCACAATCCAATTCTAATTTAGCATAATTTCCACTTGAATTTATTTTTTAACATTAAGGCATTGACTCATCAATTACAATCTGAAACAAACAGTGTTCATAGACATGATTTCAGATTGATTTCAAATGAAATTAGAGTATAGATTTGAGTGCAAATGGTAAGAACACTGGGCCAATTTCAGAAAATCATTTTCTTTGAAAACTGACAGTATCTAACCGGTTACAGCTTCAGAATAACCTGTTAGATTCTGCAGAATGTACACTGCAGAAAGGGATTTTGCAAACCATTTTCTACCATACTCAAATCTAACCAATTTCAGTCATAAACAGAGTTCACATACCTTAATATAAACATGTTTAACCACAGAAACATATTAATTTTGCATGCATTCAATTTAGAGCATCAAATTGCATATAACTCAACATAAACACAACTTGATATCACAAAACTCATAATAAGCATTTAGATTCTGTTTCAACCATCAAAATCACTTGCATGCACAATACTAAACCTGCTCAAAAGGAATTGAGCTGCAAAAATGGCCTCCAAGCCTTTTAACATGTCTATATAATGCCCTTTTGAGTCTTTGTTGACTCAAATCCTAAAACACATAATTTTAGCCTTAATCTAGTATAATGTAACATCCCAAATTTAATCCCAAGCATAATTAGTGAGTTAATGGGTTTAGAGTGTAGAAAATGGGTAGATTAATTGCTTAAAGAATTTTGTGAGCCAGGTGAGCAGCCATTTTAAGTACTAGGGGTTGTATAGAAGGCATTTGTAGCATCGAGCAAAGTTGTCTAAGCGAAATCGGGGGTTAAATCGGCATTTTAGATATTAGAAATCAACCGAAAAGAGAAAATTAGGAATTAATTATAGGATGCTAAGAAATTAAATTCCACCGTTGGATGTGAAGTTTAAGGGGTTAAGAAGCTTCTCTAAAAATTTGGACCCGATCCGACGGTTAACGAAAAAGTTACGGCGAATCGAAGTTTCAAGTTTCTGGTGCACGCCCAGGCGCACTAGGGTGAAAATCATGCACTAGATCAGTAGAAAAACCGCCCAGGCGCGCCTCCCGCTCGCCCAGGCGCGCCTCCCGCTCGCCCAGGCGCGCCCTGCACGCACCAGCCATGGAAATGGCGCACCAGCCCGCATCAGTGGCACCAGAACGCGCACCAACTCGCCCCACCAGCACCAGCACGCACGCAGACCGCACCAGCTGGTGCGTAACCCGCGCTCAAGCGCGAGAATCCGCGCCCAGGCGCGCGCGGTCAGCTGAAGCAATCTCAGCCACCAGATCAAAACTTGGGCACCAAGTTGGCCAGCCCCCACCACACGATTTGCTCCCTCATGGCATGACACAAGTTTACAACAACAACAACATAACACACACACATCAACACCTCCTTCTCTCATCTCCTTCATCTCTTCCTTTCTTATTCCCATGAACACACCATCATCATCAAGCACCAACCCTCAAGAATCAAGATCAACCACCCATCTTCTTCATCATCTCATCATCTCCTTCCTTTCCTTTATGATTCAAGAAGCCAAGCACCAAAACCAAGAGCAACCACCATCAATCACCATCCTATTCACCATCCCCATCAAGTTTCCAACCAAGAAAAATAGCCATGGATCACACCTTATTTTCCATGAAATTCGTGACCCTCTTTCTCTCCCTACCTCCATGGATTTTGATCTCTACAACTATGGAGGTTTATGTCTCACCCTCAAGGACAAAGAATAAGAAGCTAGAGTTTGGGGACTTCAAGCTAAGTGCGGGAGGAGACAAGAGCTAAGGAGTTCAGGGAGCTAGGGTTTTTAAAGCTAAGGAAAGGCTAGGGTTTTGGTGGCTTCCTCCCTTCACATTCAAGGTAAGAAGGGAAGTGTTACCTCTACTTAGAGGGTATTTTTCTAGTATGTATATAGGGGGAATTAAGGGTAGGTAATAAAATAGAAAGATGAACCTTAGGGAAATTGACTAGAATAGGATTTATGAAGGGTTAATGGATATGACTATAATTGTGCATGTTTGTAATTGTCTAGATTTAAGTATTTGTGGGTTTAATAATGAGAGTGAGCTATAGATTTAGAGATGAGATAGACAATTGGATTTAATGATGATGGTGGTAGAATATAGCATGGCTTGAAGGTCAATAATGGATATAGTGATTAGAAAGTTGATTATGTTATTAATTTTAGTGTTTAGAATGGAATTGTAATGAACATGAATGATGATGAAGAGTAAAATGCAGTTAACGAAAATAAGAAGGAAATTAGGTGAATGGTAAAGAAATCAAGAAAAGGATCAATGGTTAGAGAAGAAGGTAAGTAAATGGTATGAATAATTGATTATGATATTGAGTACTACCTATGGACCCTCCAAATGGAGAGGATACATTCATGACCCTCCCTATGCGGAGCAGAAAAATATATTATCAGGACCCTCCGTAAGGGAGTGGATATTATCATGACCCTCCGTAAGGGAGTGGATATTATCAGGACCCTCCGTAAGGGAGTGGATATTATCAGGACCCTCCGTAAGGGAGTGGATATTATCATGACCCTCCATAAGGGAGTGGATATTATCAGGACCCTCCGTAAGGGAGTGGATATTATCATGACCCTTCACTTGCATCGTAAGTGAAGTGAGAACAGGACCCTCCGCTTACTCTCTAAGCAGGAGTGAGAATTGTATATGTGTAGTATCATGACCCTCCATAGAGGAGTGGAATATTATAGAATTGTATGGACATTACCATGACCCTCCATAAGGAGTGGATAATATCAGGACCCTCCATAGAGGAGCGGAATATTATAGAATTGTATGTACAGTATCATGACCCTCCATATGGAGTGGATAATATCAGGAACCACCATGAAGGAGTGGAATATTATACAAACAAGACCCTCCAATAAGGAGTGAGTAATAGATGGGAATAAAATGGTAAAGTAGTAAATGAATGGCATAGGACCCGCCTTAGGGTGTGAGTAAATGTTTGATATTTGGACCCGCCGAATGGTGAGTGTAAAATATAATAGAAGGAAATGATAGAATCAAGAAAGGTTAGGGAAATAGTAAAAAGGAATGAGAAATGAATATGGACAACAAGAGGGAATTAATGAAGCAAGGGAAATTGAAATAGAAAATATAATTCAAGTGATAACGGGTAATAATCCCTTAGTTGTTCTCTATGTCATTTTAGAATGTATTTTCTAAGTTCTGTGTAATGCTACCCTTCTTGATATATTTTTACGGGTGAAGAAGGAGCTTACACGAGTATGACCGGGCAGGATAACACTCCACCTCGTGGAATGTTGCTTAGTTAGTTGAGTGACCCTTTGTGGGTCAATAGTTTCAGTTTTGGAAATTTGAAATGTATAATATTTTGGGGAAAGCAAACCCACTTTTGAATTGTAATCATTTTCTGAAAAGTGTAATTGAACTGAATTGTATTTTGGCCCTGCTGGCCCATTGTTGTTGAAGATGAAGCTTTATGCAGGTTAATCAGGAAAACTAAATTTTGGGAATATCCCTAAAACAAAGGAAACTCCGTCCGATTTTACGGAGATTTTCATAAGAATTAAAAGTAACTAAGTGTTTTTCCTAATCATCTAGTAGTACTAAAAGAAAACTTTAAATTCATAATAAATTAAGGGTAAAAGTAACTAGGGTGTTACATATAAGGTACACTTCTCCCATACCTTAGGATAGTGTTTGATGAGTAAATACACTGAGATTGAAGAAAAATCCACAGATTCCACAGAAATCCTTAGTTCTGCTCTTAACCACGATTTTTAGCAACAGGGTCCAAACACCAGGGGTTTTGACATAGAGATTGACCAAACAAATTAGGGAAAATAATTAGGACTTGCTCTAGGTAACATGCACTAAAGAATCGAAGTGATTTGAAGCTTAAAGGTTACCTGTACTTACCACAATCAGAGCTTAAACCTAGCTTCCAAAAACAAGAACAACACTGAACCAGTTTTCCAAGTTTCAACTTCAGAAATTGATTTCTTCTTCCACACTCACTTTTAGCTTACAAACTTTATATCAACACGAAACTCTGGATGTAAGCTTCGTGTTCGTGTATCACTCAAAATCTATCTCTCAGAAACAAAGGAGAATTGCAAGGACGAACCTCAGAACCCTAGCACAGAGCAATCCCTCACACTTGGGCAAAAATGGGCTCAATTCATCAACCATTGAGCCTTAAATAGAGGGATTTGATTAACATGCAGACCGACACGCGTTTCCCACTATGAATCGAGTGGGATTCATGGCAATTAAGGGGTAATTGCAGTGATTACTCATCAAAATCCACTAACCCAGTTTCTGGGTTCATCGTCTAACCGGTTACAGGGCATTACTAACCGGTTACATCAGTGTAAAATTTAAAAATTAATACTTTTAAAATCTTTCCCTCCAAGAACCTTTCTAATATTACATTTAGGTCCTAACCCAAGGACTAAAATGCAATATCTATATTTTTATATATACTTATCATATAAAAATACCTTCACCTATTTTTTTTTATATTTCAAGGCTAATTAAATACAAAACATAAACTTGGAAAATTTAAATTAATAATAAAACTTTATTTATTATTAATTTCCTTATTATCCGGGAGACGAAAATTAGGGGTGTTACACCAACAAAAATTGCAATTTAAAATTAAATAAATTATTCAAATTTATTTAATCATTATCTCTAACCAAAATTACAATTTGAAATTAAATATATTTTTCAAATTTATTTAATCATTATCTGTATGTGAAATCATTATCCTCAGTTTGTTGAAAAAAAAAGTAATCATTGTTCTCAACAAAAATATTAAAAAAATCACTATATATAACTTGATCTCACCTTCATTATTTACCTTTTTTTTCACCTTCATTCTTTACCGTTTTTTCACCTTTATATCTCTCTGCTTCGTTCTGAGGATTCTCTCCTCCTATTATTTTGTATTTTGTGTTTCTATTATTTCTGATTTTACATTTGATTTTTTTTTTGTATCTTTGTAGCATAAGAGAACACTGAAGCGCTTTGTGTCAATGAGGAGATGTCTTTTGAAGACCCAAAAGAGCATGAAAATTGATGGAGGAACTATTACCAGATCAACATAGAATTGTAACTCAAGGAAAGCCACTCCATAGAATTGTAACTCAAGAAAAACCACTCAGTAATCTCAAACTGTCCAGCGTGGAGTTGTAATTCCTTTTATAATTAATTTTTTTTATTTTATTTATTGTAATAGATGAAAATATATTTGAGTGTCATAAAGATAGTGTGACATTGGGGTGCATAAACACATAGAAGTATATTCCAAGCCCCAAATTGCCAATATGACTAAGGTAGTAATCTCAGTCCTTATTCCACATTAATTTTTGTTTGGTTTTTTATTTGTTTATAAGGTATACTGATAATCTAAATATATAAGAAAAAAATGTAAGTATTGTTATATTGTTAAAAATTATCGCACCCGAAACATAATTTGTTATTTTTAAAATAATATTTGAAAATTTTGATTTCAAGACAATTTGGTACCTGAAAAAAATTAAGTTAAATAAATTATTCAAATTTTCAAAATCATTATCCCAACAACATTAAAATCTCATCATTAATTATATATAATAATTAAATTCAAATTCAAATCCTATAAATAAGTTTCATAATATATTGAAAGATAACAACAACAAAAAAAAAAAACAGGACACGAACTACAGACCCAAAGATAAAAACAACTAAATTCAATCTAAATCTCTTTCTACTTTTTCCGTAACCACTTTATATGAATGTATTGTCGAGATAAATTTATTTGCTTTTTTATCACAATAATTATGAAAAAAAATAATATAAAAAGTGTTATATATATATTTATATTAATCTATAAAAAAAGTAGGGTTTATTTGGTTGGGATATTCGGGGAAATTTTTTTTTATGCTATCCACAAATTATAAAAAAGAGATAGATTCAATACAGATAAAAACATATAAAAAAATTCGCATTCTCATGTAGAAATTTCCACGTAATCCATGGAGAGATCATAAATCTGTACAGGTTGATGGGCTTGGAGTATACTCCATCATAGCCCACAAGCTACCCTTAATATTTGGCAGAGGCGCACAACACGTCAACCCAAAAGCTAAGCTACAAAAAAAAAGAAATCTATTTAAAATTTAAATGATAATTCTAATAAAAAAAATATAATAAAGGTAGATATCTTATAAAAACGACAAATTTTTTTACATAATTTTATATTATTTATTAGAGTTTAACATGTGTACATTGAGAGTAAGATGTAACAGATTATCAAAAAGATGTAACATATTACAGTAATTTTATATTACATTATCTGTTACAAAAAGATGTATCAAATTAAAAACAAAGTTACATACATTTCAAAAAGTTAAAAAACATAAATCAAGATGATTAGAACAATTATGATAAAGATTTTTTAGGATCAAATCATATGATGAACTTGAGATTAGATAAATGATGAAAAATATCAAAATATTTAAATTTGAATAATAATAATAATAATAATAAATATGATAATTATATTAAAAGAATGATAATTGCAAAAAAAATATTAATTTATCTATCAAATAAATATAATAAATATCGTATAATATCATCAAATAAAAAGAATCAGAATATGTAATTTTTGTTTAATTATGATTTTTCATATTGAAGGTGATAATTATAATAAAAAAATGCTAAATTATCATGTCCTGTGATATAGGAAATATTTTGATTATATTAGATTATCTGTTACAAAAAGATGTATCGGATTAAAAACAAAGTTACATACATTTCAAAAAGTTAAAAAAAAATAAATCAAGATGATTAGAACAATTATGATAAAGATTTTTTAGGGTCAAATTGTAACACCCCAAATTTTCATCCACTGATGTAATGAAAATTTTGATTATGAAATATTATTTCATAATTATTTTCCTTAATCATAATTATAAATTTCATAATTAATTAAGATTAATTATGTGTTGGTATGTGTGCCGGTGTTAAGTGGAAAAGTATTGTGATAAAATATAATATGTAAAAATAATGTTTTTGCATTTTAGTCCCTAAATTAGGACCTAGAAGCAATATTAGGAAGGTTTTGGAGGGAAGGGCATTAAAATAAATATTTTTGAAAAATTAGCCAAAACACTCGAGTTTTCCAGGAAACACTCGAGTATTTTGGACAGTGACGAACTCGTGAGTGCGTTTGATGAGTCAACACTCGACGATTCTCTTTCATTGACACGAAAACACTTCAAGGACACATTAATGATCTTCGTGTCGAGCTGCATGATCAATGGAAATGAGTATTTAAGCAAATGGCTGAAGGAAATTGACCATTTTTGGTCGAATTACTCTGGAGATATCAACTTAGGGTTCCTAATTTCGTTTCTTTTGTTCTCATCCATTTCTGAGTGTTGATTCGAGAGTGATACACCATTGTAAAGCTCACATCATGAGCTTTACAAAGATATAAGATTCGTGAGTTGAGGTGCTGTGTGGAAGGAGAATCGAGGATCGAAAGGAGAGGGATTTTTGCTGCCCAACCAAGTTCTTGAGGTCTAGAGCTTACTTGGAGCTAGGATTTTGGTAAGTTTATGAGCTCCCTGAACCTCAAATTCGTTCCTACCTCTAATTTACATTGCAGAGAATAATTTCTAACCTCTTTCCCCAATTTTTACAACGATTTTGCATGTCAAATCCTCTGGTTTTGGTACTCTGTTCAAATATGGCTGCATGCAAAGGATTTTTGGGGTTTAGCATTTCCAGCCAATTTCTCTGCAATCTTTGAGTTGATTCACGGCCTAGAGGTAAGAGTGAAGCTATTAATTCACTAGAATAAGTTTAAATCATGTGAATTTAGGTTGAGAGTCAACAAAAGACTCTATGGGAATAGTTGGAAATAGGTTTAAGGCTTGGAGGCCTCTCTGGGTTCAAATGTTGTTTTGGACAAGTTTCTTATGTTACATGCAAGCTATACCAAAGTTGTTTTACTGCTAAATGTGCCTAAAATTGGATTTGGTATGTTGAGTTGTTGGAAAAGTGGATTTTATGCATAATTGACGCTACTGTGTGATTCAGTGTAATATGTTGTTAATTCTGTATTGGAACATGTTTTATATGTATAATGTAAGCTCTGTTGATCCTTGGTTTTAATTGGAATTAGCTAGAATTGGAAATGGTATGTTAAAATGCAATTTACAGTGTTATCTGTCTGAAAACACTCGAGTATTGGGGTTGATACTCGAGTATTTCGACCAAACCTGGGACATGGATTTCTGGAAAATGAAGAACACTCGAGTACTCATGAAGAACACTCGAGTATTTTGGTAAACTCTGAAGAACACTCGAGTATCCATGAAGAACACTCGAGTATTTTGGTAAAATCTGAAAAATGAATTTCTGAAAAATGAAGAACACTCGAGTATTCATGAATCACTCGAGTACTTTGATAAAAGTATGATCCACTCGAGTGCAGGAAATTTCACTCGAGTCTTTTGTCCAGGGACAGAAAAGTAATTTTTTTTACATACCTAAATTATTTCCAATTGAATCAACTATGCTTATGGGGAGAATATCATGTTCCAATAAAAAGAATGGGATGATTAAGAACAACATTAAAATACACTGATGAAATACTATTGGTTGCACATAATAAGATTATTGGTTAATCTTAATGGATGAATTTTATGTGCATACATACATGGAACAAGGAAATGTATAATTAATTCGGTGGTAACTGGCTCGATGACACATTTTGGTAATGTGGGCATCATTGTGGGATGCTGTTATGTCTTGGTGACGTTGTGTGCACACTGTCCGAGCAGTTTCACAATACATGTTGGTCATGTATACGAATTAATGGATTGAACGTTCAATGAATAATGGAAATGGGGAGCATGCATCATGACACATAAATGAGGGGAATATTTATCAATGAACCATGCTTGCTCATTTAGTTATGCACATGACTACTTGGTATTCGTGAATGTTGCTTGCTTTATTTATACTTATTAGATTATGTGAATTATATTGCTTACCCCTTATGCCCATTGTAGGTGATGGCTTGCTATCTAGCTTGCATCGAGTTGCGCCCACTCCCTAGTGGAGTGTGGTACTATGAGGACCATAGAGCCACTTTTGAGGGTGAGGTAGAGGTGACTCTCTTTCACCCTAACCCTCTGGCTCGTGTCCGTCCTCGTAGGTTTTGTATCCCTATTATCTATACTTTGCATGTACCCCCTTTTTATTCTTATCATGGACCACCCCCGACTCGACCAGCTCGTCGATTTCATTCCTTTCGTTTTAGAGCTGCTGTAACGAACCAAATTTTTTTAACTCGATATTTATAATTCGGAATGTATTGGATTCATGAAGAAGATTTGAGTGGATTGGTCTTAAATGAATAATTAAATTGAATAATTAAATCGTAAACTTTGTTGTCTCGAATTGATTTTGAATTATGAAGTATAAAATGAAAACATAGGTAATAAGAATTTAAGGGTACTTCGATATGGTAAGAGGATATTCAATATGGGTTAAGATAATTGAGAAGTTGGAAAGTATTAGATGTGAAGAAATCTCTTGAAATAGTGCGTGAACCAAAATTAGATTTTTGAGGTTCGACTACCAACTATCCAATCATTTCCCGAAGGTGAATATTTTGGAGGAAGGAGTTAAAAAAACTATCTTAAGCCGTGAAAGTAAGAAGAGGAAATTATCAAAGTAGGTCGGGAGATTCAATTATAAGAATTTTCGAGGTTTTGTGTTCGTATGGTTGATAAAATGCAATATGGCAAATACGATTGGAAATGTAAATTTATGTTATATGTGTTGGATTTAGTGTTAGGAATAGTTAAAATCCATTAAAATGGGCTCAAAATGCGAAAAAGACGGCGTTCCGGGGCGAACCCGTGCGCCAGGGCACAAGCCGGTGCACCCAGACGCACCGGTGCAGGATTTTCGGTGCCACAGACTAACTCGCGCTCAGGTGCGCCCGTTCCGCGCTCAGGCGCGCGATTTTCCGCAACACCAGAAAAAGCTCGATCGCACTAGAATGTTCTAGAAATTTGGCGCGCCCAGGCGCACCAGGCGCGCGCCCAGGCGCGCGGTGCCTATTTAAGTGCACCAGTCTCATTTTTCCGCACGAGTTTTCCAGCCTTATGCACCAACCCGCACCAGACCTTCTCCAGCAGCACCAGAAACGTGTTTTCATGCCCCAACTCCTCCTTCCTTGCACCAAAACTCCTTTTCTCATGCACCAACCATCTTTGATTCATCTAACCCCAACCTTAACTCTATAAATCAGCAAAAATAATTATCTTCTTATTAACTCTAAGCCTTGATCTCTTCACTTCTCCATCAAATCATATTCACACCTTGTTCTTATACCTATTTCATGGCACTAAATCCCTTATCATTAGAAACAACTGCAAACCAAGCCAAAAAGGGAATCTAAAGCTTGGAAGAAAGTGTAGATAAACCAGAGCAAAGCCTTGGAATTGGATTTTCTTCCCTAAAGGTAAGGGAGGAACTCTTTTCTCTTAGAATAGAATTTAAGTCTTGAAAATTTGTAAATATTTACTGAATAATACAAATTAAACCCTAGGATAGTCGATTCTGTTATACCATATGCCTGTGCATATGGAATAAAACATTTAAAGGCTTGAATTATGACATAAATTCATAACCTTAAGCATCAAAAATTTAGCGTAGGCAAGGTGTTCGATGAAATGCCAACACTAACAATTAGTATAAAAATACTAATTAAAATACTCATGAAAGTATGACTATACATTTATATAAATTCTACGACTATAGTTTACCTAATGTTTGAAGAACAAAGTCCATAATTAAGATTTTAATGTTATGTAAAGGATGAAGACTCATTTGAAGTTAAGGGTAAATTTGTGATAAAGTAATAATATGGAATCCCTAATACTAATTAAAAGAGTAACTTTATAATTATGCAATAACATGTAAATTACTATATTTACATGAAATTACGGGACTATAATTTAAGTGAATAATGTTTGCTAAATACATTATAAATTAAAGGAAAGTAACTTATGAAAAACATAAAGCCAGGAAAGTGTAATTAAAAGAGTATGTTGGTAATTACTCACATAATGATAAAAAGAAATATTAGCAAGATAATGGGAGTGAATTATTTGTATAAGGAACAAATAACTTATGAATATCCATTAAATTTTTAAATTCAAATAGAAATTAAGGTGTTTGAATTTAGTAGCTTAATTAGTTGACGATTGAATTCTTATCAGTGATATTTGCTTAATTTCAATTCTTAATTTCTATTCTATTATGAAAAGTTGTTCACTCCCTTGTGGTTTAACATTTTAGGTATGACTTGGATGGAGCTAAGAACCAGAGTTTCACATCAGAGAAAGCAAAAAGAAGGCCACTTTCCTCCAGTGCTTGTTCTAATATCAAGTTGTAAATCCCAGATTTTGAATACAAATTAATTTGTATTTGAACAATTTCATGAACAAATATATATATTTTCTGGTTTAAATTGGGATGTTACAATTTGCTTCACGCCACTTTTCATTTTCTTTTAGCTAAACAAATACTATTATGAGTTTAATAGAAGCATAGTAAATTGCCTTGAAATATTTACGTAATGATACGTGGATGGGTAAATGATAATAAAAGATAAGAACTAATAAAGTAGTAATTGGAATTTACACAAACTTTGTTATAAAATAAAGAACGTGCTAAGTTTGAATTAGATGCCAATGATAGTAAATCAATGATAATATGAAATATAATAAATTGTTTGGTATGTGTTTGTTTGATAATAAAATTGAATGAAAAGTTTATGACTATAATCAATAGTTAATACAGTTAGACCAAGCGAATTAAATGAAATCAAAGGAAGGAATAAAGTAACAACAATGAATATCAAAAGGAAATGATATGGTAACTTAAAAATAAAAGAATCAAACGAATATGTATATCAATTAAGTTCCCAGATTGTAGATAAATTACATGCACTAGAAGATTTTGTAATCTAAAAACAAAATAAGAGCTAGTCGAATCCTAAGTGGGGGAGTTAAAAATTCTCACAATGCCCCTCCATCATAGAAGAAACCCAAAGGAAACTGTTTCAAAGCAAGATTTATAACAACTTTATTTGGAATAATTGCAGATTCAAAGAAATGGCAGAAAGGAATGAAGACCTAGTAGATAAAATAACTACTATACTAGGAAACCTTGTGCAAGCCAATCAAAATCCTGAGACAACGGAATTCCAAAGGTTTACTGAATTTTGTAAAATAAACCCCCCTAAATTTGAAGGTGGTTCTGACCCAACCAAGGCACAAAGATGGATCCGGAACTTAGAGAAAATATTCGCCATAATGAACTATCCTGACACACAAAAAGTTCTATTCGCCACTTATGTATTAATTGAAGAAGCTGACAATTGGTGGGAAAACACCAAACGACTGATAGAAAGAGAATCCAGAAGAGAAATCACTTGGACACTCTTTAAGGAGAAGTTTTTAGAAAGGTATTCTCCCGAAGAAATTCAGAGTCAGAAAGAAATCGACTTCCTGGAACTGAAACAAGAAAACATGAGTGTGGAAGAATACGTAGCCCGATTCGATGAACTTCTTCGATATTCTACATATTATGAATCCAACCCCGATGAGAAGTTCAAATGCACAAGATTTGTAGGAGGCCTACGCCCCGAAATCAAACTTACTTTCAGATACCAAAACATCCAAAGTTTCCCAGTTTTAGTAAATATGTGCCTCATTTATGAAAGAGATTTAGAAGCCCAAAAGAAACATGAAGAGAAAGGCAATGAACTCATAATACAAGACGAATACCGTACCATTAAAGAGAATAAAGGTGGAAGCAAGAAGAAAACAAATAATGAAGAATATGAGCCAACCAATTCCTCCCAATGTGGAGTTTGCAAAAAATGCCATTCAGGGAAATGCCGGAAATTACGAGTGAAGTGCTACCGTTGCAGGGAATCCGGACACTGTGCCAAACAATGTCCTAACAAGAAAAAGAAGGATGCCCTCTGAACTAATATAGCTTGTAAAGTAAGTATGGAAAGTTAGTTTGAAACCAGACAATGTTAAGAAACTAGATATGTACGAGATGAATGTGGCTAGATAAGTTTCACATTAAATAAGCACTTAACTTATGAATGTTGTAGTTAAATTTCTATTGGGAAGCTTTAAGTTTAAACAATAAATCAAAGTCCCCACCACACTTAAACCGAATTTCGAGGACGAAATTCCTGTAAGTGGGGGAGTATTGTAACGACCCGAATTTTTTTAACTCGATATTTATAATTCGGAATGTATTGGATTCATGAAGAAGAGTTGAGTGGATTGGTCTTAAATGAATAATTAAATTGAATAATTAAATCGTAAACTTTGTTGTCTCGAATTGATTTTGAATTATGAAGTATAAAATGAAATCATAGGTAATAAGAATTTAAGGGTACTTCGATATGGTAAGAGGATATTCAATATGGGTTAAGATGATTGAGAAGTTGGAAAGTATTAGATGTGAAGAAATCTCTTGAAATAGTGCGTGAACCAAAATTAGATTTTTGAGGTTCGACTACCAACTATCCAATCATTTCCCGAAGGTGAATATTTTGGAGGAAGGAGTTAAAAAAACTATCTTAAGCCATGAAAGTAAGAAGAGGAAATTATCAAAGTTGGTCGGGAGATTCAATTATAAGAATTTTTGAGGTTTTGTGTTCGTATGGTTGATAAAATGCAATATGGCAAATACGATTGGAAATGTAAATTTATGTTATATGTGTTGGATTTAGTGTTAGGAATAGTTAAAATCCATTAAAATGGGCTCAAAATGCGAAAAAAACGGCGTTCCGGGGCGAACCGGTGCGCCAGGGCACAAGCCGGTGCGCCCAGACGCACCGGTGTAGGATTTCCGATGCCACAGACTAACTCGCGCTCAGGCGCGCCCGTTCCGCGCTCAGGCGCGCGATTTTCCGCAACACCAGAAAAAGCTCGATCACACCAGAATGTTCTAGAAATTTGGCGCGCCCAGGCGCGCGGTGCCTATTTAAGTGCACCAGTCTCATTTTTCCGCATGAGTTTTCCAGCCTTATGCACCAACCCGCACCAGACCTTCTCCAGCAGCACCAGAAACGTGTTTTCATGCCCCAACTCCTCCTTCCTTGCACCAAAACTCCTTTTCTCATGCACCAACCATCTTTGATTCATCTAACCCCAACCTTAACTCTATAAATCAGCAAAAATAATTATCTTCTTATTAACTCTAAGCCTTGATCTCTTCACTTCTCCATCAAATCATATTCACACCTTGTTCTTATACCTATTTCATGGCACTAAATCCCTTATCATTAGAAACAACTGCAAACCAAGCCAAAAAGGGAATCTAAAGCTTGGAAGAAAGTGTAGATAAACCAGAGCAAAGCCTTGGAATTGGATTTTCTTCCCTAAAGGTAAGGGAGGAACTCTTTTATCTTAGAATAGAATTTAATTCTTGAAAATTTGTAAATATTTACTGAATAATACAAATTAAACCCTAGGATAGTCGATTCTGTTATACCATATGCCTGTGCATATGGAATAAAACATTTAAAGGCTTGAATTATGCCATAAATTCATAACCTTAAGCATCAAAAATTTAGCGTAGGCAAGGTGTTCGATGAAATGCCAACACTAACAATTAGTATAAAAATACTAATTAAAATACTCATGAAAGTATGACTATACATTTATATAAATTCTACGACTATAGTTTACCTAATGTTTGAAGAACAAAGTCCATAATTAAGATTTTAATGTTATGTAAAGGATGAAGACTCATTTGAAGTTAAGGGTAAATTTGTGATAAAGTAATAATATGGAATCACTAATACTAATTAAAAGAGTAACTTTATAATTATGCAATAACATGTAAATTACTATATTTACATGAAATTCCGAGACTATAATTTAAGTGAATAATGTTTGCTAAATACATTATAAATTAAAGGAAAGTAACTTATGAAAAACATAAAGCCAGGAAAGTGTAATTAAAAGAGTATGTTGGTAATTACTCACATAATGATAAAAAGAAATATTAGCAAGATAATGGGAGTGAATTATTTGTATAAGGAACAAATAACTTATGAATATCCATTAAATTTTTAAATTCAAATAGAAATTAAGGTGTTTGAATTTAGTAGCTTAATTAGTTGACGATTGAATTCTTATAAGTGATATTTGCTTAATTTCAATTCTTAATTTCTATTCTATTATGAAAAGTTGTTCACTCCCTTGTGGTTTAACATTTTAGGTATGACTTGGATGGAGCTAAGAACCAGAGTTTCATATCAGAGAAAGCAAAAAGAAGGCCACTTTCCTCCAGTGCTTGTTCTAATATCAAGTTGTAAATCCCAGATTTTGAATACAAATTAATTTGTATTTGAACAATTTCATGAACAAATATATATATTTTCTGGTTTAAATTGGGATGTTACAGCTGCTACTAGATCTCACCTTTCTGCTTCCCGAGTGATCCATGAGGAGACTCCTGTACCTAGTCCGATGAGTCCGGTTCATGGGACTCCTTCAGCTGACCCAGTGCCCAGTGGTAGGGCACACACTCAGTCGGATGAGGTAGAGGAGGATCCTGAGGAGGCTGAGAGTGAGGGCGAGCCAGTCGAGCACTCCACTGGGAGCCAGTGGGGAGTTGGGGATCCACTGGGTGATGCATAGTATAGGTGATTAGGATGTGGGACATGTGGAACAGCTGCTGGAGATTCTGGAGACTTATGCTATGGAGGAGGATCTTCGGACCACTGCTGGGATTTCATATTTTTCTCTATACATATAATGTATATATTTTTGAGAGATCTCAGGGAGGTGGTCTTTTCTTTTAGTCTTTTATCATGGACTTGTATTTTATAAACTTCTGCTACCTCGACTTTGACCTTGATGTATGTTGGTACTTTTAGGCTATGTTATGGATATATATATATATATATATATATATCTTTATATAAATGACATGGAATGTGGATTATCAAATCGAGGTCACTATTTTATTCAAATTCCGCTTACTCTGATAATCACGTTGTTTTATTCTAACTATAAAAAAAAATTTAGTGTTGAGTTGGGGAAGTTTTAATAATCGTAAATGAAAACCCAACTTATGCTATCACAAGTTTCCTTCATTATATGAATGGTAAATAAAGAATTTTCATTACTTCTCCATTGAACGCAAGTCCATATATATTATATAAATACAAATAGAGACTATATTTTGTGATGAAAGGAGAGGGTGTGACACTTTTATGGTATCAGAGCATAATGGTCCTGATTCTTAATCCTCTCAAGCATGATCTGCCAGAAGATGCTACAGTTGGGTAAAGTTTCTTAGCTATTTGATTTATTTCATATAGCTTGAGTTCTGGTGATGTTTTGTTTAGAACAAAATTAGGTAGGTTTCAATGGTTTAGATAGACCTTTAACAACCTAGGTCCATTGTGCAGGTCCACTATGGCAGCGCGATATAGAAACCATACGAACGAAATGTTGGAAAGGATTACTGCGGTATTGGAAAATATGCAGCAGAATCAGCACAGGCAGCATCAACCTCAGCCCGTTAATCCATCTCCCGTGGGCGTAGCAACTTCGGAGGCCAAAACTTTGTCGGATTTCAGGAGCTGCAACCCCTCCAAGTTTGCTGGTGGGTTTAAGCCTGAAGAAGCTAATAAGTGGATCTTAGAAATGGACAAGATCTTTAGAACTTTGGAATGCTCTGATGCGCAGAAAATAGTTTATGCTGTTTTCATGCTGGAAGGTGAAGCGGAACATTGGTGGAATCATACTGCCCAGTTACTGGCTCATGAAGGAAGAGAGGTAACTTGGGAAGTATTCACGGAGGAATTTCTAAAGAAGTATTTTCCTGATGATCTAAGGAGGAAGAAAGAGGTGGAGTTTCTACAACTCAAACAAGGCAGCATGAGTGTGAGTGAATATGCTGTGAAATTTGAGGAACTGATGAAATACTCTCCTTATTATCAGATGAATCCTGATGAAAGGAGTAAGTGTATTAAGTTTGAAGGAGGACTGAGACCTGAATTAAAGTCAGTGTTCAGTTATCAAAAGATTCAAAGTTTTCCCACGCTGGTTGATATGTGTAGAATGTATGAGGATGATAAAAAGGCGGAGACAGTTCAGATTGTGGAAGGAAAGAAGGAACATCAGGGATATGGACCGCAGAGGCGGAAAGGGCATGATCACCGTCACAAAGGTCCTTATTCCCATAAGAATCGAGGAAAGGGCAAGATGTCTGGTGACCGGAACATCTCTTACAATAATGCTCCTTATTGTGAGAAGTGCAAACGTCATCACTTCGGAAGATTTTGTTGGTCTCACAATGGATGTTTTAATTGCGGGAAACCTGGACATTTTTCTTGCGATTGCAAGGAACCACCTAAGGACACTCAAAGAGGATCTGTGGACAGGTCAGTGCCCCAAGGGCGAGTTTTCACTCTTAGTGGTGCTGAAGCAAACCAGACTCCGGGAATCGTGCAAGGTACTTATTTGCTCAATGACCAACCTTGTAGAATTTTATTCGATTCAGGAGCCACTCATTCATTTGTTTCCTTTGAATGTGTGAATCGTTTGAAATTGTCTGTGTCTGAATCACCCTATTGTCTTAGGGTAGAAACCCCTACTAATTCTCCCGTGATCGCTTCAAAGGTGTGCCTTAATTTTAGAATTAAGGTATTAGATTGAGTCTCCCAGTTAGATCTGATCTGTTTACCTTTGTCCCAATTGGATGTGATTTTGGGCATGGACTGGATGATTAGTAATCATGTGGTTATTGACTGCGATAAGAAGGCAATTTTATATAAGGACCCAATCTCAGAGAAGTATCTCTGTTTTGTCTCTGCTGTTGAACCGGGGGAAGGAGAAAAGTCTGTGGAGGAAATTCCAGTTGTTCGAGAATTTCCTGAAGTATTCCCTGAGGAGATGCCGGGATTACCACCCAAGAGGGAGATTGAGTTTGGAATCGAATTGATTCCAGGAACTGGTCCCATTTCAATTGCCCCTTATAGAATGGCACCACCCGAGATGGTCGAATTGAAGAAACAGATAGAGGAGCTGCTGCAGAAACAACTTATTAGACCAGGCGTGTCTCCGTGGGGCGCTCCGGTATTGTTTGTCAAGAAGAAAGATGGAAGCCTTAGAATGTGTGTAGATTACAGGCAGTTGAATAAGGTGACCATAAAGAATAAATATCCTTTGTCAAGGATTGACGATCTAATGGATCAGGTAAGAGGAGCTTTAGTGTTTTCCAAGATTGATCTAAGATCTGGGTATCATCAGATCAGAATTAAGGAGGAAGATATCCCTAAGACCGCATTCCGATCTCGATACGGACATTATGAATACGTTGTAATGCCGTTCGGATTGACAAATGCACCAGCTATCTTCATGGACTATATGAATCGGATTTTTAGACCGTATCTGGATTCATTCGTGGTAGTTTTCATTGATGATATCCTGATATATTCTAAGAATCCGGAAGAGCACGCCGAACATCTTTGAATAGTATTGAAGATTTTGAAGGAGAAGCAACTCTACGCCAAAATCTCTAAGTGTGAATTTTGGTTGAAGGAAGTTCAGTTTTTGGGGCATGTGATTTCGGAAGGTGGCATAGCAGTTGACCCAGCTAAAGTTGAATCGGTTCTGCAGTGGGTTCAACTGAAGACAGTCACTGAAGTCCGAAGTTTCTTAGGACTGGTTGGTTATTATAGAAGATTCATTGAGGGATTTTCGAGGATCGCACTACCTCTCACCAAGCTAACTCGGAAGGATCAACCATTTATATGGGATGAAAAGTGTGAGAAGAGTTTTCTGATGCTTAAGGAAAGGTTAACATCCTCGCCAGTGTTAATCTTACCTGACCCTCACAAGGAGTATGAAGTGTACTGTGATGCATCAGGACAAGGGCTTGGGAGCGTACTAATGCAGGAAGGAAAGGTCGTGGCGTATGCATCTCGTCAATTGAAAGTTCACGAGGTGAATTATCCCACCCATGATTTGGAACTCGCTGCAATAGTTTTTGCACTGAAGATATGGAGGCATTACCTCTATGGCACTACATTCCGAGTGTTTAGTGACCATAAGAGTTTGAAGTATTTGTTCGATCAGAAAGAGTTGAATATGAGGCAACGTCGGCGGATGGAATTTTTAAAAGACTACGACTTTGAGCTTCATTACCACCCTGGTAAGGCTAAAGTTGTAGCTGACGCTTTGAGCCGTAAAGCGATTTATGCAAGTTCCATGATGATTAGAGAAGCGGCTTTGATTGAAGAGTTTCGGGATTTAAGTTTAGTGATGCAAGTGGAACCAAGCCACATTAAGATGGGTATGTTGCAAATTTCAAATGAATTCTTGGCTCGAATTCGAGAATTGCAACAAGAGGACTAAGAGTTATCAGAAAAGAGGAAGTTGGTGAAAGGAGGAAAAGAGCCTAATTTCTTGGAAGGGCCGGATGGAATTTGTAACACTCCTTGTATATCATCTTACTTTATAAGAAAAGTAATAAGTTTATGATTACTTGGACTTGTTATTATTGGAAAAAGATATGAAAATAAGAACTTTTCCTTCCCTTGAAAATTCCTTTTCACAAATACTTGATTAATAATGAAGTTGACTAATAAAATCAGAGTTTGCGGAAACATAGTAAAGAAATCATATTATGCCCCCAAAATATATCCAGTGTAACAAGTCCATGGATACCAAATAAATATTATTATGAAACCAAATTCATCTTATGATACCTCTTTCAAAATGTGTATCATATAAATACTATTAAAAATAGAGATGTTATGGAGCTGGTCACTGGTCCTCTGTCCAAACATCCATCTGGTCGGATCCTCGATATCTGCACAACGGGTTCCCAACCCACACTTTCTACACTCTGCATGCACCTAAGGGACATCTCCCTTTTACTGATTCTGGTGCAAGCTAGATGCACGATCAACACCTAATAAGGGCATGGGGGTTAGCTATACATATTCGCATACTCAAATGAGAATAACACTAACATCCACAAGTCAACATGTAGCAAATCATGATGCATATTCATATGAGCAAACCCGGTTAATCATAATAATTCTTTCAATGCAGGTGGCATGATGCATGATTCTCATCCACAACTGAGGTCTCTAACAAAGTCCATCTTGGACGTCCATCCAATTATACCGTTGTGTTCCCGGAACACTGACATTCGTTCCCAGAACGTAATGCCAAACCATACGTGGATAAATAAGCATCACTCCCAGAGTGTGCATCACTCCCAGAGTGTTCATCACGTTCCCAGAACGTGTAGCAAACCATACTTGGAATAATAAGCATCACTCCCAGAGTGTGCATCACGTTCCCAGAATGCATACGTTCCCAGAACGCATAAAAACCAGGTCCCGGACACTGGCCACATTCCCAGAATGTGTCATCAAGTAGGTTGCATATCAATGTGTTCCCAGAACACTAACATACGTTCCCAGAACGTATATAACCAGGTCCCAGACACTGGCCACATTCCCAGAATGTGTCATCAAGTAGGTTACAAATTTGGTACTCCCGGAGTACCCTCCTCATATTCCCAGAATATGATAATCGTTTCCTACCAACCCATCTTCCATTCTATATGCATGAATGCACAATCATTAAGGTTGGTTTTTATCTTTAATTCTATTATTATACCAACGTGTTCCCAAAACACTAACATACGTTCCCAGAACGTATAGCAGACCATACTTGGAAAACAAGCACCACTCCCAGAGTGTGCATTACGTTCCCAGAACGTATACAAAAACCATGTCCCAGACATTGGCCACATTCCCAGAATGTGTCATCAAGTAGGTTGCATCACTTTGGCACTCCCAGAGTACCCTCCTCATGTTCCCAGAACATGACAAACAACCCTTGCCAACTCGTTTCATCACCTTTCACTTTGCATGAAAGCGCACATAATTTCTAAAGTTGGTCTTTCCTTTAATCTCAATTAATTAATTAACATTACGACCTAAATCTTAAACTCATTTCAATGATAAATTTAAGGTATTAAATTAATTACCATACTTCATTAAATTCACCCTTGAACTTAACTAGGTAATTAACATTGTGCTTGAGTAGAGAGAGCATTCTCATAATCATCAACATCACATAATAAGGAAAAATTAAGGTTTGTTAAAGTTTCAGGTCCTAATCGGTTACAACCTCTTCTAACCGGTTTAGACCGTATCAATTCATAAAATGCAACACTTGATTTTTAAATCCTTTTCCTTTGCTCTCTCAATTACAGACCCAACACAACTTCCTTTCTGACTTAATACCTTAACCATAACAAATCTAATCATTGAAATATTGTTTAAGTCATAATTCACAGCACAATTCCATAAACTTCCCTTTGAAGTTATCATAAACATTAAGGCATAAACCCATCGAATTTCAACTATAATTAGACAACACCTTGGTCATTAAATTACAGTGATAAACCCTCTGAAATTTGACTTAGAATTGAGTACATTTGATAGGAATCACTCAAACAATTCAAAAACTGTTTTGTTGTGAATGCTGTCAGCTAGTAACTAGTTACTGCAACTCAGTAACTGGTTACTGGCTGCAGAATTTGCACTAAAAAGTGGGGTTTGACATACCAAATTCTTTAATACTCAATTCCAATCCAATTCAAGGCATAAACAGAGTTTTATTACCTTAATATAAACATGTTCCAATGCTCAACATGTCACAAATTCATGTATTCAAAACTTATATATCAGGCATACATAAATCACATATAAGTTCCGTGTATAACATTATGATAATTATACATTATTCCGTCAGTTCGTTAAATCACCATGCTCATATTATACATGTAGTTCCCATAAGATAGGTTAATATAAGTTATTTGAGATGGGTTTAAAAGAAAAATGATTGAAATGGCTTTTTCATTGTTTTTCTTCAATTTTCTAGTTTCAGGTACAGCTAGTAACCGGTTACTGCAAGTCACTAACCGGTTACTGACTGCAGAACATACACTAAAAAGAGGGTTTTTCAATACCATTTTCAATCACACCTCATTTTAACCCAAACCAATCCCAAACAGAACTTTATTGCCATAAACTAAACATGTTTGAACACTGAAACTAACAAGAAACTTGTTAATTTCATTTCCATTCCTCATTATGCATAAAAACCATAATTTCATCAACTTCAAGTATCAAACTCACATGTACTCAGAATTATCATGGTTTAAGCATCAAATAAGTTCACTTGCAGCATATTAAACTTATTCAAATAAGTGTTATATTTCAATTTGGCCTCCATGCCAATATCCTATTCCAAAATTAATGCCCTTAAGCCTCATGGTGGCTCATCCTACTTTCTCAACATATTTATTTGCATTTTAACAGGGTCTAACCGGTTACGAATATCGAGTAACCGGTTAGATTATGCAGTCTGACACTAAAACATGAGTTTTAACAAACCATTCTCTTCACTACTCAAATCTAACCAAATTTCAACCTTTAACAGAGTACATATACCTTAAATAAATATGTTTAAACACAGAAACATATCTATCTTGCATGCATTCAATTTGGATACACAAATTGCACATAATTGCACATATTTCACAACTTAATGCATCAATTCACATAATATCCAAATAAGTCATGAAATCAACATCAACATAGCTTGCATGCATTCAGATAACAATGCTCAAAACATCAATTGAGCTCAAATTGGTCTCCAAGCCATTTAACCATTTCAACTTATGCCCTTTGAGTCTCTTGGTGACTCATCCTATATTCTACCACAATTTATTCTCATTCTAGCAAATAGTAAGCTTCCCCCTTACCTTAGGTTTGTGCTTGAACAAGATTTGAGCAGAGAATTGAGGTAGAACACCAAGCACCCAAAACTCCTCCTCAAACCAGAACCGTTTTGATAGAGTAGATTGATCAAGGAATTTGGAACATGAAATGGACATGGAAATTAGGGAAAATGGTCATTATCAAAACCATGCAACATGAACTTTGAAAGGAAATCAAGTCTAGAACAAGAGAAGGCTTGAGCTTACCAAAATCGAAGCTCAAAGTCAGTTCCAGAAACCCAATACAGAACTGTGACAGTTTCGAACCTCCAACTTCGTGAATCGATTTCTCCTAGCTCAGGAACTCCCAACTCACAAACCTTATATCAATACAAAGCCCTTGATTCAAGCTTTGTAATGGTATATCGCTCGAAATCTAACTCTTTACAAAGAAGGAGAATCGAACGAAACACAACAAGAACCCTAAAACAGAGATTGATACCAACACACTCCCAAAAACCCCAACTTTGATATGATTAATGGCCTTATATAGCAAGATTATAGAGCCATGCATGATGACACGTCCTAACCCACCAAGAGAAGGATGAATTCGTGGCAAATTTCTGGGTTTTGGCTTGATTATTCATCAAATTCCACTTCCTCTTATGAGCTGTCTGCACTCACTAACCGGTTACTGGGCACGGGTAACCGGTTACTCCAGTGCAAAATTCAAAAATTAAGATTTTAATTCCTTTCCTGCTAAAACCCTTCTAATATTGTAATTAGGTCCCAACCCAAGGACTAAATTACAATATTCATATTTTTGTACAAAATAACCATATAAAAATATTTTTCATATTTTTATATATAAAAACACATAATGTACAAAAACTAAAACTTTACAAACCAATATAAATCAATTATAAAATAATTGTTATAATTAATTTCTTGGTTATTTGGGAGACAAAAATTAGGGGTGTTACAGAATTCTTTGTTTCAAAACGAGAATTTGCATACCGAAGAATTCGGAGATTAGAAGGTTAATTTTGGACGAGGCGCATAAGAGTCAGATGAGCATTCATCCGGGATCAACTAAGGTGTACCGGGATTTGAAAGGCATGTTTTGGTGGTCGGGCCTTAAGAAGGACGTTGCGGATTATGTGGCGTCATGTTTAATCTGTCAAAAAGTTAAGGTGGAACACCAGAAACCTGGAGGAATGCTGCAACTCTTGGATATTTCACAATGGAAGTGGGATAGTATTTCCATGGATTTTTTGACTGGATTGCCAAGGACAGTTGCAAACCATGATGCAATCTGGGTAATTGTGGACCGCCTTACTAAGTCGGCGCATTTTATTCCGGTGAATATGCACTATTCTTTGGATAAGCTCACCCAACTTTATATCCGGGAAGTGGTACGATTGCATGGAGTGTCATCCAGTATTATTTCTGAT
Organism: Crotalaria pallida; assembly: GCA_037953625.1. Lineage (NCBI taxonomy): Eukaryota > Viridiplantae > Streptophyta > Magnoliopsida > Fabales > Fabaceae > Crotalaria > Crotalaria pallida. The sequence goes on along the minus strand of CM075651.1, from coordinate 91,535,851 downwards.
CGTGATCCGAGGTTCATGTCTAGATTTTGGTCAAGCCTGCATCAAGCTCTGGGGACGAGGCTTAAGATGAGTTCAGCATATCACCCTCAGACAGATGGGCAGACCGAAAGGACCATTCAAACTTTGGAAGACATCCTGCGAGCTTGTGTGTTGGAAGAACGAGGAAATTGGGATCAGATTCTACCACTCGCAGAATTCACATACAACAATGGATATCATGCAAGTATCGGTATGGCACCGTTCGAGGCGTTGTATGGAAGAAAGTGTCAAACCCCACTATGTTGGTTTCAAGTGGGGGAGAACATACATCTTGGTCCAGATGTGGTGCAACAGACAACTGAAAAGATCAGAATGATTCAAGAAAAGATCAGGGCTGCTAATAGTCGTCAGAAAAGCTATGCTGATCGGAGAAGGAGACCTTTAGAGTTTGCAGAAGGAGACCATGTGTTTCTCAGGATTGTACCGCTGAAGGGAGTGGGTAGAGCGTTGAAACCTCAGAAGCTTTCGCCTAAGTTTATAGGTCCCTACCAAATCCTTAAGCGAGTAGGACCGGTAGCTTATCAAATAGCTCTTCCACCATCTTTAGCCAACCTGCACAATGTTATTCATGTGTCTCAATTGAAAAAGTTCGTGCATGATCCAACCACGATTCTTCAGATTCGTCCGGATGACTTTACCCTACGAGAAAACCTAACCTTTAAGGCTGGCCCAGTTAAAATTGAAGATAGGAGGATAAAGCAGCTTAGAGGAAAGGAGATTCCGTTAGTCAGAGTCGTGTGGCAAAGTGGAAATGTATATGAGACGACCTGGGAATTAGAGGATAGAATGCGTAAGGATTATCCTGAGTTATTTATGTAGGTTGAATTTCGGGGACGAAATTCCTGTTAAGTGGGGAAGTAGTGTAACACCCCAAATTTTCATCCCCAGATGTAATGAAAATTTTGATTATGAAATATTATTTCATAATTATTTTCCTTAATCATAATTATAAATTTCATAATTAATTTAGATTTATTATGTGTTGGTATGTGTGCCGGTGTTAAGTGGAAAAGTATTGTGATAAAATATAATATGTAAAAATAATGTTTTTGCATTTTAGTCCCTAAATTAGGACCTAGAAGAAATATTAGGAAGGTTTTGGAGGGAAGGGCAATAAAATAAATATTTTTGAAAAATTAGCCAAAACACTCGAGTATTCCAGGAAACACTCGAGTATTTTGGACAGTGACGAACTCGTGAGTGCGTTTGATGAGTCAACACTCGACGATTCTCTTTCGTTGACACGAAAACACTTCAAGGACACGTTAATGATCTTCGTGTCGAGCTGCATGATCAATGGAAATGAGTATTTAAGCAAATGGTTGAAGGAAATTGACCATTTTTGGTCGAATTACTCTGGAGATATCAACTTAAGGTTCCTAATTTCGTTTCTTCTGTTCTCATCCATTTCTGAGTGTTGATTCGAGAGTGATACACCATTGTAAAGCTCACATCACAAGCTTTACAAGGATATAAGATTCGTGAGTTGAGGTGCTGTGTGGAAGGAGGATCGAGGATCGAAAGGAGAGGGATTTTTGCTGCCCAACCAAGTTCTTGAGGTCTGGAGCTTACTTGGAGCTAGGATTTTGGTAAATTTATGAGCTCCCTGAACCTCAAATTCGTTCCTACCTATAATTTACGTTGCAGAGAATAATTTCTAACCTCTTTCCCCAATTTTTACAACGATTTTGCATGTCAAATCCTCTGGTTTTGGTACTCTGTTCAAATATGGCTGCATGCAAAGGATTTTTGGGGTTTAGCATTTCCAGCCAATTTCTCTGCAATCTTTGAGTTGATTCACGGCCTAGAGGTAAGGGTGAAGCTATTAATTCACTAGAATAAGTTTAAATCATGTGAATTTAGGTTGAGAGTCAACAAAAGACTCTATGGGCATAGTTGGAAATAGGTTTAAGGCTTGGAGGCCTCTCTGGGTTCAAATGTTGTTTTGGACAAGTTTCTTATGTTACATGCAAGCTATACCAAAGTTGTTTTACTACTAAATGTGCCTAAAATTGGATTTGGTATGTTGAGTTGTTGGAAAAGTGGATTTTATGCATAATTGATGCTACTGTGTGATTCAGTGTAATATGTTGTTAATTCTGTAATGGAACATGTTTTATATGTATAATGTAAGCTCTGTTGATCCTTGGTTTTAACTGGAATTAGCTAGAATTGGAAATGGTATGTTAAAATGCAATTTACAGTGTTATCTGTCTGAAAACACTCGAGTATTGGGGTTGATCCTCGAGTATTTCGACCAAACCTGGGACATGGATTTCTGGAAAATGAAGAACACTCGAGTACTCATGAAGAACACTCGAGTATTTTGGTAAAATCTGAAGAACACTCGAGTATCCATAAAGAACACTCGAGTATTTTGGTAAAATCTGAAAAATGAATTTCTGGAAAATGAAGAACACTCGAGTATTCATGAATCACTCGAGTACTTTGATAAAAGTATGATCCACTCGAGTCCAGGAAATTTCAGTCGAGTCTTTTGTCCAGGGACAGAAAAGTAATTTTTTTGACATACCTAAATTATTTCCAATTGAATCAACTATGCTTATGGGGAGAATATCATGTTCCAATAAAAAGAATGGGATGATTAAGAACAACATTAAAATACACTGATGAAATATTATTGGTTGCACATAATAAGATTATTGGTTAATCTTAATGGATGAATTTTATGTGCATACATACATGGAATAAGGAAATGTATAATTAATTCGGTGGTAACTGGCTCGATGACACATTTTGGTAATGTGGGCAGCATTGTGGGATGCTGTTACGTCTTGGTGACGTTGTGTGCACACTGTCTGAGTAGTTTCACAATACATGTTGGTCATGTATACGAATTAATGGATTGAACGTTCAATGAATAATGGAAATGGAGAGCATGCATCATGACACATAAATGAGGGGAATATTTATCAATGAACCATGCTTGCTCATTTATTTATGCACATGACTACTTGGTATTCGTGAATGTTGCTTGCTTTATTTATACTTATTCGATTATATGAATTATATTGCTTACCCCTTATGCCCATTGTAGGTGATGGCTCGCTATCTAGCTTGCATCGAGTTGCGCCCACTCCCTAGTGGAGTGTGGTACTACGAGGACCATAGAGCCACTTTTGAGGGTGAGGTAGAGGTGACTCTCTTTCACCCTAACCCTCTGGCTCGTGTCCGTCCTCGTAGGTTTCGCATCCCTATTATCTATACTTTGCATGTACCCCCTTTTTATTCTTATCATGGACCACCCCCGACTCGACCAGCTCGTCGATTTCATTCCTTTCATTTTAGAGCTGCTACTAGATCTCACCCTTCTGCTTCCCGAGTGATCCGTGAGGAAACTCCTGTACCTAGTCCGATGAGTCCGGTTCATGGGACTCCTTTAGCTGACCTAGTGCCCAGTGGTAGGGCACCCACTCAATCGGACGAGGTAGAGGAGGATCCTGAGGAGGCTGAGAGTGAGGGCGAGCCAGTCAAGCACTCCACTGGGAGCCAGTGGGGAGTTGGGGATCCACCGGGTAATGCATAGTATGACGACTTGATATAAAATATGTGACATTCTCAAAATGTAGCTTTATTTATATTAAATAAAGTTTGTATACACAATAATTGTTATTTGTATAGAAATTTTAGGGAAAACTTTTTCCTTTTATACGTAAAATTTCACATCCAAACTCTTGATTCGAAAATACGTTTCTTCCAAAAATGAACGGTTGAGTACCTGTTTTGTACTATCAGCGGAAACGATTTTCAAAACAATTACAGCGGTTGTAATTAAAATAATTTTAAGGATCATAATAACTATACAACCACAGCCCATATATATACATGAAACTCAGGTACCCAAGTAACAGAGATAAAGTCGAGGTAGCAAAGTATAAGGATACAGATCAGCAGATATAAAAATAACAACTCTCATAGACTCTCTCAAAACTATACACAATATAACACAAGTCAAAATAAAAGAGTCTTCGAGAGCTGAGCTACGATCCACCCACGCTGATGCCTGATCCCTGGTCTTCCAAAAACTAAACACTACATCCTACCATGGTCCTCATACTGCACCTACTAAGAGAAAGAAACCACATCACTGACTGTCAGCAGCTGGCCCATCTACGTCCTCTACAGGGTCCTCCTCTTCCTCCTCATCCGACACCACAGGAATAGCAGTGCGACGCACTGGCTCTGGTGAGGGTGCAAAACGTACCCTGGTGGTCGGACCAGGACGAGGAGTGGCCGTCGCAGTAGCCTCATCAGAAGTAGAAGGACGTGTACGGGTAGCAGGGCGTCTGACACGTAAGTTATAAAAACGTCGACCATGATGTGGGGGTGGAGAACCAAAACGATAAGTATAAGCCGGGGGAATGTGCAGTATGTAGATCATGGGGATGCGAAGTCTACGAGGTCGCACTCGTGCAAGAGGGTTAGGGTGACGAAAAATCATGTCCACCTCGCCCTCGAACACCGCTCGGTGTTCCTCGTAGTCCCACACTCCTCTACGGAGTGGGCGTAACTCCACGTATGTCAGGTAACGAGCCATCACCTGCAGGGGCATAGGGAGTCAGCAAATACTAACACATAATCAAATAGACAGGGTACCATTTAAATAGTTTAGGCTTTAATTAACAATAATCATTAGTAATTAATTACACATGTTACCCATCAACATCAAGACATAATCATGAATCAATAGCATATGCAGTTATGATGTATCTCATCTTATCAATGCATGATTGTTGGCCAACTACAACAAATAGGCTTCCGTGGCACCTTTTAAAATAAACATGCCCGGTACACGTAAAGAGTACCTCATCGAACTCGGCCCGCAAATAAATCAACACCTCTAGAGCTCTTTAGAAATGTTGCCGACGTACCCCGTAGGACTAAGCCTCATCGAGTCCGGCATCAAATGACATGCCCACACGCACGTGTGTATTTCCGGAAACAGAAGGTGCAACCCCGGTCACCGACACTCCCCCGTGAACCCTTTGGAGCAGACACTCATGTCCCTCAAGTTCAACCGAAAGGGATATGCCCACGCCTCTCGGACGTGTCTCCACTCATGTGGGAATCCAGATAATGCAGATGCTATGCATGGTTTCACCAATTCAATAATATCCAGTGTCATTTAAGTTGTTTGAGGTTCGGACTTGGCATAATTAAACTTTATTTTCCATCAAACTTACTTCAAACCAATTCAATCTCAACATTTAATTGATTCTCACACTTTGATAATCAATTAAATCATTAAATTCTGATCATTGTTACAAAACTTCAGTCAATACTCGAGTAACGGAATCTGTTAATCGAGTATTATTTTGTACATTTCAAACTGTTCAGAATTTTAACGTGTTAATCGATTAACAGATCATGTTAATCGATTAACCCTTTTGTACATTTAATACTGATCAGAGTTTTCACGCGTTAATCGATTAACAGGTCGTGTTAATCGATTAAATTATGCAGAAAAACACTGTTGAACTGGTCTTTATGTGTCAAACTCATGCCAATCCAATCTTAACCAAAACCAACCTTCAAACCAACTTAAATACAGTATATTAAACTTGTTCATAGCATCAATTACATCAAATAACACCAACATCACAGAATCATCAAGTTTCCCCAATTTTAACCTAAAACACAACTCAATATACCAAATCATTAATCACTTAGTTTCAGGTTAAATTGAAAGTTCATTTAGCTCTAGGTATCAACATCTAACATGTTCCAATTCGGATTTTTGATCAAATTGGCCTCCAAGCCATTGTCCCCTAACCTAGTGCCCTTTGAACCTCATGGTGGTTCAACCTATACCCAAATCAATACCACAATCTATTCTAGCATTAGTAAAGCTTCTCCCTTACCTCAATGAAGCTTTTTGGATAGGTACCCAGCAAAGGAACTCACAGAATCACCAAAATCCCGTTGCTCTGTTTTCCGGTTTATGACAGTTTTGAATGAGCAAGTTCAAGCAAGGATTTGACAAACCAAACGTGCATGAAAACGAATAAACTTGGTCAATATAGAAACTAGACATTGCAAACTTTAATTAGAAACTGAAATGACACGATTTGAGAACCTCTACCTACCAAAATCGAAGGCTTGAACTTGGCTCCTCAAAACTGAAACCGCAGAATTTAGTTTCTTGGTCCCAACTTTAGCTACTTCGTTCTCCCTGCTTAAGCCACCAAAATGCACAATCTTGGTACGGTTTTGAAGGTCTCGTGACAAGCTTTAATAAGATGTAAAGCTCATCAAAAGTGTATGGGTAAGGGCTGAGAAAACAGACGAAGAACAGAAGGCGGTGGAGTTGGTATTTGGACAGAGTTTCCCCTTCTTTTCTCAATTTCTTCCAATTTCATCACTTAAATTCGTTAATTTATAGCCTAAATCACTCTCCATGCATGTTAACACGTGTTACCCACTAATCCAGTCGGTGCTATGTGTTAAATTTTGAATTAATCAACTTGTTGAGTCATTGAACGCACTATCTTCAGCTTCAGCACCTCTGTTAATCGATTAACGAATCGTGTTAATCGATTAACACGCCCAGATTTTCAAAAATTATTATTTTATTCACTTTCCCTCCAAATATCTTTTTAAAATTGCCTCTTAGGTCCTTTCCAAGGACTAAACTGCAAAAATCCTTATTTTTAAAGCCCAAATTAGTTTCTCTTATTTTTCCTTGAATAATTCTTTTAATATAACCATAAATTAATAAACAAAACTAACTAATTCCATATAATTAGTTTTATTTAAATATTCCTTTTTTTTATTTATTTGGGAAACAAAAATCGGGGTATTACATTTCTCCCCCACTTACACGAATTTCGTCCCCGAAATTCCGCTTACATAAATAACTCAGGATAGTCCTTTCTCATCTTATCTTCTAGTTCCCAAGTTGCTTCTGATACATCAGCATTTTCCCAAATAACTTTGACTAATGAAATCTCTTTTCCCCGCAACTGCTTCATTCTTTGATCTTCTATTCGAACGGGAATTGTCTCAAAAGTGAGATTCTCTCTCAAAGCCACATCATCAGGTTGAACTTCAATTACGGAATCAGGATCTGGCACGAATTTCCGTAATTGCGATACATGAAACACATTATGAATATTAGACAAAGACGGAGGTAAAGCGAGCTGATAAGCGACGGAACCGATTCGCTTGAGTATCTGATAAGGACCAATAAATCTTGGTGACAACTTCTTTGTCTTCAAAGCTCTCCCGACACCAGTTGTCGGTCTTACACGAATAAAGACATGATCGCCCTCCCCAAATTCCAAGGGTCTTCTTCTTTTATCCGCATAACTTTTCTGTCGGCTTTGCGCTGTCCTCATCTTTTCTCTGATCATCTGAATCTTCTCAGTGGTTTCCTGAATAAGCTCAGGTCCAATAATCGATTGATCCCCCACTTGGAACCAACATAGGGGAGTTTGGCACTTCCTTCCATACAGTGCTTCGAACGGTGCCATCCCAATACTGGTATGATGACTGTTATTGTAGGTAAACTCTATCAGAGGCAAGAGTTTATCCCAACCTTCCTGACTTTCTAACACACATGCTCTTAACAAATCCTCAAGAGACTGGATAGTCCTTTCTGACTGACCGTCAGTTTGGGGGTGATAAGCAGAACTCATTCTTAACCTTGATCCCAGAGACTGCTGCAAACCCTCCCAAAACTTCGAAGTAAATCTCGGATCTCGATCCGAAACAATACTTGAAGGTATACCATGCAGACGAACAACCTCCTTGATATATAATTCAGCAAACTTATCCAAATGATAGCGCATATTAACTGGAATGAAGTGCGCCGACTTGGTCAATCTATCAACGATTACCCAAATTGCATCATGCCCTCCAACAGTCCTTGGTAATCCAGACACGAAGTCCATTGATATGCTATCCCATTTCCACACAGGGACATCCAAGGGTTGTAGTTCTCCGCCTGGCTTCTTATGTTCAGCTTTTGCCTTCTGACAAATCAGACAAGAAGCAACATACGAAGCAACATCTTTCTTTAACCCAGACCACCAAAACAGCTTCTTCAAATCTTGATACATTTTGGTCGATCCCGGATGGATACTCATCCGAATTTTATGTGCTTCGCCTAAGATCAGTCTTCTTATCTCTTGATCTTTTGGAATACAAATCCGATCTTTGAATCGGAGAATTCCATCATTTCCAACTTGGAAGTTTGGTTCCTTTCCTTCCAACCTGAGCCTTCTCTTTTCTTGCAGTTCTTCATCCACCTGCTGCGATTCCCGAACTTGAATCAGGAATTCATTGGTAATTTCCAATTTACCAAGCATAATGCATTCTCGTTCCACTTGCATTATCATACTCAGATCACGAAACTTCTCGATCAAAGAAAATTCTCTGATCATCAATGAGCTCATATGAAGAGTCTTTCGGCTTAAAGCATCAGCTACTACATTAGCTTTACCGAGGTGGTACAGAAGCTCAAAATCATAATCTTTAATAAACTCCATCCAACGCCTTTGCCTCAAATTTAGCTCTTTCTGGTCAAACAGATACTTCAGACTCTTATGGTCACTATATACCTTGAACGTGGTGCCATAGAGGTAGTGTCTCCAAATCTTCAGAGCAAAGACAATAGCAGCGAGCTCTAAATCATGCGTCGGATAATTGGCCTTATGCACCTTTAACTGCCTTGATGCGTATGCTACCACTTTTCTATTTTGCATCAAAACACATCCAAGTCCTTGCCTCGAAGCATCACAGTAAACATCGAAACTTCTATGTGGGTCAGGCAGTACCAACACCGGTGAGGATGTCAACTTTTCCTTTAACAACTGAAAACTTTCCTCACACTTATGATCCCACAAGAAAGGTTGATCTTTACGAGTCAACTTAGTCAACGGCAAAGCAATCTTCGAAAAACCTTCAATAAATCTCCGGTAGTATCTAGCTAAACCCAAGAAACTACGAACTTCAGTCACAGTCTTAGGCTGTTCCCACTTCAACACCGCTCCAACTTTAGCTGGATCTACAGCAATGCCTTCCTTGGTGATAACATGTCCCAGAAAATTCACCTTGTCCAACCAAAACTCACACTTAGCAAGTTTGGCATACAACTGCTTCTCCTTCAAGATCCCCAACACGATCTTGAGATGTTCAACATGTTCCTTTGAACTCTTAGAATAGATGAGAATATCATCGATGAACACCACCACGAACGAATCCAAACAAGGTCTGAAGATTCTGTTCATGTAATCCATGAAGATAGCGGGAGCATTAGTTAGCCCAAACGGCATAACCACATACTCATAATGACCATATCTTGATCGAAAAGCTGTTTTCGGAATATCTTCATCTCGAATTCGAATCTGATGATATCCCGACCTTAGATCGATTTTAGAAAACACGGAAGCTCCTCGAACTTGATCCATAAGATCATCAATCCTTGGCAAAGGATATTTGTTCTTGATCGTGACCTTATTCAGCTGGCGATAGTCTACACACATCCTCATGCTACCGTCCTTCTTCTTAACAAACAGCAACGGGGCTCCCCAGGGTGAAACGCTTGGCCTTATCATTTGCTTCTGCAGCAATTCTTCAATCTGTTTCTTCATCTCGGCCATCTCCGGCGGTGCCATCCTATATGGAGCAATAGAGATAGGTCTGGTTCCAGGTACGAGATCGATTCCAAACTCAATTTCACGCTTTGGCGATAATCCTGGAATTTCTTCTGGAAATACTTCTGGAAAGTCTCTAACCACCAGAATATCTTCAATCTCTACTTCCTTCTTCTCTTCCACAATTGAGGAGAATAGACAAACATACCTCTTAGGTTCAAAACTTAGGGATTCATGATTTCGGAATTGGATCGTCTTTTCATCACAGTTTAAGATGACTTGATTTCGGTTCAGCCAATCCATTCCTAGGATCACATCTATTTTAAGCATGGGTAAACAGATCAAATCTACTGAGGATATATGGTTTAGGACCATTATCTTACAATCTTTGCAAATCTTAGAAACAACACAAGGGTTGTTGGTGAGGGTTTCAAGCTGTAGATGGTAGGGTGACTCAGATACTACTAACTTTAAACGATTTACACACTCATAAGACACGAAAGAGTGGGTGGCTCCGGAATCAAACATAACAAAATAGGGTTGGTCATTAAGAAGATAGATACCTTGGATCAGGCCAGGTGATGGGGTTGGTTCAGTTCCACTTAAGGCAAACACTTTTCCAGCAACAGTGGGTTTGCTTGCTCCTTCCTTCTTTATTGGCTCCTTGCATTCGCGAGAATAGTGCCCTTTCTTCCCACAATTAAAGCAAAGACCATGTTGAGCAGCATAACAGTTGGCTCCGAAATGGAAACGGTTACACTTCTCGCACTTACGATTGCTTGCTTGAGGAGTACCATTACCACTATTCATTTCCTTTCCCTTTCCTTTATGAGAATAAGGACCCTTACTCCGATTGTTGAAATTTTTCTTCCTGATAGGTCCAAACCCGGATTGACTCCTTCTTTGTGCCTCTTCCTCTTTCTTATCATCTTCATAAACTCGGCACATTTCCACTAAAGCAGGAAAACTTCTCACCTTCTGATACCCAAAAGCAGACTTTATCTCTGGCTTAAGTCCATTCTCAAACTTGATACATTTGGACCTCTCGTCCGGGTTGAGTTGGTAGTACGGAGAATACTTGATAAGTTCCTCGAACTTCGCTGCATACTCCCCTACACTCATATCTCCTTGTCTCAGTTGCATAAATTTCAACTCTTTCTTTCTCCTTTGATCCTCAGGAAAATATTTATTGAGAAATTTCTCAACAAACACATCCCAAGTAATCAACCTTCCTTCATAATTCAGAAGTTGCATGGTGTGATGCCACCAATTCTCAGCTTCCCCACACAACATGAAAACTGCGAACTTCACCTTTTGAGCATCGGTGCATTCCATAGTACAGAAGATCTTGTTCAACTCCTGAATCCAACGATTCGCTTCCTCAGGCTTGTGACCTCCTTCAAACTTCGAAGGTTTAAAGCGTCGAAATTCTGAGAAAGTTTTTGACTCCTTATTTTCTGCTTGCATAGGCTGAGGGGGCGGATTAGTTTGTTGTTGACGCATACTCATTAACACATCCGTCAACCTTTCTATGGCCTCGGCCATATGATTGTTATTGTTTCTAGCAGACATCTCAGACCTGCACTAAAGATTCTACATCAGGCTAAAATCCTAACAAGAAGTATGCATATCACACCTCTTTTCAATTCTAAAACTAACCAAAATAGATGCTAAGGCAAGCATCTAGAACAGGTGTTACCTTTTTGGAGATCACAGACCAGCATCAGTTTGCAGGATCACAGCTCTGATACCAACAAATGTGACGACTTAATATAAAATATGTGACATTCTCAAAATGTAGCTTTATTTATACTAAATAAAGTTTGTATATACAATAATTGCTATTTGTATAGAAATTTTAGGGAAAACTTTTTCCTTTTATACGTAAAATTTCACATCCAAACTCTTGATTCGAACATATGTTTCTTCCAAAAATGAACGGTTGAGTACCTGTTTTGTACTATCAACGGAAACGATTTTCAAAACGATTACAACGGTTGTAATTAAAATAATTTTAAGGATCATAATAACTATACAACCACAGCCCATATATATACATGAAACTCAGGTACCCAAGTAACAGAGATAAAGTCGAGGTAGCAAAGTATAAGGATACAGATCAGCAGATATAAAAATAACAACTCTCATAGACTCTCTCAAAACTATACACAATATAACACAAGTCAAAATAAAAGAGTCTTCGAGAGCTGAGCTACGATCCACCCACGCTGATGCCTGATCCCTGGTCTTCCAAAAACTAAACACTACATCCTACCATGGTCCTCATACTGCACCTACTAAGAGAAAGACACCACATCACTGACTGTCAGCAGCTGGCCCATCTACGTCCTCTACAGGGTCCTCCTCCTCCTCCTCCTCCTCATCCGACACCACAGGAATAGCAGTGCGACGCACTGGCTCTGGTGAGGGTGCAAAACGTACCCTGGTGGTCGGACCAGGACGAGGAGTGGTCGTCGCAGTAGCCTCATCAGAAGTAGAAGGACGTGTACGGGTAGCAGGGCGTCTGACACGTAAGTTATAAAAACGTCCACCATGATGTGGGGGTGGAGAACCAAAACGATAAGTATAAGCCGGGGGAATGTGCAGTATGTAGATCATGGGGATGCGAAGTCTACGAGGTCGCACTCGTGCAAGAGGGTTAGGGTGACGAAAAATCACGTCCACCTCGCCCTCGAACACCGCTCGGTGCTCCTCGTAGTCCCACACTCCTCTACGGAATGGGCGTAACTCCACGTATGTCAGGTAACGAGCCATCACCTGCAGGAGCATAGGGAGTCAGCAAATACTAACACATAATCAAATAGACAGGGTAACATTTAAATAGTTTAGGCTTTAATTAACAATAATCATTAGTAATTAATTACACATGTTACCCATCAACATCAAGACATAATCATGAATCAATAGCATATGCAGTTATGATGTATCTCATCTTATCAATGCATGATTGTTGGCCAACTACAACAAATAGGCTTCCGTGGCACCTTTTAAAATAAACATGCCCGGTACACGTAAAGAGTACCTCATCGAACTCGGCCCGCAAATAAATCAACACCTCTAGAGCTCTTTAGAAATGTTGCCGACGTATCCCGTAGGACTACGCCTCATCGAGTCCGGCATCAAATGACATGCCCACACGCACGTGTGTATTTCCGGAAACAGAAGGTGAAACCCCAATCACCGACACTCCCCCGTGAACCCTTTGGAGCAGACACTCATGTCCCTCAAGTTCAACCGAAAGGGATATGCCCATGCCTCTCGGACGTGTCTCCACTCATGTGGGAATCCAGATAATGCAGATGCTATGCATGGTTTCACCAATTCAATAATATCCAGTGTCATTTAAGTTGTTTGAGGTTCGGACTTGGCATAGTTAAACTTTATTTTCCATCAAACTTACTTCAAACCAATTCAATCTCAACATTTAATTGATTCTCACACTTTGATAATCAATTAAATCATTAAATTTTGATCATTGTTACAAAACTTCAGTCAATACTCGAGTAACGGAATCTGTTAATCGAGTATTATTTTGTACATTTCAAACTGTTCAGAATTTTAACGTGTTAATCGATTAACAGATCATGTTAATCGATTAACCCTTTTGTACATTTCGTACTGATCAGAGTTTTCACGCGTTAATCGATTAACAGGTCGTGTTAATCAATTAAATTATGCAGAAAAACACTGCTGAACTGGTCTTTATGTGTCAAACTCATGCCAATCCAATCTTAACCAAAACCAACCTTCAAACCAACTTAAATACAGTATATTAAACTTGTTCATAGCATCAATTACATCAAATAACACCAACATCATAGAATCATCAAGTTTCCCCAATTTTAACCTAAAACACAACTCAATATACCAAATCATTAATCCCTTAGTTTCAGGTTAAATTGAAAGTTCATTTAGCTCTAGATATCAACATCTAACATGTTCCAATTCGGATTTTTGATCAAATTGGCCTCCAAGCCATTGTCCCCTAACCTAGTGCCCTTTGAACCTCATGGTGGTTCAACCTATACCCAAATCAATACCACAATCTATTCTAGAATTAGTAAAGCTTCTCCCTTACCTCAATGAAGCTTTTTGGATAGGTACCCAGCAAAGGAACTCACAGAATCACCAAAATCCCGTTGCTCTGTTTTCCGGTTTATGACAGTTTTGAATGAGCAAGTTCAAGCAAGGATTTGACAAACCAAACGTGCATGAAAACGAATAAACTTGGTCAATATAGAAACTAGACATTGCAAACTTTAATTAGAAACTGAAATGACACGATTTGAGAACCTCTACCTACCAAAATCGAAGGCTTGATCTTGGCTCCTCAAAACTGAAACTGCAGAATTTAGTTTCTTGGTCCCAACTTTAGCTACTTCGTTCTCCCTGCTTAAGCCACCAAAATGCACAATCTTGGTACGGTTTTGAAGGTCTCGTGACAAGCTTTAATAAGATGTAAAGCTCATCAAAAGTGTATGGGTAAGGGCTGAGAAAACAGACGAAGAACAGAAGGCGGTGGAGTTGGTATTTGGACAGAGTTTCCCCTTCTTTTCTCAATTTCTTCCAATTTCATCACTTAAATTCGTTAATTTATAGCCTAAATCACTCTCCATGCATGTTAACACGTGTTACCCACTAATCCAGTCGGTGCTATGTGTTAAATTTTGAATTAATCAACTTGTTGAGTCATTGAACGCACTATCTTCAGCTTCAGCACCTCTGTTAATCGATTAACGAATCGTGTTAATCGATTAACACGCCCAGATTTTCAAAAATTGTTATTTTATTCACTTTCCCTCCAAATATCTTTTTAAAATTGCCTCTTAGGTCCTTTCCAAGGACTAAACTGCAAAAATCCTTATTTTTAAAGCCCAAATTATTTTCTCTTATTTTTCCTTGAATAATTCTTTTAATATAACCATAAATTAATAAACGAAACTAACTAATTCCATATAATTAGTTTTATTTAAATATTCCTTTTTTTATTTATTTGGGAAACAAAAATCGGGGTATTACACATAGTATAGGTGATTAGGATGTGGGACATGTGGAGCAGCTGCTGGAGATTCTGGAGACTTATGCTATGGAGGAGGATCATCGGACCACTGCTGGGATTTCATATTTTGATTTATACATATAATGTATATATTTTTGAGAGATCTCAGTGAGGTGGTCTTTTCTGTTAGTCTTTTATCATGGACTTGTATTTTATAAACTTCTGCTACCTCGACTTTGACCTTGATGTATGTTGGTACTTTTAGGCTATGTTATGGATATATATATATATATATATTTATATAAATGACATGGAATGTGGATTATCAAATCGATGTCACTAATTTATTCAAATTCCGCTTACTCTGATAATCACGTTGTTTTATTCTAACTATAAAAAAAAATTTAGTGCTGAGTTGGGGAAGTTTTAATAATCGTAAATGAAAACCCAACTTATGCTATCACAAGTTTCCTTCATTATATGAATGGTAAATAAAGAATTTTCATTACTTCTCCATTGAACGCAAGTCCATATATATTATATAAATACAAATAGAGACTATATTTTGTGATGAAAGGAGAGGGTGTGACACAAATCATATGATTAACTTGAGATTAGATAAATGATGAAAAATATCAAAATATTTAAATTTGAATAATAATAATAATAAATGTGATAATTATATTAAAAGAATGATAATTGTAAAAAAAATATTAAATTATCTATCAAATAAATAGAATAAATATCGTATAATATCATCAAATAAAAAGAATCAGAATATATAATTTTGGTTTAATTATGATTTTTCATATTGAAGGTGATAATTATAATAAAAAAATGCTAAATTATCATGTCCTATGAAATAGGAAATATTTTGATTTATCCTTAAATATACTCATAATACCATCAAACAAAAAAGTTTAAAATAAATTTAATTTTGATTCCACTCTAATTAATCATAATATCATAATACATGTAATAATAGTATCTAAAAACATGTTACTTCTATAATCAACTAAATAAGAAATACATTAATTTAATACTCATCTATACATAAACAAATATAATATTAAACATATAAAAAAAAGGACAGTCGTTATATTCCTTATAAAATGCAATGTGTTATTCAAGACAGTCAAAAATAACAAGTTCAATGTCGCCTTCATGTCTTAAGAAGTAGTGAATATTCTAATTTATCTTTAAGTTTACTCATAATACCACAAAACAAAAAAAGATGAAAATATTTAATTATGATTTACTTTTGATTTTTCAAAATAAAGTTGATAATCATATAAAAATGTTAATTTATTCCTTAAATAAATAAAGAAGATATCAGATAAAAAGTGTTATTTTTTATTTATACAAGGAAGTACAATATTTCCCAACAAGCTCATTTAAATTACTAGTGGAGGCTGGCACAAGTGGAAGGGGCTTGTGTCCCTTAAGCATGTGGTCGTGGGTTCGAGTCGTACCGAGGCGCATGTGAATGGAGCAAGCCTTACTGGGAGCATCGCCCCCGAAAGGGCCCGACCGTGGTGCGAGGGATTAGTCACCCAGTTGCGCGGGTGGATACCCTGGTTCATCCAAAAAAAGCTCATTTAAATTAATTTTTTTCTGTGTCAGGTTTGATTTGAGTCTCTGCCTTTTTGTATTATTATTTTTTATTGTTGTGTAATAATAATCTTTACTTTAAAATATTTAATATAAAAATTAAAATATTAATAATCCGTGCAAGGTACGGGGTGAGAGCTAGTGATATATAAAAAATTAAAAACATACTAATTCATCGATCAATTAAATAAGGAATACAATTGTAGTGGACCGGACCTACGAGCTGACCATGTGCCCTTAATGTAACACCCATTTTTTTTATTTTTTTATATAAAATAGTAATTTAAAAGTTTTTAATCCAAATAAGGACATTAAAATTTATATTCATAAAACAAGTTTACAAATGGTTTGGGCATTCCAATTATAATACAAGAAAATACAATATAGAGTTCCCTTCTTTCCATTCTTCCGCTGCGACACTCTGATATTCAAACTCCTTCAGCAACAACCTAAAATGATAACCACTAAGGGTGAGACCTTTTCACAACACAGTGAATCAAAGGATAGTAAATAGTTCGTAATAAAAACTCAAGAATAATAGTCAAATTAGGCCATGGTCCTTCAACATATATCACATTTATTTAACAAGGTAACATTCGTATGTTATCAAATCCCAATATATTTTCATTTCCTCAATATCATTTTTCCTAAATATATAATTTTCCTTATTTCTCTTGATCTTCTTTATGTAACTAGTTTATTTCCCTT
The DNA here is from genome assembly GCA_037953625.1 of Crotalaria pallida. Lineage (NCBI taxonomy): Eukaryota > Viridiplantae > Streptophyta > Magnoliopsida > Fabales > Fabaceae > Crotalaria > Crotalaria pallida. The sequence continues at coordinate 91,518,856 of CM075651.1, read as the reverse complement.
ACAAACCGATTCGCGCCACATCGCAGTCGGCTGCAAGAGTTAATAAGTATTAGCCTTTTATCGCGTCTGGTCGATGTGCGACTTGACACCTTCGACCTCACATTAATAAATATCAGCATGTTATCGCGCATGGTCGATGTGCGGCTTAACACATTCAACCTCGCCTTAATAAATCTTAGCCTATTGTCGCGCCTGGTCTATGTGCGGCTCAACACAATAAACCTCGCATCAATAAATATTAGCCTGTTATCGCGTCTGGTCTATGTGCGGCTTAACACAATAGACCTCGCATTAATAAATATCAGCCTGTTACTGCGCCTGGTCGATGTGCGGCTTAACACATTCGACCTCGCATTAATAAATCTTAGCCTGTTGTCGCGCCTGGTCTATGTGCGGCTCAACACAATAGATCTCGCATTAATAAATATCAGCCTGTTATCGCGCCTGGTCGATGTGTGGCTTAACACATTCGACCTCGCATTAATAAATCTTAGCCTGTTGTCGCGCTTGGTCTATGTGCGGCTCAACACAATAGACCTCGAATTAATAATATTAGCCTGTTATCGCGCCTGGTCGAAGTGAGACTTAACACATTCGACCTTGCATTAAATTCCAATTATCGCGCCTGGTCGATTCGCGGCTTATCGCAGTCGACCTCGCATTAATAAGTTTTAATTTTTTATCGCGCCTGGTCGATTCGCGGCGTATCGCAGTCGACCTCGCATTATCACTTTTCTTCCATTCATTATTTCATAATTCTCTTCTCAATCCATCACTACCCATTCCAAAAGCACTATCATATGCACATAATCACAACTTCAACATTAATCACATTCATTCCTTTCTAATATCAATTATTCATTAATCACTTTACCATCACACCACCATTAAATCACATATCATCATCACAAACAGTTTCTCAAATATACACATAATCTCAAACATAAACAGATTCACAAATATACACATATTCACAACATCATCATATATCAGCAAATCTGTCGACATACTCAGGTATGTCTCAAAGTGCTTAAAATAAATCAGCTCCTTAGGGTTCTTCACTTCCTACTTTAATAACATAAAAAAAGAATTAACAGAAACATTTCCAATAATTTAACAAAATCAAGCAAATCTACAACAATCTCCCCTAATCATTTCTAATCACTTAATAATTTTCCACCCACAACCCAATTTAATTATTAGACTCAAATTTCATTATAATCTTTAATTATCTCTAACTCAGCGTGGAAAAGAGACTCCCCTTACCTGGAAATCCTAGCAATAATGACAGAGCCACATTTACATCCGCGACTTGCTCCAGGGTCACGGTCAATAGCGTGTTGGATCAAAATAGGGACATATGATAAAACCAATTATAACATCAAAATATATATATCAAATAATTTCATTTTTGTCAAAACAATAAATATATATCAAGATATGTAACTTTTCTCCAAAACATTTCTTCATTTGAAAATATAAGGATAATAAAAATATTGACGGATCGTCGAATAAATTACATGGATGGATAAAGGGAGTTGAGGATATTATATACCTAAAAAGGATATGAGATTAAACGGATGGATTTTGAGTTATTGCACCAGAAAGGTTGAAAAACCCAAAAACTTATCAATGTCTCTCGCCTTCTTTCTCACTAAGTTTCTTTATCTATTTTGTTTCCCTCATCTACTCCTTCTGTCTCAGTCTATTTTCTTTCTTTGTTTTGGTTTTCTCATTCTCTCTCTCTATCTCTCGCTGTTGGCTGTAAGCAACAGCTTCTCTTCTTTCTCTTTCTCTTTTTTTTGTTTTAAAGTAGTGGGGCGGTGGGGTTTTGGGGTAGAAATTAGGAAATATTTAATATTTTAATAGTTTGTTCTCATATGTGAGTCAATGCGTATATGTATTTGGATTATAACTAAAAATTGGATGATACCAAAAATAAAATATGTTTAGGTGAAACAATATTGTATTTTGAATTACTCAAATTTGATTGAAAAATAATAAAGTTACCAGTCCCCCGGACAGCTATTGCGTAAGAAAAGTTATCGAAATTCAAAAGTAAATATATTTTCTCAATCTTGATATTAAACTTCATAATATATAATATTTAATATTTTGAAGTAGAAAATTATATATAACATAAACCGGTAATATATCAAAATGTTAATTAAACTAAATAAAAGTACTACTTTATTTTTGGAAAACGTATGATAACAAATTTATACTTGTTTTGACTAGAAAACATATTTCAAATATAATGATGAAATCAGAATTTTATTCCTAGACTCAAATTTTGAAAACATCATATTAAATCATTTAATTATTTTACTAAAAGTATTAGAAATAACGGGATGTTACACTTAACGCCGACCATTTAGGGTCACTTACAAGGCCCAGCCAACCTGGAAGCTCAAGAGGCTCCGTCGACCACTCATCGACATCAGGCATCTTGGCCACCTCGTGCCGAGCACCTCGCCTTATCTGTCTCGGACCGAGTTGATGACTCCAAGGACCCGAGCGCCGAGGTCCTGACAGCCCATATGATGACTCAACGGATAAGCACCAGCTCTCTAGTACAGAATAAGGATGAATGACTCATCCCACTTATCCTCTATGAGCCACGTCAGCCCTATTGGGCCAAACAGGTCCATAAGGCACTATCACACTCCTCCTCCTATAAATACACCCCTTACACAAGGGCTAAGGTATGTTCTCTCTACCCTATTCTCAAAAACTATGCGTGACTTGATTCCCTTTTCATTAGGGATACGTAGGACCGGGGTCACCCCCGCCAGCTGCGACAACCCCCAAACACATTGTGGTGTCTCCCTAACATTGGAACACTACATTGGCACCAACTGTGGGGATCATTAACTTCGGTTCCCATCCACATTAAAATAAATAAATAAATAACAAAAAAAAGGGAACAGATCTGAAAAGGCGTCTTCAATGATGTCGCCATCGGGGCGGTGCGGCGGAAATCATTAACAGCGACGACACAGAAGAAGCAGCGGAAATCATTAATCTTTTAGCTTTTCTCTTTGATTTCAAGAAATAAACAGTAAAGCCTTTATTCTAAATTCCTCTTCTCCTCAAAGAACCCTAAAATAAAGATTTTCAATTACTGTAAGTGTTTATAATTATGGTCATATGAACAAAAGATTTAAAAGGGACTCAAAGGAGGTTTAAAGAAACAAAGTTTCCCCTTTTATTTTCTAAGTGATGACCGAATTTTATGATAAGAAATAAGGAAGAGTTTTCGCATCATAGAAATATTTTCATTTCTTAGGAGAAAGGTATTCTCATGAACTTTTGATTTATTCCTTTCTAAATTGTTTTAAGTTTCCTTTTCTGGATTTGTATAAACAACAGTAAGCTTTTTGAGTTCTTTTCTATTTTATGAACCCTAACAGGGAGTTTGAAAATTATTTTAAGTAATTGTGAAATTTTGTTTATGGTCATGTGAATAAGAATTAAAAGGGACTATAAAGAGGTTTAAAGAAATATGATTTCCCCTTTTATTTTCTTATGATGGCCGAAATTTTAAGGATGAAACAAGGAAGTGAAAAGTTTGATTTGCATCACATGAACTTGTTTAAGTGATTTTTGGAATTTTAAAATGATAAATGTTTGATTGTTTTATGATGAAATCTTAAAAGAAATAATCAGTTGATGCATGAAATTGTAATTAGAAGTTTCTGTAAAAAGTGTTTTCTTTACTGATATAGGCGTGAGACCTATATGGTAAAAAATAAAATTCATTTGATAATTGTTTGATGTTTGTATACATGATTCATGCTTTGTTATTTCAATTTGGGAATAATTATAGAGATTATTATGTGTATATATATTAAAAACAAAATTTTTGGTTATTGTTCTTATTCCTGTACTGATTATACTGATAAGGAAATAAGTGATTTGTTTTCCTAAATGTCTATGTGTATATATAATATTTAGATTCTGTTTAATTTATGTGATTCAATGAAATAACAATTGAACAAATGAATTTTTAATGAAGTTTAACTATTTTAGAAAAAGTTTATTTTGATGCTGTAAAAATAAGGGCATGAGTCCTAAAAAGGTTATTTATTTAAGTGATATAGAAATCTTTTGTTATTATGTGTGTGCCAAATTGTTTTATTGGGTATTCTTTTATAATTTCTTAATATAAAAATAATTGTCTATATGCTTATGTGATTATGTGACTTCTATTTGATATGTATGTGATATTATCATGATGCTTAAGTTGCTGTCCAAAAATGTTGTGTACTCTAAAAATATTTATTATTATATAATTTAATATTTAGAGTAATTGATTTAAAGTTATGAAAGTATATAATTATTTCATCAGTGTTTATAAAATATTTTGCTACTGTTTCTATTTTATTTTGCTTGGTCGAATTATTGTTTAAGTGATTAGGTATGTTCTTTTAATTTTTCTAATTGCCTGAGTGTTATATAATGATTGTATTCCAGTTGTTTAATATGATTTCATGAAATAAGTGTTAAATAATTGATTTGTTAGTGAAAATAATTTTAATTCTGGAAAATAAACTTTATTTTGGACCGTGGGTTCCTAAGTGATAAATTTTGTGTATTTGTGATGAGTAATTGTTCATATGTGTATATTGAAAAGTATAGTGTGAAAATGTATGTTTAAATGTGAATAAAAGTATTATTTGCTGTAAAATAAAGTTGTTGTCCAACAACTACTTTTAAGCCCAAAAAGTAATTATTTGAATTGTTTAAGTGTTTGATTAATTTTCTTAAGTGTATTATGTGTTTATTTATGTTAGATAAATGTATCAAAATGATTTTTATAAATTAATTGTGCTACTGTCCATAATTGTTTAATTAAGGAAAAATGTTATTTCATTTAGTTTGGTTTTATTTTTAGACCTTGGTGTATGTATCCTTTGTAATAAATTGAAAAGAGACATTTTTCGGGTAAATTTGAATAGATGCAACTCTGTTTTAGTTTGCTGTCCAAAATTGATCTTTGCATTGTTATGTGGATTTTAAATGTTATTTAGATAATAAGACTTGTGTATTGTAAGTAGGAAAAAGTGACTTTTTGTACTTGTATTGCATGCTGTCCAGAAAATCTATTAAGTTGCATTAGCTCAAATAATTATTTTTGACTTGGAAAAATGCATGAGTTCTGATTAGGGATATTTGTTTATGTGTTAGGTTACTTGTTTATGTGATAAAAATGATTTTTAAATGGATATTAGTTGCTGTCCCAATTTCTCAAAAATGTTGCATCAAGTTAGAGTAATGTAGTTTAGTTTGTTTATGTTAGTGATGACATGTTAGTTGTTATATAAGTTTTTGGTTATGATTTTTATGCAAATAAAAATATGAGTGACCAAGTATTATATATTTAGTTACATGTTAAGTTTATGGCGTGTTTAAAACAAGTTTTCGAATCGTTTTGAAAATGTTTTGAGTTATTAAGTTAAAAATATGGTAGTAGTATTTGAAAATGATTTTTAAAATGATTCTAACTCTGGCTGTATAATTTATCTTCAAAATGGTAGTTGTTATAAGATAGTTAGAGATGAGCTTTTGAGTAATTAAAGTTTTGAGATTTATTTTTGAGAGGTGATAAGAAAGTTCTAAAAGATATATTATTTTTGGAAAAGGTTTTCATGATTTAAATAAGCTAAAAGAAAAAGTGATTTTTGTTAGAATTATTGATAGGGTTGGCAGCCGTCACCCAAGAGGGGGTGAATTGGGTGTTTATGAAAACATTGGAAAATATTTTCTTTAAAACTTTTTCAACAAACTTAAAGAGATTTTGCAGCGGAAAATAATATAATGTTGAAAACGATTGCGCAGAAGCGAATAATATTAATAATTATATATAAACTAATATGCGCGGATACGAATTTAAAATAAGAACAAAGAAAACGTATGATACCGCGCTTATTATTTTAAATTCTCTTAAAATATATTATTATGAAAATAGTTGTTATGATGCGCAACAAATAAATATAACAACGAAATATAAAAGAGATAGGGATAGAAGAGATTGCACCGGAGATTTTATCCTGGTTCGGCAAACCCGGCCTACTCCAGTCCCCAAGCGACCCGCTTGAGCTTTTCACTAAACCAAAGACGCCTCGCGTCCCCAAGTACAACCAGAGTGCCCCGCAAGCTACTAGGAACCTCCTTTCGCTAGATAGCCTAACTACTAGGTGCCCCACCGTTCGTCTAGCACTACCCAATACAGAAGGGTTCCTCACCCTACACACATGAATGCCGCACGTTCGCACTAGGAGATTCACTCCCTAGTCTCTAAGGATCACACACCCCTTTACAACCACGGTTACAGTATGAGTAATTGGTTTGGTACAACCACTATAATGCACTCTTCTTAGTGCATATACAACAATATAAGGTTCTAACAATATTGTGTTCTAAACAACACGAATACAACAATAAAGCTCTATGGCAATGAAGTTAAACCACAAGTACTATGGCCAAGAAAAAGTTTTCTTCTCAAATAGATATCAACGTTTAAGAACTGGTTGAAGGAGAAGAGAAGAAGAGAAGAACGTGAAGAAGAAAAAGGTTGGATCCGAAAATATGAAAAGATCAAATCATTTTAAGCACATTTTTAACACATGTTTAAAATCAAAAACCAATCTTAAAGATTTAAGAATTAAAACCAAAGATTTGAGAATATTTGAAATTCAAATTTTGAATTTGAAAAATAGAATCAGAATCAAATCAAAACTGATTTTGGAAATAAATCAAATTTAAAATAAGAATGAAATCAAATCCAGAAATATTCAAAATTGATTTTCTGAAATCAAATAAGTAAAATAATATTTTTGAAATCAATAAAATCAAATCAAATAGATAAAATAGAATAAAATAAATTTTGAAATCAGAAACAAATAAACTAAATTTTTGAAATAAGTTTTGAAATCAAAAAATAAATCAAAACGATTTACAAAATAAAATAAAGATTTGATTCTTAAAACGAAAACAGGAAATAATTCAAATTTAAAATCATTTTCGAATTTTATAAAATAAATCAGAATCTTTTATATAAAAACAAATCAGGAAATAATCAAAATGATTCTGACACGTTTTTCAATAAAACATGAAGTAATCGATTACTTTCCGAAGGTAATCGATTATTCCTTCAAAAATAGAAATTCTTAAATTCATTTGAAAAACAAGTAATCGATTAGACCAATAATAGTTAGTCGATTACTGAGCCTCTGATAGGCATATGATGCAACATCATGTAATCGATTACTACAGAGACTTTAATCGATTACTAAGCTTCTGAAAAATATGTGATGCAACAATTATAATCGATTACTTGAGCCAGGTAATCGATTACTCTCATAAGAAAGTAATGGATTAGCAAAGTTCACTTAATCGATTACAAGCTCTCTGATTTTTCTATGATACAACAAAGTTAATCGATTAACTCACGCAAGTAATCGATTACTCCTTCTTGCATTCATAAAAATATTCAGAGTTTTGTAACATCAAGTATTTCCACATAAACTAAGTTAAGAATAGATTTTTCACTAAAACTCTTTTTGCAATTAAAACATTTTTCATAAAAAGTTCTTTTCTTCTCCTTAACATGAAAAACTAATTTTGTCCATTAGACACTTGTAATAAAAATTCATTACCTTACAAATTTCCTATGGGCCAGGCTATACTAAACTTGAACATGAAGCTTGAGCCTTGACTTTAGCCTTGAAACTTGATGCTTGAACTTGATGCAGCTTGATGCTTGAAACTTTGAATCTTGTTTGTAATCATCAAAACATTATCTTCTAGAATCCTTCTAGCATTACTCTTTACGTCCTTTGGGGCAAGCTTGACTTCCAACACTCCCCTTTTTGATGATGGCAAACCCTTTTCTGAGTTTCTGCATCACAAGCGTTAAGCAGCAAGTATAGCACAATATAGTCCAATAATATCATAGGAAATACAAATAGAGAATATAGAGAATAATTGATTAAGCCATGAAATAGTTTCTCTTCATTCTCATAACCTCCCCCTGCATATATGGTTAGTATGCACATGAAGCTCAGAATTGTTCTCCCCCTTCTGTCAACATCAAAAAGGTGGTGAGAAGACTTTAGCAGGACTAGGGTTCTTCTCCCCCTTTGTACTATACTCCCCCTGAAATACTGAATAGATACATTAATAATAACAAGGGAGTAAATACATATAGACACATAGTCAATTTCTCCCCCTATTTGACATCATTAAAAGGAATTACGGGATAAAAAAAATTTTCTTTCCCAAAAAACAATTTAAAAAGCGCATGATGTCAAAATGGAGTGGAAATACAGAACATGTTTTCAATGCAAATATTCAAAAATTATTTTTCCCCCTTTCTAAAAGAATTTTTCAAAACAAGCATAAGAGATGAAAAATGCATCATAAAAACATGTGAATGCTCACTATCATCAAAACTTTAAAATCCTATATGCCATGACAATAATAACATATAATTCATAATAGCCCATATTGTCATATAAGGCATATATCACATATAAAAGTAATAAATGAATGAAGTTAAGGATAGAGATACTTATGTGTATGTAACATTCTCCCATGTATGATGTTTCTTTATAATGGAGAATCCTTCCTTTGTAGTCTCCTCTTGTTCAAATTGTTGAACCCTTTTTCCATTCCAAGAGATTGTTTTGATACTGTCAAGTACTTGATTATTTCCAAGTTCTCTTTTCATTTGAATCCATGGTCATAAGTTTATACAGAACTTTGCATACTGAATCTTGTAGGAATACCTGCAAAACTAATTAGCACATGTTTCTTTGTATCCAACAAAATTGGATCCTTAGGAATTAGTGACACATGTATATATATAACCAATTATGATTTTTTCAAGTATCATGTGTGAAGATATATCATGAATGACATCATATTCAGATTCATGAAATACAATGACAGGAACATGTAATCCATGTAGTCACCTAGATATAGCTCAAGAGATATGATATGCTGAAAAAAATAGTTTTCCTTCAAAAAGAATGGATGCACAAATATAGCACAGAAGGAATAAATTATTAAAAAAAATTTCAGCATTCAGATACGCATAACACATAAGACATGACAAGAATATATTATTCAATTTAACATAATTGACATATTGAGCACATATCACAAAGACAAGTATCAAAAGATAGTTTGTAACACCCTCACATTTATTTAGTTAAATTAGAGTTTTAGGAAAATTGGTACTTGAAAATTTCTTTTTAAATTAAAATACTTATGAATATTTTTTCGGAAAAACAGACAGAGTTTCCTCTGTTTTTCGGACTTTACCGAAATTTCCTGTTTTGTACCTGTTCAGCCAGATTAATTTAAAAAAGAAAACTTATAAGTTATACAACCATTTTAAAACTAAAGCCCGGTTTTACAAAATAATACAAGTTCCAGGGCTTACTTAGCAAATTGTAGTTAATCCAGAATACTAATTAAAATATACATATCTATGTCCACTCATTCTATTATAAATACACTCTACGTGGTAGAGTGAATCCTGCTCGGCCCGTGACGATGTAAACCTCGCTTCTGTACCTGAAAAAATAACCGCAAAAGGGGTAGCAATTACGCAGAACTTAGGAGAAATAAACCCTCAATAAAATTGTGATGAACTAAGCCTAACCAACTTATAACAATCATAACATTAACAACAACACTCATTTCATTAAATTCTAAATATTCAACTCTTATTATCTTTTACTTCATTCTCACATTCTTCTTTCTCTTTTCCTTTTTAACACTTTCTTTTCATCTCTTTCATTCTTTCTTACTTTATTCTTCTATTCTTTCAATGACGACAGGTCCTATTGGACACCATCCACCAATTTAATCTTTTAATGACGACTGGTCCTACTGGACACCAGCCACCTAACCTTTTGATGACGACTGGTCCTACTGGACACCAGCCACTTAACCTTTTGATGACGACTGATCCTACTGGACACCAGCCACCAATTTAATCTTTTAATGACGACTGGTCCTACTGGACACCAACCACCAATTTAACCTTTTGATGACGACTGGTCCTACTGGACACCAGCCACTTAACCTTTTGATGACGATGGACACCAGCCACCAATTTAATCTTTTAATGACGACTGGCCCTACTGGACACCAGCCACCAGTTTAATCTTTTAATGACGACTGGTCCTACTGGACACCAGCAAGTTAACCTTTTGATGACGACTGGTCCTACTGGACACCAGCCACCAATTTAATCTTTTAATGACGACTGGTCCTACTGGACACCAGCCACCAATTTAACCTTTTGATGACGAGTGGTCCTACTTGACACAAGCCACCAATTTAATCTTTTAATGATGACTGGTCCTACTGGACACCAGCCGCTCTAGTTTTCTTTTACTCTACCCATATTCTCATTTTTCATGCTTTTCTCTTTCCTTTACTTGTTTTTGTATCCTGTTTTCTTCAATTACTTGTTTTCTTACTTTTCCACTATTTACATAAATTATCTAACATTTTTAACTCAATTCTCCACTCCTTGCTTTCATTTATTTATTCGTGATTCAATTCATACCTTTACCATACGATACACACAATTACTCATATTCTTTTACAAGTTCCCAAATTACTTAGCTTAAGCCTCACATATTCACTTGCACAATACAACATGCACCTCATTTATCACTTAAACACACATAACAATTATCACCTTCAATAATTCACAAGTAACATTCAAGAACTCATAACCCCATTACGCACATACCACACTTATCATAATCAATTTTTCACATATCATTATCACATACCTTCACATTCTACCTCACGCTCATTTTCATTCAAATTATTCCCTTTCATTCAAATTAATCCTCACGTCAACTTGATCTACTAATTATCAATACATTTTAATAAATCTAACCAACTCACACAACATACACTTAGCATACCAATTTCAAGTTTGCATATATTTAAATTTTCCCCAGGCTCATGTTTATACCTTAAAATCTTCCCTTTATCACTTAATTATTATACGATGCAACACATATCCCATTTATCATTCAAGCATAGGTACATTCCGAGAATTTCATATTTGTCATTTAAGCATACATCATAATCACCATACCAATTCAATTACAAGTACCCATTTAGGTTTTCCTTTCATTTGTTTTCATACTTTACTTTAGGTCTATATTAACTACCCTAGATTTCACTCACCAACACACCCATATACCCAATTATTTTGTTGTCTTAGTTCAATAGTCTTTTATCAAATCATTCGCTATCTTTTTTTACTTACTCAATTCATAATTAATCTATCATTTCTAAGTTTATATTCACTCTCCTTCCACATTAATAACCGATATCACATACACGTCATCATAAACACATATATTGACAATTGCATATTCTCATATAATTCATCAAACATTAACTTCCAATAATCATAGCATGCCTTTAAAATTATAATTAATTAATGAGAGGTTCTATTTTTCCCTAAACTTTTATCCTTTGTTATTACTAATTACCCTAAGGCTCATTAATATATGTATTCTTCTACACTTAATCATCACTACCAACATCCCAAAATTTATCCCCTAAGCCAGGTAAGAGTCCCCTCTTACCTCTGGGTTTCAATAGAATCTGATTTGCGGCTCAGCGGGGGAGATCCTGCTTCGGCTTATCCCGATTCCAAGCAAATTCGCCAATCTGACCCGGCTCACGTCGAATAGGTCGAAACCCAACAGTGACAACTACGGCTTACCCGACCGGCGTCGGTTCGATTCACGACACAGCACCAAGCAAAGAGTTAAACCCCAATCTTCGATCCCGATGATGGTGACGTTAACGTTGATGGCGGTTGATCTAGTGCGGCGGTGGCTCCACCGTAGCTGGCGGCGGATCGCGACCCCGGGGCTACAAGTCGCGACTCGCGACTGGAGAAGGAGGAAGCTGGTTCGCTTGCTCGTGTGTGTTGTCTCCTCCAGCAGCGATGGCGACAGCGGCGACGCAGAAGCTCCTGGTTCGTGGTTCGAGGGCTGGTGGCGGCGATGGGAGAGAGAGAAATAGCGAGGTAGGAGAGGGAAAGAGAAGGACGCACGGCGGTGGCTCTAGGTCGGGTGGCGCCGGTGGAGTTGAAGGCGGCGGTGAGGTGGTTTGGCGGCGGCTGGCTTGTGGAGGGAGAAGAAGATGTGAGAGAGAGGGAGAGACTAGGGCCGACTGGGCTGTTAAGAGGGAAGAAGGAGTTGTTGAGGGGGGTTTCGAACCCCCTTCCTCGTATTTTTTTTTTATTATTACATTATTATTATTATTTTTGTTATTATTATTATTATTTTTCTTTTTCTTTTTATTTTTATTTATTATTTATTATTATTATTACTATTACTATTAGTATTACTTGTGTTAGTATGGTTTTAAAACACTAATACCATTTTTCTTTATTTGTTTATTGCAAATCTCAATAAATACTAATAATAAAATGTAAGCATTTAGTAAGTACTTATATAAAATTATAAAGTTAAGAATCTTAAAATTCTTAAAACAAGTTCAACATTTAAAATGTCAAAATATATTAAAGTATAGAAAATATATTTTTAATAATGTCTTAGAGTCAAATATTTAAAAACACTAAACATAATTCATTATTGTATATATAAAAGTTAAGTAAAGTATTCAAAATGTTTAGCATTATTTTATTATGATAATTTTCTTTAAAAGAATTCACTTTTAAAATATAATTAAATATACTTTTGTAATTAACATAATGTATTCTATGAAAATACCCAACACCTAAATAGTTGATTTTCAGAAACAATTATTTAATTCTATAAAACTTAAAATTTATAAATTTAAAGAAATCAGGATGTTACTATTCTCCCCTACTTGAGAGAATTTCGTCCCCGAGATTCATATTACACGAAGTAAGGGTTAACAACGACTTACTCCCCCACTTAGAAAGCGTCTAAGTGAAGGATTCGCCGTGACTTCCGCTTACTCCTTAGGATTCTTAACATTGTACACTTGATCGGTTGTGATCCTCTTAATCACAACACCTTTCCTATTTCTAGTACCAGGTTCAATAGCTTGGGGTCATTCTATTGGGGAATTTGCTGGCAAGATTGGCCAACTGGTAGCTCCTTCTATACCCCGACTTATACCTACAATTCTTGGTTCTTAGAGAAGGTTCTCTGAGTCGAGTATCGAACTGAGGATAACAACGCTTAACCATGCTTTTTACTCCCTTGATGCGGGTCCGACAGGGTTCACCTCAAAGATTAACCTTAGCGACATTCGCATCCTACTCCATTGCTGCTTCAACTCCGCTTGTTCGACAGTTTCAAATCGTCATGGGAATACCTAGAAATTGGTCCTACTCTAAGGTCAAGGTCAAAGTTTAGCTCTACCTCTTAATTTACCAAAGGTTGGTTCCCAACCGTCTCTTCGAGAACTTCCACAGCTGCTAATGCGGGGTATTGAAGTTTATAGTTTCTTGGTACTCCCAGGTTAGGATAGCGTTACTAGACATCTAACTCATGTCCAGCATAACATCCCAACGAGTTGAGGGTAACCGGTTTGGTTCACTTGAATTTTCGTTCCGGCACGCGAAGATGGCAATTTCACGCATACTTAGGATGTCTTCTCCGAAGAGCTAGGGAGAATGATAACTAATGGTTCGTACGGTATTCCTACCAACAATAAGCCTAGTCTCTTCATGGGTATACGAGGACACTTTACACTTTGTCCTCGCTCGTCTTTCTTTCTCATCCGCATTCTTCACTCGAATGTGACTTAAACTGGTTTACTAAGTTCTCCCCCACTTGGCATCGACATACCCGGCTGTGTCAATGTCAAGGGGTAGGCTTGGTCGATTCTAAGAATCAATTGTCTAAGTTCTTGATGGTCCTTTGAGATTGAGGGTAGTGTCGAATTGTTTATCTATGGGTGAGCTTAGAGTTATACTGAGTTCCTATGATTTGACAATTTTCTCGTATCTACGCATCTAAGTTCTCTTATTCGATGGGAAACGCGGTTTGATGGTTCAACTCGATTGGTCTCGATGAGGATACTTGATGAGGTTGTTGAGATTATCCGAATCGATCCGAACACCCGATTACGAATATGGATAAGGGGCTTGATGGACTCACTGAAATCAAATTTGGCTTTTCACAGATTTGGGGTTCCTATCTCGATTATTCTGGTTTTGAGCTGGGAGGTTGCAATGATATCGTTTGTCAGTAGACACTAAGATCGGGGTGATCAGTCCCAACCTCACATCTATCAACAGCGTAGCATTGTCCTTTTAATGGTTAGTGTTATCCATTAACAGACGCAAGAATCAAGACGGCCAATCCTGATCTTACCTTCCATTAAACGACGATACTATCGCAGGGTTTGGGTTAAATTTCAATTAGAGTCTTACAACTTGTTGATGTTTTCTAAGGCTTTTCACTGTTCCTTAGAACTGCAGTGATCCTATCATTGTCACTGCGCCTACTAGCCATGGGGCTTAATTCCTGAAGAAAGAAAAGTTAATACACATATAAAATAACTACGTGACTAAGCATGAATATCTATAAATATATATGTACTTAGGTATCTAATTTAAACTTGACTCTGACTTTCGGTCACTCGCTTGTTGAGTAAACCGCTGGAGTTGTGAGTCCAAACTCCAAGGCCGAGGAAAAACTGCTCTGATACCATAATGTAACACCCTCACATTTATTTAGTTAAATTAGAGTTTTAGGAAAATTGGTACTTGAAAATTTCTTTTTAATTTAAAATACTTATGAATATTTTTCCGGAAAAACAGACAGAGTTTCCTCTGTTTTTCGGACTTTACCGAAATTTCCTGTTTTGTACATGTTCAGCCAAATTAATTTAAACAAGAAAACTTATAAGTTATAGAACCATTTTAAAACTAAAGCCCGGTTTTACAAAATAATACAAGTTCCAGGGCTTACTAAGCAAATTGTAGTTAATCCAGAATACTAATTAAAATATAGATATCTATGTCCACTCATGCTATTATAAATACACTCCACGTGGTAGAGTGAATCCTGCTCGGCCCGTGACGATGTAAACCTCGCTTCTGTACCTGAAAAAAATAACTGCAAAAGGGGTAGCAATTACGCAGAACTTAGGAGAAATAAACCCTCAATAAAATAGTGATGAACTAAGCCTAACCAACTTATAACAATCATAACATTCACAACAACACTCATTTCATTAAATTTTCAATATTCAACTCTTATTATCTTTTACTTCATTCTCACATTCTTCTTTCTCTTTTCCTTTTTAAAAATTTCTTTTCATCTCTTTCATTCTTTCTTACTTTATTCTTCTATTCTTTCAATGACGACAGGTCCTATTGGACACCAGCCACCAATTTAATCTTTTAATGACGACTGGTCCTACTAGACACCAGCCACTTAACCTTTTGATGACGACTGGTCCTACTGGACACCAGCCACCAATTTAATCTTTTAATGACGAGTGGTCCTACTGGACACCAGCCACCAATTTAACCTTTTGATGACGACTGGTCCTACTGGACACCAGCCACTTAACCTTTTGATGACGACTGGTCCTACTGGACACCAGCCACCAATTTAATCTTTTAATGACGACTGGTCCTACTGGACACCAGCCACCAATTTAACCTTTTGATGACAACTGGTCCTACTGGACACCAGCCACTTAACCTTTTGATGACGACTGGTCCTACTGGACACCAGCCACCAATTTAATCTTTTAATGACGACTGGTCCTACTGGACACCAGCCACCAGTTTAATCTTTTGATGACGACTGGTCCTACTGGACACCAGCCACTTAACCTTTTGATGACGACTGGTTCTACTGGACACCAGCCACCAATTTAATCTTTTAATGACGACTGGTCCTACCGGATACCAGCCACCAATTTAACCTTTTGATGACAACTGGTCCTACTGGACACCAGCCACCAATTTAATCTTTTAATGACGACTGGTCCTACTGGACACCAGCCGCTCTAGTTTTCTTTTATTCTACCCATATTCTCATTTTTCATGCTTTTCTCTTTCCTTTACTTGTTTTTGTATCCTGTTTTCTTCAATTACTTGATTTCTTACTTTTCCACTGTTTACATAAATTATCTAACATTTTTAACTCAATTCTCCACTCTTTTCTTTCATTTATTTATTCGTGATTCAATTCATACCTTTACCATATGATACACACAATTACTCATATTCTTTTACAAGTTCCCAAATTACTTAGCTTAAGCCTCACATATTCACTTGCACAATACAACATGCACCTCATTTATCACTTAAACACACATAACAATTATCACCTTCAATAATTCACAAGTAACATTCAAGAACTCATAACCCCATTACGCACATACCACACTTATCATAATCAATTTTTCACATATCATTATCACATACCTTCACATTCTACCTCACGCTCATTTTCATTCAAATTATTCCCTTTCATTCAAATTAATCCTCACGTCAACTTGATCTACTAATTATCAATACATTTTAATAAATCTAACCAACTCACACAACATACACTTAGCATACCAATTTCAAGTTTGCATATATTTAAATTTTCCCCAGGCTCATGTTTATACCTTAAAATCTTCCCTTTATCACTTAATTATTATACGATGCAACACATATCCCATTTATCATTCAAGCATAGGTACGTTCCGAGAATTTCATATTTGTCATTTAAGCATACATCATAATCACCATACCAATTCAATCACAAGTACCCATTTAGGTTTTTCTTTCATTTGTTTTCATACTTTACTTTAGGTCTATATTAACTACCCTAGATTTCACTCACCAACACACCCATATACCCAATTATTTTGTTGTCTTAGTTCAATAGTCTTTTATCAAATCATTCGCTATCTTTTTACACTTACTCAATTCATAATTAATCTATCATTTCTAAGTTTATATTCACTCTCCTTCCACATTAATAACCGATATCACATACACGTCATAATAAACACATATATTCACAATTGCATATTCTCATATAATTCATCAAACATTAACTTCCAATAATCATAGCATGCCTTTAAAATTATAATTAAGTAATGAGAGGTTCTATTTTTCCCTAAACTATTATCCTTTGTTATTACTAATTACCCTAAGGCTCATTAATATATGTATTCTTCTACACTTAATCATCACTACCAACATCCCAGAATTTATCCCCTAAGCCAGGTAAGAGTCCCCTCTTACCTCTGGGTTTCAATAGAATCTGATTTGCGGCTCAGCGGGGGAGATCCTGCTTCGGCTTATCCCGATTCCAAGCAAATTCGCCAATCTGACCCGGCTCACGTCGAATAGGTCCAAACCCAACAGTGACAACTACGGCTTACCCGACCGGCGTCGGTTCGATTCACGGCACAGCACCAAGCAAAGAGTTAAACCCTAATCTTCGATCCCGGTGATGGTGACGTTAACGTTGATGGCGGTTGATCTAGTGCGGCGGTGGCTCCACCGTAGCAGCGCTGGTGGCAGCGGATCGTGACCCCGGGGCTACAAGTCGCGACTCGCGACTGGAGAAGGAGTAAGCTGGTTCGCTTACTCGTGCGTGTTGTCTCCTCCAGCAGCGATGGCGAAAGCGGCGACGCAGAAGCTCCTGGTTCGTGGTTCGAGGGCTGGTGGCGGCGATGGGAGAGAGAGAAAGTAGCGAGGCAGGAGAGGGAAAGAGAAGGACGCACGGCGGTGGCTCTAGGTTGGGTGCGCCGGCGGAGTTGAAGGCGACGGTGAGGTGGTTTGGCGGCGGCTGGCTTGTGGAGGGAGAAGAAGATGTGAGAGAGAGGGAGAGACTAGGGCCGGCTGGGCTGTTAAGAGGGAAGAAGGAGTTGTTGAGGGAGGGTTTCGAACCCCCTTCCTCATATTTTTTTTATTTTTTTTATTATTACATTATTATTATTATTGTTATTATTATTATTATTATTATTTTTCTTTTTCTTTTTTTTATTTTTTATTTATTATTATTATTATTATTACTATTACTATTAGTATTACTTGTGTTAGTATGGTTTTAAAACACTAATACCATTTTTCTTTATTTGTTTATTGCAAATCTCAATAAATACTAATAATGAAATGTAAGCATTTAGTAAGTACTTATATAAAATTATAAAGTTAAGAATCTTAAAATTCTTAAAACAAGTTCAACATTTAAAATGTCAAAATATATTAAAGTATAGAAAATATATTTTTAATAATGTCTTAGAGTCAAATATTTAAAAACACTAAACATAATTCATTATTGAATATATAAAAGTTAAGTAAAGTATTCAAAATGTTTAGCATTATTTTATTATGATAATTTTCTTTAAAATAATTCACTTTTAAAATATAATTAAATATACTTTTGTAATTAACATAATGTATTCTATGAAAATACCCAACACCTAAATAGTTGATTTTCAGAAACAATTATTTAATTCGATAAAACTTAAAATTTATAAAGTTAAAGAAATCAGGATGTTACATAGTTAAATAAAAATAAGGTCCGTGATACTTATCATAGGAGAGGCTATCACATGTACTAAGCTTGAGTATTTGTGAGGTTCTTCCCCAAAGAGTTTTTCCATTCTTTGCCTTGAAGGAAGTGTCCCCCTTTTTAATATGTTCCCCTTCTTTAGTATTTTTCCTCAAGCATCATGACGAAAGAGAGTCTTAATTCCTCCTTTGGAATTCTTTCATTTAATTTCAATGCGCATACCTTCTCTCGTACTTGAGACATTGCCTGTAAAAATACTTAGAAACATTTCTTTTGGTATCCAAAAACTTGGATCCATATAGATTAGTAGCACAAGCATAACTAGGCATTTTGACTTTTCAAAAATTGAAGCACATGAAGGACAACATAGTCAAATGCACTTAAAAATATGCTCATGTACACAAATGCATGTCCTTATAACAAAATGTATTTCTAGTATGCCATGACATGATATCAACACATAAAGAGTGTATTCATGTGATAAAAGGAATTTTAAAAAATATTTTAACACACATGATACAACTCAATATATGGTGAAAAAATAATGCAATGCACACACAAAAAATATAATCATGTGCTTAAAAAGGTTTTCAAATAAATGAAGACACACATGATTTATTTTATCCAAGGAGTGATCATGATAAATAAAAGATTTTAAAAAAAATATTTCAGCACTCATGATACACCTTGGTATGTGCAAAAGATAGAGTAGTCCAGGTATACCTTTGTGTAGTCGTTGTTATAGTAGGGATGATAATTTGATACCTAGGACTTGTTGATCAAGGAGGCGTTTGTCCTTACCCATTGCTTCTTTCTTGAAGTCCTAGACCATTTCATTTCACCTTTAGACATGTGAGAAGTTTTGGTTGTTGGTACTTTTCTCCTTTGATCAATCCATCTATTCCTTGGCCTCTTGGAAATCACCCTTGACACTTTCCCCTTTTCTTCTCCACTTGGTTCATCCTTTTGAATAAGATTCTGCACATTCGAAACACTAGGAGAACACTTTGGTACCCATTTCAACTTGGGTCCCAGGGGGTTAGTCTTAGGTTCCTTAGAAGCCTTTGGAACCCATTGCAAATTATTTCTCATATTATAATTTTTACGATAAAAGCATAAATGAGAAATATGTCCTAAATTACCACAATAATTGCAAATAATGGGTTTGGATGATGATATGACTTTTTCAAAATTATTTTCATGAAACTTGGAATTTTTGTCATGATAGTGAGAAATACTATTGTCAACAGCTTTACTTGATTTTTGAATATCAATATCATTTTCAATTTCACTTTCAAGTAAAGAAGTTGAGCAAATAGATTTTTCAATATCATCACACTCAACAAATACGTTCTCAACATGATTTTCAAGATTTATGCATTTTTCAAAAATGGTTGAGAAACTATTTTCCAAAAACATCTCTTTATCAAAAATATCTCCATTTTTCAAAATATCAATTTCATTTTCAATCAAGGAGAGTTTTTGTAAAGAGTCCAAGTTTTTATTTTCTAAAGATATCAAATCATCATTTAAATCATTATATGCAAATTGTAGAGATTTAGAACAAAAACTATTTTGCATTACCTCATGTTCCTCATGGGCCAAGTATTTGGATGTTTCATTTTCATCTTCCATCGATTCCTCATCCGAAGAGCTTGATTCCTCCATTGAGTCCATGAAGCTTTTAAACAGTCTCTCTAATTCATCTTCATCGCATAATGAGCTACTCCCCACGTTTTCTGTTTCATCATCAAAATCTTCGTCCAGGCAGTTTGATATCTCATGCTCAATATCATTTTCTCCTTGTTCCTTCTCCTCTTTCCTGTGGACACTAACACTTCCATGAAGATCGTTAGTAGCATAGTGTATATGTAAAGTGTCCCAAATATCCTTAGCATTTTCACAATTTTCAACTATAGCATATGCATCATAGATCAAAGCATTTTTCAAAATATGCATAGCTTGAATATTGAATGAAAAAGATTTTTCAACAAAATCATTTAAAACATGTTTTTGATCAAAACCATTAAGAACAATATGCCATAAACGAAAACTAATAGATTGAAGAAATATTTTCATTCTAGCACTCCAATAGAGAAAATTATTTCCATCAAAAAATGGTGCTTCATCGAATGAAAATCCCTCCATATTAAAACAAATAAAATATCCCAACGCTGCCAATCTACAATGATCTTTATACTCGGGCTGTTAAGCCTTTACCAAAGCACGAAGCTCTGATACCAATTGTTAGAATTATTGATAGGATTGGCAGCCGTCACCCAAGAGGGGGGGGGGGTGAATTGGGTGTTTATGAAAACATTGGAAAATATTTTCTTTAAAACTTTTTCAACAAACTTAAAGAGATTTTGCAGCGGAAAATAATATAATGTTGAAAACGATTGCGCAGAAGCGAATAATATTAATAATTATATATAAACTAATATGCGCGGATACGAATTTAAAATAAGAACAAAGAAAACGTATGATACCGCGCTTATTATTTTAAATTCTCTTAAAATAGATTATTATGAAAATAGTTGTTATGATGCGCAACAAATAAATATAACAACGAAATATAAAAGAGATAGGGATAGAAGAGATTGCACCGGAGATTTTATCCTGCTTCGGCAAACCCGGCCTACTCCAGTCCCCAAGCGACCCGCTTGAGCTTTTCACTAAACCAAAGACGCCTCGCGTCCCCAAGTACAACCAGAGCGCCCCGCAAGCTACTAGGAACCTCCTTTCGCTAGGGACCTCGACAACAACCAGATAGCCTAACTACTAGGTGCCCCACCGTTCGTCTAGCACTACCCAATAAAGAAGGGTTCCTAACCCTACACACACGAACGCCGCACGTTCGCACTAGGAGATTCACTCCTTACTCTCTAAGGGTCACACACCCCTTTACAACCACGGTTACGGTATGAGTAATTGGTTTGGTACAACCACTATAATGCACTCTTCTTAGTGCAGATACAACAATATAAGGTTCTAAAAATATTGTGTTCTAAACAACACGAATACAACAATAAAGCTCTATGGCAATGTAGTTAAATCACAAGTACTATGGCCAAGAAAAGGTTTTCTTCTCAAATAGATATCAACATTTAAGAACTGGTTGAAGGAGAAGAGAAGAAGAGAAGAACGTGAAGAAGAAAAAGGTTGGATCCGAAAATATGAAAAGATCAAATCATTTTAAACACATTTTTAACACATGTTTAAAATCAAAAACCAATCTTAAAGTTAAGAATTAAAACCAAAGATTTGAGAATATTTGAAATTCAAATTTTGAATTTGAAAAATAGAATCAGAATCAAATCAAAACTGATTTTGGAAATAAATCAAATTTAAAATAAGAATGAAATCAAATCCGGAAATATTCAAAATTGATTTTCTGAAATCAAATAAGTAAAATAATATTTTTGAAATCAATAAAATCAAATCAAATAGATTTAAAGAATAAAATAAAATAGAATAAAATCAATTTTGAAATGAGAAACAAATAAAATAGATTTTTGAAATAAGTTATAAAATCAAAAAATAAATCAAAACGATTTACAAAATAAAATAAAGATTTGATTCTTAAAACGAAAACAGGAAATAATTCAAATTTAAAATAATTTTTGAATTTTATAAAATAAATCAGAATCTTTTATATAAAAACAAATCAGGAAATAATCAAAATGATTCTGACACATTTTTCAATAAAACATGAAGTAATCGATTACTTTCTGAAGGTAATCGATTATTCCTTCAAAAATAGAAATTCTTAAATTCATTTGAAAAACAAGTAATCGATTAGACCAACAATAGTTAATCGATTACTGAGCCTCTGATAGGCATATGATGCAACATCATGTAATCGATTACTACAGAGCCTTTAATCGATTACTAAGCTTCTGAAAAATATGTGATGCAACAATTATAATCGATTACTTGAGCTAGGTAATCGATTACTCTCATAAGAAAGTAATGGATTAGCAAAGTTCACTTAATCGATTACAAGCTCTCTGATTTTTCTATGATGCAACAAAGTTAATCGATTAACTCATGCAAGTAATCGATTACTCCTTCTTGCATTCATAAAAAATATTCAGAGTTTTGTAACATCAAGTATTTCCACAGAAACTAAGTTAAAAACAAATTTTTTACTAAAAATCTTTTTGCAAATAAAACATTTTTCATAAAAAGTTCTTTTCTTCTCCTTAACATGAAAAACTAATTTTGGCCATTAGACACTTGTAATAAAAATTCATTACCTTACAAATTTCCTATGGGTCAGGCTATACTAAACTTGAACATGAAGCTTGAGCCTTGACTTTAGCCTTGAAACTTGATGCTTGAACTTGATGCAGCTTGATGCTTGAAACTTTGAATCTTGTTTGTAATCATCAAAACATTATCTTCTAGAATCCTTCTAGCATTACTCTTTACGTCCTTTGGGGCAAGCTTGACTTCCAACAATTTTACTGTTGCAGTAATCTGTTTTTGATTTTCAAAGAGGTTTTAAGTTACTAATATTATTTTATGATCTACGATTTTTCTATGTATTATGAAAAAGGATTCAATTGGTTTAAGTTATCGTTTTGTGAATATAATGTATAATTGATTGGTCTTTTGAATTGTATTATCAATGTTTAAGGTTCGAGTGAAGCAAATTCGGGTAATCAGAATCAGTTGTCTCTAGCTTCACATCCAGGTGAGAGAGTAGCTATCTTAAGACATAATGGCACTAAGGTAACATTAGGATGATTTCGACCATCTCAAAAGTCGGAATCCAAAGTTATATGTCAAGATACGAGACGACAATTGATTATGGTGTGCTTAGTCGTTCTACGTTGCGACAATAACTTTATATTGATTGTCTGATTTTATTTTGTTATGGCATGTTGTATAATCTAAAGTTATCCTGCTTAATATGATCTTGGAAATGATAAGAGAACATGTGATGAGGTATCAAATGTATTTGGATATGTTTATGGAATCATGGTTTATTCTATGAAAGACTATTTGATATATTGGGACGGTTGTTTCTATGAAAAAGGACCTGGTATATTTAGACTTATACTATGAAAATAAAATATGAGAATGATTAATCTTGTGGAAATTCGAAAGTAGTAACAGTGTACAGTGATGGTGCAAGCGGCACAATAATCTTTGTTGTATATCCCCTTTAAGTGACTGGCCACGTGGATGACTGTGTCGTGGTTGCAAGTCTTGTGGAATCCACTGTACCATAGGGAGGTGTTTGCTGTTACCCTTAGAGGTTGAGGCCCGTTAGAAGTGAGACTTAGAATGGGTCGACCAAACTAGGTTAATAAAAGACTTAAAAGACTTAAAAGACTTTAAGCTTAATCCTTTCTAACTACGCGTTGAGAGAGAAGTAGTGGAGAGGAAAGATACCATATACTTGGAGACCGGTGTATCTTCGAGTGGTGATTGCAATAGGGGAGGGCAAGGACGGTGAAACGTCAAGAAGCCTTGAGTGCTTCCTTAGGCGGGACAACGTTACAATGATCAAGGTCACCTACTGGGCATTTATCGTAGCAAGGACTGCACGTACAACTAAGGATAGAGCTGTCGCCCCCTTGAGCAAATCGGAGATGGTGAGAGGGAATCTGAATCAAGGCTAAAGGTCATCGATTTTCTTATGTATTGACCAACAGAGCGTGGTCCACTTTGATTTTGTTTTGCTGGCTAGAGGTGTGGCTTCAGCTTGGTACATACCCTTTGACACTTGATGCCTGTGTGGTTAGGATTCCTGTGCATCCCATCTGCTTTCCGAATCAGGTTGTGGTTGGATATGGAGGAGGAGATGTATCGTGTGTGCTGACTTACCCTTCGCTTCAATGATTTCCCTCCCTAAATCATTGACAGCTATGTTATGGTTCTGGATAAGAGAACTGAGAAAGCTTACCAAAGATTTTAATGAAACATTTGAATCTATTACGAGAATGATGTAAAGAGTATCGTTATGAAATGAAAGTACTGTTATGATGAAGCATGATGTAATCTGTGTATCTATGTTGTATATGCATGTTGTATCCTAATGTGACCCTTAGAGTAAGCCCATGCCGTCGACGATTATATCGTTCAGATCGCTTACTCTCTCTGTTTTCCCCTTCTCTATGGACATTGGGAATAATGTCCACAGATGGCAGATCCAGTTAGGTGTCAGATAGATATTTCAAATAGTGGGGTGGCGTTTTTGGAAGACTTCGGGCATTGGGAAGTTAAACAGACTGGATGGCTATGGGAAGGACCGACCAGAATTGAGATCATCGACCCTGGCTTCGTTGTTTGTGGGAGGATGACGGACGAAAACCCATGTGTGTTGTATCTCCGCGACCAAGTGGTTGGTGGTCCCGTCACTTATCATGAGATTCACCCGGCATTGAGGCAAATGGACTTCGAGGATATCTCCGATGGAGAAGAAGATCCAAATGCGGCGTCTGATAGCGACGAAGAGATAGCTTCAGAGGAAGGATTAGAAGATGTTCAGGAGGAAGAAATACAAGAGGAGTTTCAAGAGGACGTGTTAGAAGAAGATCAGGACATGGAGATGTGGGATATGGAATTGAATGAAGATGCAGCTATTTGGGAGCTTGATGATCTTCAGGAAGATTTTGAGATATGGGAACCTGATGAGGAGGAAGATCAAGAAAAAGGGCCAGTAGAGTGAAAGTTCGATCCAGAGGAGGCACCTGCTGTTGAGAGTAGTGATGATGAAGAGTTTTATATTTGTTATAAGGTTTAAGTAGATTGAGTCTGCTCTGATAGGACTAATGTACTCTTTAGAATTGGCATAGACCTTTTTGTTCTAAATCTTCATTGTAATCAATGTCATGCCTTTTTAGGTAATGACCATTTTAATGAAATGTCTATTCAGTATAATTTTTGTATCAATGGTATTACTGCAAATTCAATATAATCAAATGCTTTTCAAGGAAACCATTAGGGAAAAATAATGTTGTGAGAAAATAAGTTTTTTTGGAAATGTGTTTTGTAATGTCTCAGTTTGGAATAGAACAATATGAAAGGATATTTTGCAACTTAAGTTATTTTAAAAGTTAACTAAGATAATGGAAATCCTTTTTGATTAAGAAGTTAGAAAATAATTATTGTATTTAAAAAAAATGACGCAAATTTTTGCTAAAATTCTATGTCCAAATTGGGGTGTTACATAAGTGGGAAAGGGTTTTTATATGCATTGAAACGCAAAAGTTTTATTCAAGAGGTTTCATTTTAAATATTTTATGAAATATTTTGAGACAGGGAGTTTAAAAAAGTATAAGAAATTATTTTTAAGTGGGGGAGGATTCTCCCTAATGATATTTTGAAGAATAATAACATCAGAACAGTCTTTTATGTAATTTTGAAAATGTGGAATTTTGAATAATGAATTTCGGGGACGAAATTCCTTTTAAGTGGGGGAGTAGTGTAGCACCCCAAATTTTTAATCTCTGATTAATGAAAATTTAATTATAAAGTTTATTTATAATTAATTACTTTTATTTTAATCCTTGATTAAAAAACTATTTATTATGCATGTGTTTGATAAAAGAAAATATGTAGAAAAGACTAGATAATTATTAATATGTGAAAATAAGTTTTTTTTACATATTAGTCCTTGTTTTAGGACCTAAAAATAATAATAGAAAGGTTTTGGAGGGAAAGGAAATAAAAATAATTATTTTTCAAATTTTGGCTGAAAGGCTCAAGTCTTTCTGAAAAGACTCGAGTATTCTGCACAGTGTTGCTCAACAATAGTGCGTTTGATGAGTCAACCACCGAGTTACTCCAGTGTTGACACGAAAGCAGCCCCTCAACACGTCCATGTCTTCGTGTCGACATGCATGAGCCACTGATTTGGCTATAAATAGCCATGGTTGACGAATCAACCACTCATTTTGCCAAATTCGTGAAGAATTTCTGAGTTTAGGGTTCATAACTTTATGCCTTCGATTCTCCTTGGTTCTTAAGAGTTGAAACACAAATTATACACCATTGTGAAGCTCACGTTCAGGGCTTCACAAAGATACCAACATCGTGAGCTGAGAATGTGTGTGAGAACAATCGAAGCTCGAAAGTTCGGGTCTCTTTGCTGTCAAACCAGAAATACAGAGTCTTGGAGCTCACTTTGGAGCTCGATTGTAGAGCTCGATTGTGGTAAGTTCAAGTTTCCTCTTGGTTTGAAACTTGTTAGATTTCAAAGTTAATATTGCAGAGATCATAGTATAACCATTTTCCCCAAATCATATGCATGTTTGATGGGTCAAATTCTCTGGTTTTTGCACCCTGTTGAGTTGCTCGAGTCTGAGAGGGAGCTTTTGGAAATTGATGTTTTGGCGTAAATCCCTGCTCAAATCCTGTTCAAGCATGACCTTAAGGTATGGGGGAAGCTAACCATTTGCTAGAATGAGAATGAAATGCATTAGAAAATAGTATGAGCCACCATGAGGCTTTAAGGGCTTAGTTTGAAATAGGACTTTGGCGTTGAGGCCAATCTGAGCCATAAGACTCGTTGGAACAAGTTTATTTAGATGCATGTGAACTTAATTGATGCTGAAACCATGATGAAAATGAGTAGAATTGAATTTGATATGTTAAGTTGCTCAAAATGTGATTTTTATGCATAATCGCTGTTCAGATTTGATTCTCTATAATTTGATGTAATCTCTGTGTTGGAACATTTTTTATATCCATAAATATAACTTTGTTGATCATTGGTTTTGGTTAGATTTGGTTAAAATTGAAAATGGTATGTTAAAACCCAATTTTTCAGTGTTTTACTGTTAGCAAGACTTGAGTCTCTGACTCGAGACTCTAGTGTTTTCTGATGCACCAGTGCATCTGATAGAACCAACACTCGATTATTTGGGTCAAGACTTGAGTATTGTCTGATGCAGCATTAGAACTAATCTGATGAACCACTCGAGTCTTTGATGAACCACTCAAGTCTTCTGGGTTGATGAACAA
The DNA here is from genome assembly GCA_037953625.1 of Crotalaria pallida. Lineage (NCBI taxonomy): Eukaryota > Viridiplantae > Streptophyta > Magnoliopsida > Fabales > Fabaceae > Crotalaria > Crotalaria pallida. Next base: position 91,491,344 of record CM075651.1, on the reverse strand, counting down.
CTCGAGTCTTCTGAAAACCACTCGAGTATTTTTGAAAATATGACACACAAATTTTCAGAAAACCTATTATCCACTCGAGTCTTCTTATTAATCACTCGATTATCCTGGACAAAATGATGAACTACTCGAGTCTTTTGGCTAAGACTCGAGTCTTTTTTACCTGAATGCCGAAAAAATGCCATTTTTAATCTAACCAAGTTTAATAAAACCTAATGACACTTATGGATAATAAAATCATGATTCAAAGGATGAATTATTTTATCAGCTACATTGATATCCCTCATTGATGAATTTATTACATGTTGCACATAATGAGATTAATGGATAATCTTTAATGGAACATTTATGTGCATTCATACATGGTGATAAGGCGATAGGATATCATTTGTCATGTTCGTGGAACATGAGGAGGGTACTCTGGGAGTACCAAATGGATACGACAAGTTTGATGACACATTCTAGGAATGTGGCAACATCCGAGGGAATGTTTTTAAGGATGATGTAACACCCCAAATTTCGTTTCCCGATGTAATACAATTATGATTTATGGAAGATTATTTTATAAATTATTTTCTTAATCATAATTATATTTCGTAAATCAATTAGGATGATTATGAGTTAGTATTGGTATTTGCCAAAATAGAAAAAATATTTTAGCAAGAGAATAATATGTGAAAATGAGATTTTTACATATTAGTCCCTGAATGAGGACCTAGAAGCAATATTAGGAAGACTTTGGAGGGAAGGGCATTAAGATAAATATTTTTGAAATTTGACCATGGAAATACTCGAGTAATCGAGTCAGTGGAGAACTCGTGAGTGCGGTTGATGAGTCAACACACGACGATTTCCCTTGATTGCCACGAAAACACTTCATGGACACGCTTATGGGCATCGTGGCAAGCTGCATGATCATGAGCAACGTCTATTTAAGCGCTTGGTTGATGAGGGTGAAGGATTTGGTTGGCTTTACTCTGAAAACATAGAGTTAGGGTTCCTGATTTCGAACGTTGATTACTCGATCGTGTTTGAGAGTGGATTTGAGAGTGATACACCATTGTAAAGCTCACATCACGAGCTTTACAAAGATACAAAGATTGTGAACTGAGTGTCTGTGTGGAAGGAGAATAGAAGTTGGAAAGTAAGGGTGTTTTTGCTGCCAAAGTTGGAAGCTGAGGTCTGGAGCTCACTTTCAACTTGGATTGTGGTAAGCTCTTGAACCCTATGACCCTCAAATTCGTTTATACCTCTAGTTTGAGTTGCAGAGAATCAATCCTAATCATTTTCCCCAATTTTAAATCGATTTTTGCATGTTAAATTCTCTGGTTTTGGTACTCTGTTCAACTATGGCTGCATGCAAAGGATTTTTGAGGATTCATATTTCCAGCCAATCTCTCTGCAAACTCAGTGTTGATTCACGAATTAGAGGTAAGGGTGAAGCTTCTAATTCACTAGAATAAGTTTAAATTATGTGAAATTAGGATGGGAGTCAATAAATGACTCTATGGGCATAGTTGGAATAGGTTTGAGGCTTGGAGGCCTTTCTGGACTTAACTGAGAGTTTGGACAAGTTTGTTAGGTCATATGCAATGTGTACTAATGCTGAAAATGTAATGGATATATGTAGAATTGAATTTGGTATGCCAAGTTGTGGAAAAATGCATTTTATGCAATATTGTTGATAATCTGTGATTCAGTGTTAGATGTTGTTAATTCTGTATTGGAACATGTTTAAAATGTGTAATGTAAGCTATATTGATCTTTGGTTTGGACTGGAATGGACTATAATCGAAAATGGTATGTTAAAACTCAAATTTCAGTGCTGTCTGTCTGCAAACACTCGAGTATTATCGAGTATTATGGGTAATACTCGAGTATTTTGCCTGTTTTGGGAAAATTGATTTTCTGGAAAACTCAAGAACACTCGAGTATTCATGAGGAACACTCGAGTATTCTGGCGATTTTTAAGTGTATTTCTGGAAAATAAAAGAACACTCGAGTCTCATAAAGAACACTCGAGTATATGGATGAATTTTTAAAAATCAAGTTCTGGAAACAAAGAACACTCGAGTTCCATGAGGAGCACTCGAGTATTTTGGGAAAACTGAGGAACACTCGAGTCTAGGAGAATCTACTCGAGTATTTTGGGACCAGAGACAGAAAAACAACTTCCTTTTTAACATACCTGATGGAATGTCGATTAAGATCAATTATGCTTGTGGGAAAAAGTATCGTGTTCCAATAAAAGGATTGGGAAAGTATTAACAACAATTTAACTCACTGAGGGAAAATATTGGATGCACATAATAAGATTATTGGTTAATCTTCGTGTATAATCACATAATAAGATTATTGGTTAATCTTAGTGTATAATTTTATGTGCATACATGCATGGTTAAAGGTTGGGGATAATTCGGTGGTGACTGGCTCGATGACACATTTTGGTAATGTGGGCAGCATTTGGGAATGCTGTTACGTCTTGGTGACGTTGTGTGCACACTATCCGAGCAGTTCCACAATACATGTTGGTCATGTATGCGTATTATTTGAATGAACGTTCAATGGACAATGGAATTGGGAGACATGCATCATTACTCATAATTAATGGAATTATTATAAATGGAATACGCATGTTCATTTACATCTGCATTTGCATTGGATGTTTGTAACTGGCAATTGTTACATGCTTTATTTATTCTTATTCGATTATGTGGATTATGTGCTTACCCCTTATTGCCCATGTTAGGTGATGGCACGCTATCTAGCTTGCATCGAGTTGCGCCCGCTCCCTAGTGGAGTGTGGTACTACGAGGACCACAGAGCCACATTCGAGGGTGAGGTGGAGGTGACTCTATACCACCCCAACCCTTTGGCTCGTGTCCGTCCTCGTAGGTTTCGCATCCCTATTATCTATACTTTGCATGTACCCCCTTTCTATACTTATCATGGACCACCCCTGACTCGACCTGCTCGTCGCTTCCACTCTTTCCGTTTTCGAGCTGCTACTAGATCTCATCCCTCTGCTTCTCGAGTGATTCGAGAAGAGACTCCTATGCCTAGTCCGATGAGTCCGGTTCATGGGACACCTTCAGCGGACCCAGTGCCCAATGGTGGGGTACCCACTCAGTCGGAGGAGGTAGAGGAGGATCCGGAGGAGGGTGAGGATGAGGACGAGCCTGTCGAGCACTCCACTGGGAGCCAGTGGGGAGTTGGGGATCCACCAGGTGATGCATAGTATAGATGATTAGGATGTGGGACGGGTGGAGCAGCTGCTGGAGACTCTGGAGATCATGCTATGGAGGAGGATCACTGGACCACTTTTGGGATTTCATCTTTTGCTCTATATATATTGTACATATTTTTGGGAGATCTCAGTGACGTGGTCCTATCTTTTAGTTTGATATTATGGACTTGTATTTTGTACAAACCTGCTATCTCGACTTGACTTGGATGTATGTTGACTTTTTATGGATGATATATATATATATCTATTTTCTTTCTATAAATAGATGTACATGTGAATCATCAAGTCAAGGTCTCTATTTTCCGCTTACTCTGATAATTACGGTATTTCACCTTAATAAAAAAAAATGATTTCATAAATTTTCTGGAAAGATTTTTAATAACCACAAATGAATACCAAGTTATTTTATAAGAGCTTTATAAATGAGATTTTTATTATATCTCTTCTCGAGCAAGTCCATATATTCTATTCAAATAAACAATAACAGAGAAATTCTTTTACTAAAGTCTTATAATAAAGGAATGTGACAGATGACACATACATTCGAACTGGAACGTTTCGGTACCAAACTTGATTTCTATAATTATTCGTTTTGGAAATGTGAAATTGTACTCCGAAGAGTACCCAAAAAAATTGTATGGCAAGCTTGACAACACATTCTGGGAATGTGGGCAACAATCAGGGAATGTTGCTGAGATTGATGAGAATACGTTCTAGGAACGTAAACGTACAAACCGAATGAGACGTTTTGATTATGAACCAAACTTGTTCATTGTGACATGTTTTATGACACATTTTGGTAATGTGGCCAGCATTGTGGGATGCTGTTGATGTGGTTATTACGTCTTCGCGACGTGACGCGCACTTTGGTAGTGGCGTTATGTACCACGTTCCAAGCATGTTCGTTGTGACATACTTGATGACACATTTTGGTAATGTGGCCGGCATTGTGGAATGCTATTGATGTGGTTATTACGTCTTCGCGACGTGACACGCACTTTGGTAGGGGCGTTATGTACCACGTTCCAAGTATGTTTGTGCGGCTTGCTTGATGACACATTTTGGTAATGTGGCCAGCATTGTGGGATGCTGTTGGTGTGGTTATTACGTCTTCGCGACATGACACGCACTTTTGTAGTGGCATTATGTATCATGTTCCGAGCAGGTTCGCTATACGTTATGAAAACGTATTTTAGGTTGTTTGGATGAACGTCCATAAGAATGATAGTTGGAGAATCTCAGGAATTGAGAGATAGAAAGCATGCATCATGCCACCTATGTGGAAAGAGAAATAAATGAAATGGCGTGTGCTCATGTGTATATGCATTTCTATCATGTTGGATTGCTTACTTGTGGATGTTAGAACTTTTTCTCATTTAAGTATGCGAATGAGTATAGCTTACCTCCCTGCCCTTGTTAGGTGTTGGCCAGGTACCTAGATTGACTAGAGATCAGTGCAAGTGGATGACCCTTAGGATCATGCAGAGCATAGATATATTGGGATAGGAACTCCTTGTACAACTCTTGAAGATCCGGCCAAAGGGATGATTGGACGAAGGACCGTTGACTAGCTCTGGAACGTCTCTATTTCTGATAAAAACCATATTGTTCACAATTTGAGAGATGTATCAGAGAGAAACTTAATTTTCATAACTTGATATAAATGTGGTACTCATGGAATGATTATACTTGAAATTATGAATCGGTGTCTTAACTCATGTTTTATAAACTCCAAGAATACAAATGAATTTTCCTAATATTCTCCGCTGACTCTGATTTTATTATTTGAGCTTGGTATGAAGAAAGTATTGATGAAGTTAAACTCTTGAGATAACTCCAAGCACACATTTTCAGCATTGCTCACATCCACTCCCTTGTATTCAAGGATGCGAGAAATGAGAATGCCGAATGGCAAGCCTCCTTTAAAGCCAGGATGAATAACTTTCAACAAAATCCTTTTTAGTTCAGCCACCCAATTTAGCTTGATGGCAAACTTACAAGCAAACATGGTTTTCAAATCACACTCAGTGGGTTGGGCAAGATTTGTGGTTCTAAGGCTTAGAATATGAACAATGATATAATGCAAAATACGGTTCTCAACAGAAAAAGACCCAACTTTCAAATGCTCATTTTCCTTATACAGTAGAGGGTCTTTTAAATAGGTTTTATAAAATTTAGTGTATGAGAAACCAGCAAATCTTTCATCATTATCAATGCCCATAGTGAATCCTTCCTCATCTAAACCAGCAACATCCATAAACAGATCAGAATCCAAATCAATAAACACTCCTCCAACTTCAGTATGAATATGCTCATCAATCTCTACAAGATTGCCAAAGAATTCTCTAACTAATTGAGGGTACACTCTACCCTTGAGCGTAACAAATTTCTCGACCCCTTGCATTCTCATAATAAAAGGAAACTCAAAACCTTCATTGATGAACGAAGGAAAATCCACAGATTTGAGCATACCTATTTTATAAGAGTCAAAACGTGTAGGCATAGAGACAACTTCCTTGCTCTTCCTTTTTCTCATGCCTGGTGGGTTCAGAGAAGCACCTGGAGTAGATTTCACACGCTTGCCCCTTTGATTGTCAGCCATGGATGAGAGAGAGAGGAGAAACCAAGACTTTAGGGTTAAAAAGAGGGGTTTTGGATTTTTGGTGAAAAGAAGGAGAAATAGATAGAAAAACAAAAGAGAATAGGAAGGAGGAACACGGTTTTGATGGATTTGGAGCTTAACTTGACAGATTTGTAGGAAGAAGGACGAATTTGTGAGGAGAGGGAAGAGAGAACACGAAGGAGAAAGAGGAACTCTAAAAGAGTTTTGCACAAAGTTCGATTTTAAAGCTGTTTTTAAAAACTGATATCTGTTGTATTAATCGATTGTCAATCGATTAATACGACTTTTAACAAATACTGAAATTCAAAAAAATTTAAGGTATAATCGATTACCAATCGATTAAATCTGTCAGTTATACAGAAAACCTTTGTTTATTTTCCAGTATTTAAAATGAAATTTTGTGCAAGACATTTATGGCTTTTGACAGACACAACAATCCTCTAGCAAATGATCATGTAAATACTAATATCAAATTTCAATTAAATTGATTTAAAGAGGTGCATTTTGGCAAAAATAAAGTAAAAAAAATTATGTATAAGACACATGTACCATATGCTTTGAAGAGGCATTTTTGATTTTAGTCCAATTAGCATTCTTGCCCTTCAAAGATACCTGCAAGACAATTAAGTTTTGCTTTTTGGTACCCATATTGTTTTGGGTCCATGTGAGTTAGCATAAGAATCGTTTCCTTTCTCTATCCAAACATAGGAACCATTAGGTACACCAAACCTTTTAATTTTACAAACATTTGATGTGTGACCATAGATACCACAATAAAAGCAAGTTGGATTTTTAGAAAAATTTATGTTTGAGAATGAACCAACTTTTCTAATATTTTTCTTTTTGGCATTGGTGTAACCTAAACCGGTTTTGTTTGAACTGCTTCTTTGATTGATAAGTAAATCATTAAGCATTTATCACTCCTTGTGAAGGTTGCACTAGTGTTCTTTAAATTTAAGATTTCTTTTTCATACTTAGTGCAATTTTCACAATGAGGGATTTCTTGATTTTTCAAAGAATTAATGTTTTGTTGAAGAGCTTCATTTTTGCTATTTAATTCATCAATGCGTTTTTCCGATTCAAGAACTTGCTCTTTGTAGTTTGAAATAGTTGCTTTTAATTTAGCATAACCTTTAGCAAGTTTCTTAAAGTCGGATTGCATTTCCATATAAGCATTATATAACTCTTCATAGTCTCCACATTCAGACTCAGTTTCAGATGAAGAATAGGAAGTTACCTCTTTTTCTTGCTTGGTGAAGCTGTGGCTTGATGATGTTTCTTCATCATGCCTACCCATTAAGCATAGATTTGCTTCATCACAATCGGAGGAACTTGAGCTTGAACTTGGGCTTGACTCCTCATTGATTTCAGGTGCATCCCATACTATATATGCCCTTTTGGATTTGTAATTCTTACCTTTCTTCTTATCATCATGTTTCTTTTAAGGGCAGTGAGCTTTGATATGACCATAATTACCACATCTATTACATTTGATCTTTTCTTTTGATTTTCCTTTGTGGTAATTTTCATCAAAATCCTTTTCTTTAGAATCATTGAAATTGCCTTTCTTTTTAAAGAATTTTCTAAACCTTTTGACCATAAGACCAAAGGTTTCCTCATCAATTTCAGAATTAGAATCACTATCAGAGGAATATTTACTTACCTTGGAGGACTTGATTGAGGCTTTTAGAGATATCCCCTTTTTCCTTTTGTCGGACTCTTCATGTAAAGTTAGACGTCCTAACTCCATTTCATGCTCTTGAAGCTTTCCAAAAAGTGTTTCTAAGTCCATGTAGTCCAAATCCTTAGACTCCATGATGGATGTAACCTTTGGTTGCCATTCCCTACTTAGACATCTCAACGCTTTGTTAATAATTTCAGCATTCATAAATTTTTTACCAAGAGCAATCAAATGATTAATGATATGTGTAAAACATTTTTGCATATCACTAATGGATTCGTTAGGAAGCATACGAAATAATTCATATTCGTGCATTAAAGCATTTAATCTAGCACGTCTAACTTCACTTGTACCTTCATGATTAAGTTGTAGAATGTCCCACATTTGTTAAGCATTTTTACAATGTGTAACTCTGAAAAATTCATCATAAGACAAGGCGGAAGTGATGATGTTTTTAGCTTTCAAATCATAAGAAACTTTCTTTTTATCATCATCTGTCCAACTTGCCCTAGGGCTTTCTACAACTTCCTCATTTATTTTCTTTTTAGGTACATAGGGACCATTTTCAATTGCATCCCAAATATCAATATCAATTGCTTCAATGAAAATTTTTATTCTAGCTTTCCAATAAGCATATCCTTCACCATTAAATAGTGGAGGACGTTTTATTGAAGGGCCTTCACCTCCAAAGGGATTGTTAGAGCCCATGGTTTCTTTAAGGATCTTTTCGAAAAAGTTTTTACACTCGATCTTTCGACCGAGCTCTAATACCACTTGTTGGAAACCAACAAGCGGCCTAACAATCTACTAGAGGGGGGGGTGAATAGTAGTTGGAAGCAATAATACTAATATTTCGAATATAATTAAAAATCTAAATAAATAAGCTTGCTGTTTTAAATGAAAAACTGGTTTTGCCCAGAACTGTACGTGTTAATCGATTGTCAATCGATTAACATGACCAATTACAGACACTGAAACAGGTTTACCACAGCAGCACAGCAAGCCAGTCTAAATTGGAACAACAACAAAACAGAGCGGAAGAAATAAGACAAATATAACCAAGAACGCCAAGAACAAAAGCGAGATAATTTGCTAACTTGAAGTTCAGATGGAGAGATTAAATATGCGGAAATAAATGAAAGCGATAAGAAGAGAACACAGAGAATTATTATAATGGTTCACTCTCTACCCACTTGAGAGCTACATCCAGTCCTCCCTAAACCTTAGGGAGCCTTTACTAACAATCAATTAAATTGGATATACAAAGGATTAATTAGTGAACCTCACTCAATCTAATCCTAACCCTTCAAGAGTGTACCAAAATCTTGAACCTTACCCCAATTTAAATTGATTCTCTTGTTGAAGAACCTCTTCAACCGATTGAAGAACCTCTTCAATCTTCCACAACAGGGAGCTTCTTGAAACCTTCAAGAGCACCTTCTCCAAGCTTTACAGTAGATACAGAAATGATGGATCAGATCCAATAAGAGAAAATTACTCAATCTAATATGTGAATGAAATATGCAATATGATTGAGTTTAGAAGAAAGATTGGAAAGGGATTGATTGGAGAGCTTGGGTCACCGATTCAAGAGGCCAAGAGCTCAATTTTTATACGCTCCATGATCCCCTGAATTAAGGATGATACCCTCAAGCCTAGGGACACTTGATTTCAAGAGGTTTATGGGAAGTGCTTGGAAAATAGGTTTGTGTATTTTACTAAAGAAGCTTGTAATTCCTTGTGTTTCCAACCAAGGGTTTCTCTTTTGGGTTCCTTTCTTTTACTAATAAGGGTCACAAAGAGAAGTGCTTTGTGGACTATGAATTGAGTTCAGTTTGTATTGTTTGGTTTTAGAGAGGATTTGAATAGCAAGTACTTTCTTCCTTGTTTTTCCTTAGTTTGGTCCTTCCTTACTAATATAACACATAGCAAGAAATTCTAAATTTGATTCAAGGAATTAAAAGGGTTACCAAGAAGGGGGTATGGCGCCACAACCAAGAGAGGGAGATGAGGTTGATAAGCCTAGGAAGCCTTCCACAATTTGATCACCAAAAAGAAGAAGAGCCTCCACCTTGCACAGCTTCACACGTTCAAGGATTTTAGGAGAATAGTGTTTGACACAGAAACCAAATTCTAACTTTTTATTGATTCAGCCATGGTTACAATTTATAGAGTAGATAACCTAGGTCTAAAAGAGTGGCCGTACAAGCCCTTGGACAATGCAACCATTAGTAACTCCTTTACAATAAAAACTATCTTGAATTGATCTTAATTGCTATTGTGTTGATTCAATTTCCCTTTCAGCCGTAGCTTGATGAAGGCAAGCAACAAATCATGATTGAATTTTATTGCCTCCTTTGTAACTCCCTTCTTTAAATTGGTCGTAGCTTCACTTATGTAAGGCTGCAAAATTCCTTTTGATTCCTTTCCTCAATTTTGTAACCGTAGCTATTAATGTTGGCTGCCACAATTAATTGTCTTGATCCCCTTTGAATTTTGAACCAGCCGAATGCAATGAATTTCCCCTCAAACTAGGATTTCATTCTCCCTTAAGATGAGCATTTATTTCCTTGTCATTTGAATTCTCTTCCTTAACTCTTGGTCGAATCATCCTTGGCTTGAGTTCTTCTCTTAGCTTGGCCGCATCCTTCAAGTGAAACTGCTCCCTTGGCTTCCTGATTTATTTACAACTTAAAACTGAAACTCATAACTTAACATTACATTGAAAATAACTTAGTCTACTTGGCAAACCAAAATTGCCATTATTACAAACCCATGAAAACGTAAGTTCAAACACAACTTAAAGTACTTTAAACAAATAGTTCAGTTTGTAAGACAACCAAGTTAAACAACTTAAGACAATCTTCTTTTCTTTCCAAGGTGCTCCCTCACACTTGTCATGATTTCTTTTATTTCTTCTTCTTGGTTTCTTGGTCCTCTTGAGCTACCTTCATCATTCCCTCCCTCTTGGGGAGGATTTGACCACAAATCCTGTAGTTCAATGGCATCTCAACAAACATTAGTGACAGATATAGCAATTGAAATTTTTGTAAGTTCTCTCTTTTGGTAGCTTTTAACATAGACCCTACAGACAACCCTATTGGTATTTCTTCCAAGGCCAAGTTCATGCTCCTTAATCAAACTCCATCCTTTGTTCAAAGGATCTTCTATCCTATTTCTTTCCTCAGAAAATAGCTCCCCCAAAAAGTCCACATTGATCAGCACTGAAGGATCAAAGGTAAAAATCTCAGAAGTGTGCCCTTGGACCCTCACAATCTCCATGACACTAGTACAAGTTGCTTCAGTGAAAGGATTGGTTTTGTTGATCAACATGAAGTGCTTGACATCTTCCTCAAAGCATAGACTATACTTGGTTAATTTCACTGGATGGGGCCAAAACTTAACTCCTTCTCCTTCCAAGTAAAGGAGTATGCACAGATAATCTCCATTAGGCATCCTCTTGTAATCTGGATCCTCTTTTGTCAAATCTTTCCTTGAGTAAATCCCAATGTTGCACCTAACCTTTTCTTCTATCTTATCATAATAGAGAAACCTTTCCCACAGTTCAGCACCCTCAAAGCTCATTGTCATTACTTTGTAAGCTCCAGGCATTTTAGGCTGCTCTTCAATGTCTTTGTTGCTCCCTTGGAATGCTTGACTAACACTAGTATCCATCTGTACCTTTAGTAATTCGTCATCATTACAAATAATAATTAAACTATCAGATGATTCAGGGCTCTCGGGCATGGAATACTCATATTTTGCTGCAAATAAATTTTTGTTGTTTTCAGTTTCTTTTTCTTTTCTTTGTGTTTCCTTTTTTTCTCTCAATAATTCTTGCTCTCTTTGAATTTGGCTTGGTGTCATAGGGATTAGGGTTCTTGTCACCCCTCCAAGGGTAAATGTATATTTATTGGTTCTCCCATCATGAAGTGTCTTCCTTTCAAATTGCCAAGGCCTTCCTAACAAGAGTTGGCAGGCCTCCATAGGTACTATATCACACAACACTTGATCCTTGTACCTCCCAATTTCAAATTCCACTAGAACTTGTGACTTGACCTCAATTTTTCCCTCATTGTTCAGCCACTGAAGTTTGTAAGGCCTAGGATGTGGCAGGATTTCTAAACCAAGATGTTTCACCAAGGACTCACTAGCTACATTGCAACAACTTCCTCCATCAATGATGAGGGAACACATGGTTCCCTTGATTAGACACTTTGAATGAAACAGGTTTCCTCTTTGCCCATCTTCTTCCTTCAGCATTTCCCCACCAAGTACCCTTTTCATCATAAAAGAATACAGTTCTCCTTGTGGAACCTCCTCTTCTTCAGTTTCTTCTTCACTATACAACTCCCCATCTTCTCTCATAAGCATAGTCTTTTTGGTGGGACACTCATAGGCCATGTGGCCTCTCCCTTGACACTTGAAACACTTAATGTCTCTAGTTTTTGAAGGGGATGGGGTGTTAATTCCTTTGTTAGCTTCTTTAGGAGAAATTTCTTTTGGCTCACAGTTGGTTTTGGGATTTCCTAGAACAGTGGTCTCTCGCTTCCTATTTTTAATTTGTCTCTCCACTTTGGTGGCTTGATGGACTAAGTCTGCTAGTTCAACATATGATTGGAGTTCTACAATTTTCTTAATTTCTGGATTAAGGCCTTCCAGAAATCTGGTCATGGTCATCTCCCTTTCCTCCTCAACATTGGCCTTGATCAGGGCATTTTCCAACTCCTTAAGATACTCATCAACACTTTTACTACCTTGGTGCAGCTTATGTAGATTCAGAAGCATCTCTCTTGTATAATGTGGGGGCACATATCTTTTCCTCATCAATTTCTTGAGTTCTTCCCATGTGGTTATAGGTTCCTCATGATACCTCCTTCTTTCCTTGACTACTTGATCCCACCAAGTGAGAGCATAGTCCACAAAATGAAGGGTAGCTACTTTAACTCTTTGATTTTCAGGCACTTCGTAAGTGGCAAAAATTTGTTCCAGCTTAAGTTCCCATTCTAAAAAGGCATCAGTGTCACTTCTACCTTTGAAATTTGGAACTCCTAGCCTAGAAGCATCAAACCTTACCTCCCTACTAGGTTCCCTTCTCCTTCTTGTTTCATGCTCCTCATTGATCTGAGCTTCAAGTTCCTCCATTCTTTCAAAAAGACCCTCTGTGGTCTCCTTCCACATGCCTTGTAATTTTGAAGTGAGGGCATCAAGGAGTAATCTTTGTTGCCCATTCATGCTATTTCCCTCTTCAACCATTGCCTATAAATAGATTTGATCAAAGGGGACCAAAAAGAAGATTTGATTATATTTTTTTTTAAACACCAAGAAAAATAGGGACGGATAAATTTGTAGCAAACAGTCTCACAGAAATTTGTTACTGCTGCTGCAGCATCAAATTTAGCGACAGAAAAATGTGCCTTTAAAACTGCCCAGAAGATAACTGTCAGCGATGGATTTTCCAGCAGAAATAGGGACACCCAAAAATAGTGACGGAAATTTCTGCTATAAACAGAGGCAGAAATTTTCAAGTGGGTTTTAAACAGCGACAGAAACAAAACTGCTGCAACTTTGTGCAAATTTTTTTTTTAAAACAAACAGCGACGGAATAATATTGTCACTGTATGACTCCAGATTAAACAGCAGCGAACAGGATTTAATGCAAAAAGAAAATGCATAAATAGTAACACAATTCGGTGTCACAAAACAACAGTTATTGCAGCGACAAAATTCAAAAGCGTCACTGATTAACCAGAAATCTACAGCAGCGATTTTTTTTAGCGATGCAACAACTATTAACAGAAATTGGCAGCGACCAAATTTTGTTGCAACAAATCAATTTTTTTTTAAAAAAATAGAGTGGTTGCAACAAAAACCCTTGCTCTGATTACCAATTGATACCCTCAAGCCTAGGGACACTTGATTTCAAGAGGTTTATGGGAAGTGCTTGGAAAATAGGTTTGTGTATTTTACTAAAGAAGCTTGTAATTCCTTGTGTTTCCAACCAAGGGTTTCTCTTTTGGGTTCCTTTCTTTTACCAATAAGGGTCACAAAGAGAAGTGCTTTGTGGACTATGAATTGAGTTCGGTTTGTATTGTTTGGTTTTAGAGAGGATTTGAATAGCAAGTACTTTCTTCCTTGTTTTTCCTTAGTTTGGTCCTTCCTTACTAATATAACACATAGCAAGAAATTCTAAATTTGATTCAAGGAATTAAAAGGGTTACCAAGAAGGGGGTATGGCGCCACAACCAAGAGAGGGAGATGAGGTTGATAAGCCTAGGAAGCCTTCCACAATTTGATCACCAAAAAGAAGAAGAGCCTCCACCTTGCACAGCTTCACACGTTCAAGGATTTTAGGAGAATAGTGTTTGACACAGAAACCAAATTCTAACTTTTTATTGATTCAGCCATGGTTACAATTTATAGAGTAGATAACCTAGGTCTAAAAGAGTGGTCGTACAAGCCCTTGGACAATGCAACCATTAGTAACTCCTTTACAATAAAAACTATCTTGAATTGATCTTAATTGCTATTGTGTTGATTCAATTTCCCTTTCAGCCGTAGCTTGATGAAGGCAAGCAACAAATCATGATTGAATTTTATTGCCTCCTTTGTAACTCCCTTCTTTAAATTGGCCGTAGCTCCACTTATGTAAGGCTGCAAAATTCCTTTTGATTCCTTTCCTCAATTTTGTAACCGTAGCTATTAATGTTGGCTGCCACAATTAATTGTCTTGATCCCCTTTGAATTTTGAACCAGCCGAATGCAATGAATTTCCCCTCAAACTAGGATTTCATTCTCCCTTAAGATGAGAATTTATTTCCTTGTCATTTGAATTCTCTTCCTTAACTCTTGGTCGAATCATCCTTGGCTTGAGTTCTTCTCTTAGCTTGGTCGCATCCTTCAAGTGAAACTGCTCCCTTGGCTTCCTGATTTATTTACAACTTAAAACTGAAACTCATAACTTAACATTACATTGAAAATAACTTAGTCTACTTGGCAAACCAAAATTGCCATTATTACAAACCCATGAAAACATAAGTTCAAACACAACTTAAAGTACTTTAAACAAATAGTTCAGTTTGTAAGACAACCAAGTTAAACAACTTAAGACAATCTTCTTTTCTTTCCAAGGTGCTCCCTCACACTTTTCATGATTTCCTTTATTTCTTCTTCTTGGTTTCTTGGTCCTCTTGAGCTACCTTCATCAAAGGAGGAGCATCTGCTCTCATTAACCTAATTAAATGCCTTTGCAACAGCTATTTTTCGATTTGCTGTTAACAGATCAGATCTGTCGTGTTAATCGATTGTCAATCGATTAACAACATCAGATATGCTTTAAAAATTGTTTTCTATTTCAGCACTTATTTATCAATCCCTTCCAAGCCTTTTTCAGATATTTATCTCAACCAAATTGCATATAAAATAAAACATATTAAATAGAGATAAAAAATACCTAAACTACCACCCACACTCAAGACTAAAGAATAATTGTAAATTACAAGAGCATGAGAGTGTTTTTGTTTGTTGTTTGTTGAATTCCCTTCAATGCGTTTGACTATATAGGTTTGTCTTCATCAAAACCTTCATGATTCTACATGGAGGTCGAAATCGACAAAGTTTTAGAATGTCGAAGATATAGGTGATGTCGGCGGAGGTGTACTTAAGCAAAACGCTTAAAAGTGATCTCGAAGGACATGAATGTGTGTCGAAAAGAAAGGAAGATTCAAAGTAAGGCCAGTGTCGAAAGGGTGCCAACATAAAGAACGAGGAGGACAGAGTGGCAGTAAATGATAGAAGCACTTCATTGGGAACAAGGGAACAGTCACATCAACATTAAATGTAGTCATTCACGGCTATAAATACGCATTGATGCAGTTCATAAGGTCATAAGTGTTAGAAAATGAAAGAGGTGATGGATCAACCCTACAACTTTTGGAAAGAAGAAAAGCTGTTCGAAAGGAAAGAAAGAGAAAATTACCAAGAGATTAAACATGTGAGATTAGAGGGATTCGGAGGAGGAAGGAATAATGTCAAAATCTTTGCCCCGAATACCCACTTTTACCCTTTGATGGTGGAAGATTAAACAAGTGAGATTACATAGGGATCACCTCTTCTGTTTCAAGCCGGTGTAAAAAGCCCAGATAGAAGGGAACATTCAGCTTGATACATAAGCCTCGGTGGTGACTAGTAATGGTCTATGGCCCAAAGTTTGCACCTTTTCCAGGTAAAACTTTGGGTATCTTTCAATTTAAAGAGGGAAAAGAAAAAGTTCTCTTAGGACAAGTCCCCAAAAAGCTATCGACAGGTCCTCTGGTTAGATTGGTGGGCGGAACACAATCAGAAACAGAAACCAGAAGGCTCGTGTTGAAAGCACCAACGAGGGGATAGACCCAAAAAGAGGCCGACACTACGATCAGTATAGTGTCGAAGGAGCTTGATGATGACTGACGTCCCAAGGTTCAAGAAATGAAAACATAGTCTCGACGAGAGGGGAAGAAGTCGAAAAAAGCTTCAAAAGACTTAGTAAAATCCCAAGGCTCTAAGTTGCATGATTTCAGTTGTGGGAAGATGTTTATCGGAAGTTCTCTGTCGGAAAGACCATTGAAGACTCGGCAGTTGAAGATAAGTCATGGGGTCACGTAGTGGGGTAGTTACTCAACGGGTAGTTATTTAGAACGTGGTTGTTGCGGTTATGAAGAACATGCCCAATAAGGTAGCATAGGGGTAGTTGATTTTTAGGGATATAAATATGTAATCAATTGCTTGTCATCGGGGTTGGCTGATAATCATGCTACACATCTCACCAGAGCAGATTGACGGAGAAAATGCCTTTGTAATAACCCTTTTCCATTCTCGAATTTTCCAATTCAATGCAATGCAAACTTTATGTTTTCCCTTTCCAATTCCAGCACTTTACTTCGCTGCATGCACTTTTGTTCATAATTGTCGATTTACGTTCTCGTCAATTTACATTCCCAAGCCATTACTTATATGCCAAGATAATAAAAAAACAACCAAAAATAGTCAAATTTTCAAAAGATTACGACATAACCCATCGTTACCAACACGTTAACCACACCCCACGCACTCATACACAGTTCGAACCGCTTTGAACGAAATCCCCGTTAAACAAATTGGCACTCCAAGTGGGACGAGTTCAGAGTAACTTGTATCCAGGTGTATGCATTTGAGAAGTGGCACTACCTTGCCATTTTCATCAACATCTTCAATGGCTGACACAACCCATAATGATCCTCGAACCACTGTAATTTCAATAATTGAAGCGGTTAACACCCCTGTTAGTACTTCTCAAGTGCCTACGGGAAGTAATTCTGCCCCAGATTCCACCATCACAACGGTAATTCGTCCTGCTAATAATGGCCTAAATTGGGGCCATTCAAGTCAAACCAGTGGCTTTGCTTTTGGGAGTAATCCCACAAATGGGAGTCAAATCCCTCCGTATGGCTTACCACCAGTTTTTGTCCCTGGCTCGACACTGACGTGGCCTTTAAATAGTTCTTTTGGCTCAATAGGAGGTCTTACTTATACCAATAGGGCCACAACTATGGCGCTCCCTCGATTTTCTACATATGAGGCTGGGACCAGTAATGCTTCAAGGTATATGCCCGTTAACCCAGTCACTCAAATTCGACAGCAAATTGAGGAGGCAAATGTGCAGTTGGTCGATCAATTGACGACACAGTTAGGGTCTGTAATCAACCCAACGATGATAATGACAAATGAAACATGTTGAAAAATAGCTCAATACATGAAGAGACTAAACCAAGTGTTGGGAGTAGATGAGAATGAACACAACGAGTTCATTACAAACTCTTATAGAGACAACAGGTCTCTCTATAGGCCAGTCTTGGTGCAAGGGTACCCTGACGGCCAAGATACACGTCCTTGGCCAGTCAATCCTGGTCAAAACTCATCCCCACAACAGTATAGCAGGGTAACAACCCCACGGGAGAACGTTCGTCCTAACCAACCTTTAAATGCAACAAGTAACGTGGTTATCGAAACCCCTCAGGTGACGTTCCATCCTGGTGTCAAAACACCTCGACAATACGTACAGAATCCTGCCCAAGTTGCATTTATGCAAAGAGGAAAGGATTTGAAAGTTGCGCTAGCAAGGCAAACTTTGGCAAGGCATTTACTTTGACACAACAGGGGAGAAACGAGAGTCTAGCCAGATGATGTGAACAGAGTTATCGAATAAGCTCTGAACAGAATTGGTTTCAATATAGGCTTGGCTAACTAGCCAGGTTTTAACTCACCTTTTCCTGATTGGGTGCAGCATGCAGAGATCCCAAGAGGAATAAAGGTGCTGATGTTATCAAAGTTCGCTTGGGAAACGGGAGAATCTACTGTTGAACATGTTGCACGTTACACCATCGAGTTGGGAGATTTAGCCGCTGATGAAGTTATTAAGATGCGGTTGTTTCCCAGTTCTTTGACGAAGAACGCGTTTTCATGGTTTTTGACATTGAGGTCAAACTCCATTCATGCTTAGAAAGAGCCTTTCATGAACAGTTCTATAGAGGCGAATTAAAAGTCGCCTTGACAGATTTGTCGAGTGTGAAGAGGTTCAGTGGAGAGCCTATTGATGATTATTTGTCACGTTTTAGGCAAATGAGGAGTAGATACTTTACTCCAATCCCTGAGCCAAAAGTAGTAAATATGGCTGTGGCTGGGTTAGAGTACCACATTAGGAAAAAACTAGTCACACAACACTTATTAGATTTGGCACAATTAGCCGCATGTGTACGGCAAATTGAAAATCTAAGGGATGAGAAAAGTAAGGTTAAAAACCCCAAGATTCTCAAAAGAGAAAGAATCCACTATGTTGATTCTCAAATCTCTAATGTAGAGATGTTCGACTTAGGCTCCGAGGAGGACACGATAGATTTGGAAGAAGGGAAACCTTATATGTGTCACGCCTTAAGGCCGTCGAAACCTCTAAATGAGAATGTATACAAGAAAACGTACACTTTCGATATCTCTAAAACTGAGCAAGTTTTTGGCATGTTGTTAAAGGATAAACAAATAAATTGCCTGAAGGTCATAAACTAGTGAAGAAAGATGAACTGAAAGGCATAAAATACTGCAAATATCGTAACAATTGTACACACAGTACTAATGATTGTTTTGCTTTCAGAGATCTGATTCAGCAAGGACTCGACAAGGGAAAGCTGAAATTTCTGGAGAAAGAAATGAAGATCGATACTGATCCTTTTTAGAAGGAGGTGAACGAAATCGAGGCCCATGGGGTGTTCCCAGTGAATGTGATCAACTTGGTGCATGATAATGAAGTTTTTCCCAAGGCTGGGAAGTCATTTGAACATTTTATGACAAGAAGCAATATGAAGACCTTCGAATCTGTCCAAGGTGCAAAGTCATTTATGATGAAACAGCTGCATCAACGAGAGAAAGAGAAATGAAGAGAGAAGACTTGAGAAGGAAGTTGAGATCCAAGAGATCACATGAAGGAAGATATATCCGACAAGAAATCTCTCATGATGCTCGACGACCATTTCGTAGTCAGAGGGTGTATGGAGGAAGGCCACCAAGGTCACCCATGCATAGTACAATTAGCCAACGAAAGAAGGAAATGAAACAGGAGCCAAGCACGGAGCCGGAGTCAACACCAAGCTCTATTTATGAGGGGTTGACAAGGACACAAAAGAGAAGGCTCCAACGATTTCGCAAGAAAGATGCTGAGGAAGAGATAATCATCAAAGAAAAGCCCATAGAGGACAAGGGATGCTTGGTGGTGACGACTAAGAGGACAACGGCTAGGTCCTGTCGAAACAAGAGCCAATCCAAGATACAGTGGGCAAGAAAAGATGAAGGGTCGAACCAAGTAGAAGACCTGGAAGCTGTGAGCTCAGAAGACAACATGGACATAATCATCACTGATCAAGACATGGTGGATGCTCAAAGCAAGAAGATCACAAGGTTGTTGATCAATAGTGTCGGTCTACCTGCAGAGTTCCAAGGATTGCATGAATTCGAACTAGAGGAAGAAGGAAGTGACGGATCTGAAGATTCATATCTAAGTGATGAAATACCAAACCTGCCAGAATGCTTGTTTCTTCTTGACATAGTCCATTTGGAAATGAACATAAGTAACATTGAACAATTTGAACCACTGGAAGAAAGCAAGAGAAAGCACCTGAGGCCCCTGCATATTAAAGCCATTATCGATGCCAAGCCACTCAACAGGGTCTTGGTAGATGGAGGAGATGTTGTCAACATTCTCCCATGGAACGTATTTCGAAGAATGGGGAAGTTAGACACTAACTTGGTCCAACTAACGTGGTGGTAGTTGGGTTTACAGGGAAGATTGCCCAATCTCAGGGGGTGGTGATGTTGAAAGTGGAAGTGGGCTCTGTGATTCGAGACACTCTATTTGTGGTAATACCAACAAAAGCAAACTACAATCTCATACTTAGAAGAGATTGGATTCATGCGGTAGGAGTCGTCCCTTTGACGGCACACCAAAAATTGATCTCGTGGAATCAGGAGAACAAGGTAGAAGTCAGACTAGCAGATGATAGTCCATGTTACATGCAACAGATGCATGTAGACTTCAAAGTTTACGACCCCAGTATCAAACCCATTAGAGTCGATGCTGAGCAATTTCAAAAGCCAATAGTGGAGAAATGCTTGGTGGAAAACTATGGGATCTCTTTATTCGAGGTTGAAGAGGTCGTCGAGCAGCGGCCTTCGACCAGTAATAATGGTTGATAAACAATTGGAAAGACTGTTGGCCTATGTGGCTGACAGAATGCAATGCACTGTTGAATCAGGTGCATTCCAGGATTGTATAGTTGATAATAGTCCTTTGGGGTTCGAGCATTCCATAAGAAGAACCTAGGTTCATCAGTGAAGACCCCAGAGCTGAAGTGAATTTGGGAACGGCTGAAAAGCCAAACCAATTTATGTAAGTTCTTTATTGGAAAAAGAGTTCAGAGAAAAGTTAATCAATTTGATAAGAGAAAACAAAGACTGTTTTGCATGGGAGTATGAGGATATGCCTGGTCTCGACAGAAGTTTGGTGGAACACAGGTTCACTCTATGACCTAATAACAAACCACTGAAACAAGCGGTTCAATGCTTTTCACCTGATGTAGTGTTGAATATCAAAGAGAAAATTGAAAGGCTATTGAAGGCGAAGTTCATTAGGACAGAAAAGTATGTCGAATGGATGGCCAATATAGTCCCAGTACTGAAGAAGAATGGGAAGATGAGGCTATGCGTCGACTTCAGAGATTTGAACTCTGCCATGCCTAAAGACGAGTATCCCATGCCAATAGCTGATATGTTGATGGATTTAGCATCATGCCATGAGGTAATGAGTCTAATGGATGCCTTTTCAGGATACAATCAAATATTCATTGCCGAAGGAGATGTGTCGAAGACAGCGTTTAGGTGCCCCGGAGCTCTTGGAACTTTCGAATGGGTGATGGTGCCGTTTGGGTTGAAGAATTCAGGTGCCACTTATCAGAGAGCCATGAATCTGATCTTTCATGATATGATTGGCAAGTTTCTAGAAGTATACATCGATGATGTCGTGATCAAGTCGAAAACTCACGAGGAGCATTTAGAAAGTCTGAAGAAAGCATTCGACAGAATGATAAAACACAACCTGAAAATGAATCCAATAAAGTGCACCTTTGGAGTGATAGTTGGTCAATTCTTGAGATTTCTAGTTCATAGGAACGACATCGAAGTCAACAAAAACAAGGCTAAGGCGATCTTGAAGACCTCACCACCCACAAACAAGAAGGAATTGCATTCGTTTCTTGGCAAGGTAAACTATTTGAGAAGATTCATATCCAACTAGTCAGGGAGAACGAGAAATTTTTCACCTCTTGTCAAGCTGAAGAAGGAAGACAAATTCAAGTGGGGGCCAGAGCACCAAGAAGCGTTTGACGACTTGAAGCAGTACTTGACCACATCACCAGTCATGATGTCGCCTCAATCTGGTTTCCCATTAAAATTGTATATATTGTCTTCTCAGCACACCATAGGGAGCATGTTAGCTCAAGAAAATGAAAATGGTGTCGAGATTGTTGTATTTTATTTAAGTAGAGTGTTGAATGATGCCGAAACAGGGTAGAGTGCTATAGAGAAATTGTGCTTAGCACTCTATTTTTCTTGTACAAAACTTAAGCATTATATGAAAAGTTTTCATGTTTTGGTTTTGTCAAAGTCTGTTGTAATTAAATACATGCTATCCAAGCCAATAATCCATGGCAGGATAGACAAATGGTCGTTGGCATTAACAGAATTTTCGCTGCAATACGTCCCATTAAAAGCTGTCAAAGGCCAAGCAGTAGCTGACGTTTTGGCTGATCATCCATGCTTGAACATGGTTGTATCTGCCAATTATATTGGCCTAAGGCCTTGGACCATGTATTTCGATGGCTCCTCGCACAGGAATGGAGCTGGGGTAAGGGTGTTGCTCATATCACCTAACAACTTCCCTACCAAATTCATGTTCAATCTCAAGTATCAATGCTCTAATAATGAAGCAGAATACGAGGCCATAATCATTGGCCTTGAGATATTGATATACTTGAAGGCCAAAAATGTGGCCATCAAGGGCGACTCTCAATTAGTCATCAAGCAATTGGTCAACGAGTACAAATGTTTAAGTCCAAAATTGACTAAGTATTGCGCCATCGCATAGAAGTTGTTGTGTAATCTTCACGACGTGTCTGTCGAATATATACCTCGACAGAATAATCAAGAGGCCAACCATTTGGCCCAAGTTGCTTCCAAATATCGAGTATCAAAGAGGATATTGGATGAGTTGATCCAAATAACGGACTTACTTTATCTTCCTCATGAAAGAGAAGTCATGGTAAACGCATTGGCATCGACATGTGATTGGCGAAAGCCGATAGCGGATTACCTGACAAACTCATCTCCTAGTGCAGAGCGGAAGTTGAAATTGAAAGCCATCAAGTTAACCTTGTTCGGAGGAGACTTATATCATAAGTCGATCGACGGGAACATGGAGGTATGCTTAGATAAGGAAGATGCTTTCATAGCATTGGCCGAAGTGAATGAAGGGATATGTGGGGCACATCAAGCAGGAGAAAGGATGAAGTGGTTACTCCGAAGGGAAAGAGTATATTGGCCTACTTTGGTTACAGATTGCATGAGGTTTGCAAGATCGTGTGAGGAATGCCAAAAAACATGGCTATATCCAGAATGTCCCGTCCAGCGAGTTGCACTCGATCATCAAACCTTGGCCTTTTAGAGGCTGGGAACTTGATGTGATTGGGTAAATCATTCTTAATTTTACAAATGGACATACAAGGATTTTGGTGGGAGTAGATTACTTCACCAAATGGGTAGAGGCAACTCTTTTAGCTAAAGTCGAGCAAGAACAGGTTATCGATTTCATCGAGGACCATATCATCTTTCGATTTGGAATTCTGGAGACTATAACTACGAATTAAGCCTCTATCTTTGTGGGGAGCAAGTTTAAAAGTTATCTAGCATCAAGAATAATTAAATTTTTAACTTCGACCCCCTATTATGCTCAAGCCAATGGTCAAGCCAAAGCAGCCTACAAATGGATCATTAACATTATTAAGAAGCAAATCAAAGGAAGACCAAGGAATTGACATGAGGCGTTAACACCAGCACTTTGGGTCATTCAAAACTCTCCAAATGAAGCTACAAGAACAACACCATAAATGCTAACATATGGCCACAAGGGTGTGTTACTAGTCAAAGTGAACCTGAATTCGGTGAGATTTTTAGAGGCAAAAATAAATGCCTGTGAATGACTATTGGAGTGCTATGTTGGATGAGTTAAACGAAATCCATGACGAAAGGATTTTGGCGTTAGAAAACATCAAAAGGAGAAAATCGCTAAGTACTATGATGCTAAAGTCAAGTTTAAGGCGTTCCTACCTAGGGAATTGGCGTGGAAAGTGATCTTGTCAATCAACAAACGCTCCAATGAGTATGGAAAATGGTCACCAAAATGGGAAGGACCGTTTCTAGTGTCGAAAGCCTTTTTAGGTAATGCATACGAGTTAGTCGAAGTTGACTCAGGTAAAAAGATCAAAGCAATCAACGAAAAGTATTTGAAAAAGTATAAGCCGACAATGACAGAAATAAATATTCAAGATTGAAAGAAAGAAAATTGCATCCCACATCAGGATCCATGAATACCAAAAAAAAAAAACAACAACGAAATTAAAGTAAAGCCTATCTAAACATGTTGCCGAAAGGAAAGCCATTCTCTAGCAAAAGTTTCCTTCCGATGAAGCCCAGTCTCGTAGCTTTGTAATTTAGAAGATAACTTTTCTGCAATCTCTTGGTAAGAAGGGGCCAGGGCGTCGGCTTCATCAACCAACTTTTTCTGATAAGCTCTGGCTTTCTCAACAGATTGGCCCAATTCCAAGTGTTCTTTTTCCAATCGAGCTAGTTCATCCTTCAGTTCCTGGATCTTGATTCCTTCCTCTTCCCATTGTTGAAGCCCTTGGGTGATCTTTGAAGACCGGTCAGATTCTCCTTGTTCTAGATCAGCAATGTTCGATTCAAGCTCATGACGAGCAGTCTTGAAACCTTCATAGTCTTTAACATCTTGAAGGAACCTTGGCCTTTCCTCAATCAATTATGAATGAATCGTTGAAGTTGGGCCAACTTAAGCTCCAAATCTATCGAAATAGGCTGCTGCAGAAGTTTATTGACGGTAGAGGACAGAAGTTTCGTTGTTGCTGAGTCATTGGTCAATTGATAAAAAGGATAGCAATAGATATTCTTCAAAGTGGAAAACGATCATCATCCCTTGATGAGGAATTGATGGCCTCGTCAACAGATCGAGTTTTGGCCATAAGTTCCCTTAAGGTTGAAAAGGCCTGAGAACCAGAGGCTTGGAAGAAGGAGCCATGGTGGAAGCAGAAGGAGTTGGAACAAAAGCAGAAGGTGTAACAAATTAAGGATCAGCGGATGTGGATACAGGAGGAAATTACAGACTCCCATCAAAGCCTTCAATCTGATGCGAACTGCTTGGAATCTAAAAAATAGAAAAGTAGAAGTTAGGTCAAACTACTTAAAGACTGCGCAGAGGGGTGAAAAGTTGAATTCAAACATACCTCAAGTGAAGGAGCACACGCGGGAGTAGGACCACAAGAAGGCCTTTCTTCGACGATAGGGGAGTCGATAACTTGAGTGTCAAGAAAAGGCTCATTTTGGACCCCTTGGTCAGAAGACTGACTACCATCAGGCTGAATGACGTCATCAACTGGAGCCATTGAAGAGATATCATCAATGCATATAAGGGTGGAATCTTCAACGACTAAGTGTTCATCAGCCATAGGTTTAGCAGGAACAACAGGAGCAGCTTCGGAAGTAGTATCGTCAACAATGATGTGCTGCGGCGCCGCAGAGCGCTTTGAAGTTCGGTGCCGCAATTCGAAACCAGAAGCCTCTTCCTCATCATCTTCTTCGTCAAAAGGATTGGACTATGAGGTGCTAAGGTATTGACCTGCATGATGTTCAAAATAGTGACCGCCGACAATGTCAAGAGGCCCGTCTTGTTCCTCCTCAATTACATCAACATGAAGAGGTGGATCCCTTACTGATATTCCTTTTGATTTGGGATGAGTGCCTTGTCGAACAGGGGGTACAGGAGCGGCCGCCTTAGGACGAGTAGAAGGAGCTGAAGTGGCAGTGGAAATTCTGGCCTTGTGAGAAAGAGGAAGCAGTTGTGAACTGTCGGTTCTATCAGAATCTGCCTCACGATGACGTATGTTAGAAGATTCCCCAATCTTTCCTTTTCCCTTGCTTTTGGAAGCAACAAAAGAATCTAAAGCAGATTGGTGGCTTCTCTTCTTAGACCTCTTAGGTGATGTAGTTTTGGAAGAGGACCCGCCGCCTTTCTTTTTCTGAGCGTTGGATTTGATGAGAGCCACAATGTCGACATGTAACATCCTGACTCTCTAACCTTAATTTACTTAAATTAAAAATAAAGAATAAATTTTTCGCAAACAATTTTCAAAACTTTAACATTGAAAATGCGGAAGCAAACTTTTATATAACATCATTACGGAATAAAGCATAGAAGTTTTACAACTTATAACACAATAGTTCAAACTATAAGATAAACAAAATAGACTCCGAGCTACTTAATATACTAATCGTAACCCAGAGCATGGTTCTCAAAACTCCATCATTGGAAAGGGAATTCCACATCCCTTGCCAGCACTACTCTTCCCCTTGGAAGACAGGATCTTCATTACCTACAAGGGTAATTAGGGAGTAAGTCATAGCTAATCACGTTAAATTGAATGATAAAGAACATTGGCTAAAAACAACAAACACCGGTATTCAAGTAGTAACAATTTCCACCAAGCACATACATATGTCAAACCATTTTGATTCAAACATTATTCTTATTCTTAATGGCATGATGCATGTATATCTAGAATCTTTTTCCTGGGGAATCACAGTTTGGTGGGTGGTAGGACTTACGAGCTTCCTCCGCTCTGCACTCATGACTTACGAGCTTCGCTCTGCATAGGACTTACGGGCTTAGCCCTACACTCACGACTTACGGGTTCCCATCCCCGGCGTTATCTGACTTACATGCTTCCTTCGCCCGGCATAATTAGTATAAAAGGGAAAACCCTCGCAAACTGGAGCAATCAATGCATGAATGCAAACATAATCTATTAGCAATCCTTCTTATCTATTCATTATCATCATTGATATCAACTCAGGACATAGTCCATAACTTTCATTTGACTTTGTCATTATTCTCATTAGCATTCCTAGCGACACATCGCCGAATGCCTCATCATTCCATTTTTCCATTTCCTTTAACTTTTCTTTTAGCTGGTGCTGATGCTTTCAGAAAAAGGCCATCAGCGGCATACCCACTTTGTGATGGGATTAATTATTTCCGTTTAACAGTTTCAGGAAAAGTCCATCAGCGGCCTAGCCACTTTGTGATAGTTTTAGAAATAGTATTTAATTATTTCATTTATAGTCCATCGGTGTAACATCCTCACTTTTAATAGTTAATTTTTGATTTCAATAAAATCAGAGTTTAAAAATTCTTTTTAGCGTTTGATTTCTTTTGAAAAGTTTTACGAAAATCCGGCAGAGTTTCCTCTGTTTTACGGACTTCCCAAAAATTTCCTTCTAAAAACCTGTCAGTCCAGAATTATTTAAAAACATAAACATAACAGATAAAAAAACAGTTCAGATCCTAACGCCCGATCAGTACTAGTCTCAGGGCATATAACTACACATATTATAAATTACAAAAATAACATTATTTAATATAATAAAATCCACTCAGGGTATCACAATTTCACTCCACGTAGTGGAGGGTTTCCAGTTCGGCCCGCAACAGTGTAAGCTCCGCTCCCGTACCTGTAAAATGATATCAAGAAGGGTAGCATTACACAGAACTTAAAAAGATAAATTCTAAAAGAAGACATAGCAAATAACTAAGCCTACTTAATTATTTATATATTTTATTCATAATTACTCATATAATTAATTTCTTTTAGTCCTTCCTTATTCTCACATTCTTTTAATTATTAATTCTCTTTTCATTCTTCCATTCCCATTCTCTTATCCATTTTCCTTTCCATTCTTTTTCCTTTTAATCGACGCGCCTTACCAGGCTCGCATCGATGCCGATACGCCTTCTCAGGCTCGCACCGGACTATTACTTTCTTTTTAATCGTCTTTTCTTTTCTTTTTAATCGAGAAGCCTTACCAGGCTCGCATCGATGCCGATACGCCTTCTCAGGCTCGCATCGGACTTCCAGTTTTCCTTCTTAATCGACACGCCTTACCAGGCTCGCATCGATGCCGATACGCCTTCTCAGGCTCGCACCGGACTTTGGTCTCCTTTTTAATCGACACGCCTTACCAGGCTCGCATCGACGCCGATACGCCTTACCAGGCTCGCACCAGCTTTATTTTCTTTCTTTCTCTTTCTTTCTTTTTCTTTCTCTTTCTCTTTTTCCTTTTTCTTAATTATATGTCTTTTCTCTTTTTCTGATTTATTGTACTTTTCTCTTTTTCTCTCATTTCATTACTTATAGACGTATTGTTACATTATTTACTTTTCACTCTTTTCGATACCCTTCTTTCTTTTCCTTTTTCTTCTTTTCTTCCTTCTCTTTTTCTTATAATTTAAGTAATTCTTTTATACTCATCTAAATCTTTTAGCCTTTATCCTCATTTATCACTTATCACATTTTCTATATTTTCTATTTCATTCTTTTTCTCTTTATTAGTTTCCCCTAATCTTATCCAACTCTAATCATTACGGTCAAATATAGTATATTCTAGTTCCCGTTATTAATTCTTTGTTATTTCTCAGTTTCCCTATCTCAATCAATTACCCAATTCATTATTCCTATTTCATTAGCTATATTAGTTTTAATTGCTCTATTCTCTTAATCTAACTTTTCAGTTATTTCACTCCAACTTCCCTCATAATGTACTCCCTCTTAGTTTTCTTATCTTTTCGTAAATTCGCTTATCGTTTTCCTTATTTTATATTAAATCTTAATTCATCATTTTATTTCTATTCTCTACTTTACTCCGCGTGCATTCCTTATTCCTTACTCTAGACTCTCTTTTACCATTTTTGTTCCGTTACTTCCCCTATAGCTTTTACTTTATAATTTCCCACATTTTGTTCTATATTAACTATTTCCATATCCTAATTACGCTCATTCGTTCCGGGCATTATTCTACGCTCATTCCTTTTATTCCCTAAAGTGTGGTTTCTATTAACAATTTTATTTACTTCATTCATATCCACGAGGGTCACCCTAAGGTTCATTAACATACTTTTAATTACTCTATTCCTAGCTACCACTATATAATCCTAGAATTTACTTCTTAAGTAAAGGTAACGCGAACCCTCTTACCTCGGGCTTTTTAAATAGAACCTGGATTTTAGCTCGGCGATGATGACGGCGTCGGTGTTGCTCCTCGCTAGTGGGGAACGATCGCGGCTGGACCAAAGCAAGAGCTTCGAGCTTTGAGGTTCCCGACACAAGCCCGGCACGATCACGGTCGGTAACGGCGCCGGTGAGATCCGTGGAGAGAGAGAGCTCGTGATAGAGATAGAGCTTGGGAAGAGGGAGAGGCTATGGTGGTTTGGTGATGGTGGTAGTCACCACCGCGAGTGGCGGCTGTGGTGGTGAGGGCGGCGGTGTATGTGGGCGGAGAGGGAGAGAGAGAGAAAGCTTGAGGGAAGGATTCACGGGGAGGGAGGAGTCGGTGTTGATGTTGATGATGATGGTGGATAGTGGTGGAGGCGGTGGTGGCGGCCTCGGTGGCGGCGGCCGGAGGTGGGTATGGTGGTGGAGAGAGAAGGAGAGGGAGAGCTCAATGGAGAGAGAGAAAGTGAGTGAGAGAGAGAGCAAAGCCAAGAGAGAGAGAATGGATGGAAGGGAGGAAGGGGCGGCGGCTTTGGGGCGGCTTGGGGCGGAGATGGTGACGGTCGGAGTCGGAGGAGGGAGGGAGATCGGGTGGAGAGAGAAAGTGGGGTTGGAATGGGGGTTTTCAGCCCCCAAAACGCGTTTTATGCTGGTTCTGCACGAAGTATCCGGATACTTTGGCTGGTATCCGGATACTTTTACCAGATGCCTGATTTATTTTTTTTTCTATTTTTCAGCTATTTTCTCCCCAACTTCAAATAGCCATAACTTCTTCGTTCACCGTCGGATCTTGCTCAAATTTGACGAGCAACTTCCTAAAAATCATATCTTCGTATCCAACGGTGGAAATTGTGTTTGGAGTCTTAAATCTTTTATTTTAATTTTTCCCTTGTTATTATGTTTATTATCGAATTATCTATTTTCTGGCCCGATCCTAACTTCGATTTAACGCTCCTTTCTTCTCTAATTCGCTTAGTATTATTATTATTTTCTTCTAATACTAGAATTCTCATTTGGAATACCTATTTGTGGTTTGTTATTTTCATTTTTAATTATTATAATTATTATTTATTTATTTATCTTCGGGTTTAAAATTTGGGATGTTACAATCGGGGCATAGCCTCCTATTGATGGTTATTGCAACAACCCCATTGGGACTCACATAGGAAAATATCAACCAAGTGAATGAAAACTTTCACTGGGACATCTATAGGATAAACATTGACCAAATGGGTGTACGCACTTCCGTTGGGACTCCTGTAGGGAAATTATCAACCACTGAATAAAATTCCAGTAGGACACCTCCAGGATAGTTATCAATCAAACAGGATTAAGTAATGTCAAATTATAATATTAAACGAGTTAAATTCTGAAAATTAAAGAAAATCTGAGTTTTATGAAATTTTGTTCAAAATACTTGAGTAGTTCATGAACTACTCGAGTAGTTCATGCAAAAATACTTGAGTACTTGAAGAAATACTCGAGTCGTTCCTCAATTCCCAAAATAATCGAGTCTTTCTGTAAATACTCGAGTCTTTTTATTGCAACAGCACCAGTTTTTCTGCATTTTATGCACCAATTCGACTTTTCTTGCTTAATTGCTCCAAATCTGTACAAACAGAAGTTACTACACATAAAAGAAACATGTTGCATATATCAAATAACATCAAATCAACAAATAACAGAGTCAAATCACATATCACATTAAAACATAGATAAAGTCCATTTTAACATATGAAGTTCATTTTTACTCAAATTTGAAATCGAACAACAATCCAGTGAGCTTTATTAGGTCCAATTGAACTTGTTTAAACATTTAAACCATGGGTTCCTAACCTCTAAGTCAGTTGCCCGATTCAAGTTACATTGCCCATGAACCACAATTGGTTCCTATGAATTTAGCTTATTAATTACCATTCTAGCAATTAGGTAACTTCTCCCATACCTTAGAGAAGCTAAAGAAACGATTGGTTGAAGAAGAAAGGGACTGGATCAAAGTTTGTGATTCTGCACCGGTGCACAACAGTTTGCACTAGTTGACTTTGGCAATTAATTACACCATGAATAAGGCATGAACAAGAATGAAATAAGTTAGCTTAAGCAACTAGGGAATGCTAACTTTAATCAGAAACGAATTTGGAATTAAGAGGGTTCCTGGATTTACCAAACCAATTCGAGGAAGAGGGGTGTTTGACACTGATTTCTGCTCTGTTTTTGTAGCTTCAGAAACTCTACTTTGACTGCCTAGAACTTGCTCTACAGGAGGTTAATTTGAGTGGCTCTTGGTTCTAATTCAAGATTGGAATCAGAACTCGAATTGTGTTTTGGTTTTACTGAATTTGGTTGAGTGAGGAGGGAGAATCGAAGGCTCAAAGAGAGCACCAGAAAACAAAGAAAAATGAGAATGGAATTCGGGTTTGGAAGATTTGAATGAGTTTCTAGCTTCCCCAATCTCCTATTTATAACTTAAGATTACCCTCCTATGAAGTAAGGTCCAGCTCTGGGCTTATAACTAGATGAAACGAGTTGTTGGTTCTAATTTGGTTTGAAACCGACTTATATATTTTTTGCATAGCTGCACGAACTACTCGAGTATTACCAGATATACTCGAGTATTTCAACAAAAATTCAAATTTTCCTAACAGCTGGTTACAATACTCGAGTCCTTGGCTCAGGACTCGAGTCTTTTCGGTGCACTGGCTCAAACTGGTCAGCAACACCACAGAAGACTCGAGTAGTCCCAATTATACTCGAGTATTTTTGGCTGAAAGGCCAAAACGTCAAATTCATTTCTTTTTCTTCTAATATTTTTCCCTTTATATTTTCATTTAAATAATTAAATTCACCACTAAACATAAAATATGTATAACTATGTAAAATCTCAAAACATTAAAATATAATTGTATATATTTTATTTTATTATTTCGGCAATAATTCCAGTGGGTGTTACAACCTCCCCCACTTAAAAGGAATTTCGCCCCCGAAATTCGATTCGGAAAAATAGAACTTACTCGAACAGTTACGGATACTTTTCCCTCATATGACCCAAGTGATGGCACTAGCACCACCCCGTTCCCACATAACCTTTACTAATGGAATTTCCTTTTCTCGCAGCTGTTACTTTTCTTTCTTCGATTGGCATGGGATCGGTTTTGAACATCAAGATTTCTTGCAACGGTATCTCGTCAGGTATGATGAGTGTAATTTCCCCCACTTGGAATCAGCATAGCGAAATTCTATTCGCTCCTAACTTTAAGGCAACCACCATTGCAACCAACTTTGATGGACGCCGATTGGTGAGGAGTTATCGAAATGGGATCAATCTTAGGCATAAGGTCAATGGTAAACTCATCTTTACGGTAACGGAATAGACTAGACACTCTTTGGGAAAAAGACCTTGGGGTATTCACTGCTTACAAGGGTGGTTTCCAACTTGGTTTCTTCTTTTACAGACACGGAAGACATACTTAGGTATTCCTTGGGTGTAGCCTATATAGATTTAGGCTTCGTAAGAAGAGAGAAGAATAAACTTACTATGGTAATCTATGACATTCTATCTACTCCTAGGGTCACATCTTAAGCTTTTCAAATCGACTAAGGTGATTTTTATCGAGTATAGCTATTTTACGAATAGGCTTGCCATGTAACTACTAATGAATTGATTGGGGTGAACACATCAAGGTTACTTAGGTAAGGTCTAGAAAGCCAGTCCTTTTCCAAGACTCACGTTTGTAATGGTCTACCCTTTAGTACCATTGATTAAAGCCCAGGATCGTTTTGACATTATGAAAGACCCTATGGGCATATTCTTTGTCAAAATGACAAGTTTAAATGGGATCAAGGGTAACCAAGGGATGGGTGACATCGGAATGAGAAAGAGGAAAATGGTCAGCAAAATCAGGAGTCCTAGCTTCCTCCGGAGTAAGCAATTGGCCAAGGAAAATAGGAGAAGGGTTTACAGGTCTCTCAATAGTGGGGACGAAAGAGGTAACAGGGATCATCAAACTTCGTTCGTTATGAGAAACCCTTAAGTCGATCTCAGGATCAGAAACTCTTTGGATAGCCATAATTGATGTTAAGTGTAAAGAAGAGATTTCAAGAAAAAAGGGTTTAGGGCAAAGAAGAAGAAAAATGCAGTGGCACTCAAGAAACGAAATAGTGGGATGAGAAGGAATGGTTGAGTTTAAATAGAGTGTGAAAAGACGCTTAGGACCAACACAATGGTTCACAAAAGGAGTTAGAAAAAAAAGGTCACATGGTCCTTGTCATTTCACATCATCAGCCCAAATCCCGAAAACAGATCACAAAAGCTACAACTTTTGACATCCTCCGAAAAGGCGCGTCGAATGCTAAAACTTGGGGGCCTGTGTTGACTAGAGGTCGAAATCGACAAAGTTTGAGAATGTCAAAGATATAGGTGATGTCGACGAAGATGTACTTAAGCAAAACGCTTAAAAGTGATCTCGAAGGACATGAACGTGTGTCAACAAGAAAGGAAGATTTAGAGTAAGGTCGGTGTCGAAAGGGTGCCAACGTAAAGAACAAGGAGGACAGAGTGACAGTAAATGATGGAGGCACTTCATTGGGAACAAGGAAACAGTCACATCAGCATTAAATGTAGTCTTTTATGGCTATAAATACGCATTGGTGAAGTTCATAAGGGCATAAGTGTTAGAAAATTAAAGAGGTGATGGATCAACCCTACAACTTCTGGAAAGAAGAAAAGTTGATCGACAGGAAAGAAAGAGAAAATCACCAAGAGATTAAACATGATATATTAAAGGGATTCGGAGGAGGAAGGAACAATGTCAAAATCTTTGCCCCGATTACCCACTTTTACCCTTTGATGCTGAAAGATTAAACATGTGAGATTACATACGGATCACCGCTTGTGTTTCAAGCCGGTGTAAAAAGCCGAGATAGAAGGGCACATTCAGCTTGACACATGAGCCTCGGTGGTCACTAGTAATGGTCCACGGCCCGAAGTTTGCACCTTTTCCAGGTAAAACTTTGGGTATCTTTCCATTTAAAGAGGGAAAAGAAAAAGTCCTCTTATGACAAGTCCCCAAAAAGCTCTCGACAGGTCCTCTGGTTAGATTGGTGGGCGAAGCACAATCAGAAACAGAAACCAGAAGGCTCGTGTTGAAAGCATCGACGAGGGGATTGACCCAAAAAAAGGCCGACACTACGATCAATATACTGTCGAAGGAGCTTGATGACGACAGACGTCCCAAGGTTTAAGAAATGAAAACATAGTCTCAACAAGAGGAGCAGAAGTCAAAAAAAGATCCAAAAGACTTAGCAAAATCCCAAGGCTCTAAGTTGCATGATTTCAGTTGTTGGAAGATGCTTGTCGGAAGTGTTCTGACGGAAAGACCATTGAAGACTCGGCAGTTGAAGATAAGTCATGGGGTCACGTAGTGGGGTAGTTACTCAATGGGTAGTTATTTAGAACATGGTTGCTACTGTAGCATCCCGCTATTTCTAATTCCTTTAGTAAAATAATTAAATGATTTACTATGGTGTTTTCAATATTTGAATGTCGTAATAAAATTTTGATTTCATCATTATGATTGAAATATGTTTATTTTCTAGTCAAAATAAGTATAAATTTGTTATCATACATTTTAGCAAAAATAAAAGAGTATTTTTATTTAGTTTAATTAAAATTTTGACAGGGGAGCTCAAGTGATAGGCCTTAGAGGCATTTTCATAAATTGTTTCTTAAAAAAGATATGTTTAATTTAATGTTTTAAACATTCCTGTGAGTTTTCATGGCGTTTTGAGACTGTTTTATTTTTAGCTCTCAGACTGGTTCTAATATATTACTAATATAAGTTATATATAATAATCCGCAATTTCAAAATTATAAATATTATATTTTATCAAGTTTAATATCAGGATTGAGAAAATATATTTACTTTTGAATTTCGATACATTTTCTTACGCAATTGCTATTTGTAGGGACCGATAACTTTATTATTTTCTAATCAGTTTTGAGTAATTAAAAATACAATATTGTTGTACTTAAATGTATTTTATTTTTAGGATCGTCAAACGTTTAGTTATAATCCAAAATATCTACACATTAACCGACAAATGAAAACAAAACATAAAATAAAATATAATAATATTTCCTAATAACTACGCAGACCCCAACCCCACCGCCCAATACTTAAAAAAAGGAAGGAAGATGTGGCTTAAAGCCATCAGATAGAGAGAGAAAACAAAACAAAGGAAAAGAAAGAAAATAGACAGAGAGCGAGGGAGCAGCATCAGAGACGAACCCGAAGGGAGTATTTTTTTTTTTTTTCAATTTCTTAACTTTTTGGTTCGATTATTCAAGATCCAACTGTTCAATCTCAAATCCTAGGTAAATAACCTTTTCAACTCCCTCTATCCATCATGTAATTTATTCGACGATTCATCAATATTTTTATTGTATAATGATATATATTTATTATTTTGACAAAAATGAATTTAGTTGATATATATATATACACATTTAATTTTATAATTAGTTTTAATGTGTGTCCTTATTTAGATCTCGTACGTTATTGTTGACCCTGACCCTCGAGTAAGGCACGGAGATGAACGTGACATTATTTTTATTGTCAAGACTCCAGGTAAGGAGGTGGTATTACCTTTATTTAGGGAATGAGTTCTAAATAGCGTATAGTGATAACTAAGAGTAGATGAGTATGGATAATAATAAACCTTAGGGTATTGTATTTGGTTAGAAACTAGTTATTTGGTATTTGGGTGAGAGAACCCACTATGATGATGATTGAATATGTATATTATATTTTGTGTTTTAATAGATTTTATTGATTTATACAAAATAGTGAGTAATATGAAAAGGTGAGTGAACCACTAGGTATGCTAGGTTCGAAATAAAACTAAGTATAAACTTGAGAAGAAATCTTGATAAAATGATAATAGAATAATTGGGATTGTTTGGGCTAAGGGAATAGTTAAAAAGTGAGTTAGAAACACCTAAGAAACGTGTCAAAAGAATAAGTGGAAATAAAAGGAATCAACTGGGATAGATGGATAGTTAAGGATTGGTCTAAATAGAATAGTATAGAAACATAGGGTAGTTGAAAACGGACACTAGGTGGATAGTATAGTAGTAGGAAGTTAATTAATAATATTGCTCTTGTGGTTGATAAATCAATGGAGGTTAGAAAGGGGACTTAAGTTTACTCGAATTAATCGAGGCTAGTTAAAGTGATGTAAGCATAAGGAAAATTAATAGAGATGAAAATTGATTGAGGATTAGTAGAAAGGTCTTAAGCATAAATGAATTAGTTGAAGTAGAGTCGCTTGAATTAAGAATTGATGGAGGATTGTAGAAAGAAATTAAGCATGAATTGGGTTCTAATCTATAAATAGGAAGATGTAAGAGAATTTAGGGAAAGGTAATAAAGAAACGGATGACGGATTCATTAGATAATAAGTTAGAAAACAAGAAGAGTAACAAAGTAGATATTTAATAAATGAAATGAAATAGAAGTAAGGATGGTTAATAAGGAAAATAAAAGAGAGATAAGAATTAAAAGTGAGAATAGAATAAGTAAGTAATTAAATAGAAATAAGAATAGAAGGTGACAGAAGAATAGTTAACACAGGAGGTCATAAGACCCTATGAATAGGAAATTGACACAGGAGGTCATAAGACCCTGTGGATAGAAAAATGGCACAGGTTGGTCATAAGACCCTGAACAGGAAATGAAGATAAGAATAAGGAAAATAAAAGTAAGAACAAAATGAAATGAAAGGAGAATTCAATAATGAAAATAGGAATTAGAAAGAGAATGAGAAGAACGAAAACTCAATGGTTACAATACAACTTGAATGTGAATGTGAATGATGTAACATCCGCATTTTTCCGTCTAGGACGAGTAAAATTTATTAAAGAAAAAGTTTTGAGAAATTGTTTTACAAAAGGTTTTCAATGAACATTTTATTCGATTACGAAGTAAATTATTGATTTTATGGAGTTTTAATAAATAAATACTTTTATGAAGTTGATAACAATGATTTTTATGGGAAATAATTTTATTGGTTGGTGATTTCTTGCAAAAATGAATTTCTTTATGGATTTTCTTAGATTGATTAACTTCGGAAATCCATAACTTTTTAACCGTGACACCGATTTTGATG
Source organism: Crotalaria pallida (assembly GCA_037953625.1). Classification (NCBI taxonomy): domain Eukaryota; kingdom Viridiplantae; phylum Streptophyta; class Magnoliopsida; order Fabales; family Fabaceae; genus Crotalaria; species Crotalaria pallida. Next base: position 91,454,682 of record CM075651.1, on the reverse strand, counting down.
ATCTTTATATCAAAACGATCGTATCGAAATGAAGTTTTCAAAAATGTATCTTTCACAATTTTCTGGGTTGGTTTGCGAAAATTTTTTTTCAGTGTGATTAAGGACGAATTTTAAAGGTATAAATCATGAAAAATAGTTTTTGATTTTTAATGAATTTTTCCTTTTGGGATTCTCCTTAATATATTAAATTATGATTTTAGAAAGTGAAATAAGGGCAATAAGTGCAACCAATAAGTGCAGTTTATTATTTAAAGAAAATGTGTATGAGTGTTAAGATTATGTTGGATTAAGTTAATTAATTGGCAAAACTACTGGATTGATCCCTTAAGTTATTTTTAATTGCGATTTCGTCCCTTAACTTTTTTTCGTTTCAAATAAGTCCTGAAGTTGTTGAAGCGTAACAAATAAGTCTTTTCCGTTAATTTTTTCCATTAAGCGACACGTGTCACCATAAGAAAATTTAAAAAAAAACCATTAAATCATTTTTTTAATACGTGGCACCATTGGTTGAGTGACACGTGTCACTTAATAGAAAAAACTAACGGAAAGGACTTATTTGTTACACGACAACAACTTCAGGACTTATTTGAAATGAAAAAAAGTTAAGGGACGAAATCGCAACCAAAAAATAACTTATAGGACCAATCTAGTAGTTTTGCCTAATTAATTTGGTGATTGAGTGTATGTGCTTGTATGATCAAATGTGTGACTAAATATGAGTGTGTGTATGATATATTGAAGTGTGCTTATATGTGTATAATTGTGTGAATTAATAATTATGAATTAATACTTATAAATGAATTTAATTAAAAAAAAAAAGAAGGACATGTGTGAGCAAGAGGGAGTGCCACGGTTTTGATGTGGGTGTGTGAGTGCATGAATGAAACATGTGTGTTGTGTGTGTAAGTGCCAAGTGTGTGAGAGTGTGTATGTGTAGGCTTAAGAGCCTTTGTATGATGACTAAGTGGGAAGGGAAAATAAAATAAAGAGAAAATAAAACAAAGAAACTTGGGGACCAAGTAGGTGTCTTAGCATGCCAAAAGTACCCCCTCTTTGAGGCATGTTGGCCGAACCAACCCAAAAGACCCAACGGAGGAAATAAAGCTTCATTTTAGTCCATTTCCTCTCATTCTTTCCTTTCATAAGTTCCATTCATCCATTCATTCTTTCCTTTACCTTTTCATTTCCCACTTCCACCAACAAACACACTTAGTCCCAAGAGCAACATTAGCTCTTGAGACATAGAAAAAAAAATATAATAGAGGAAGAGAGAAAGAAGAAGAGGAACCGTAGGATTGGAAGAGGAGGAAGGAGGACTTCAAGCTTTAAACCTAGGAGCCCTTTGAAGATCAAGTATTAGAAGACCATCTTTTCTTGGTATAAACCAAAAATCCTTGGAGAATTAGAACTAGTTTTGATTTGTGATCTTGTAATCTTACTTTCTTTATTTGCATGTTCATTTTCTTGGTTTGATTTGAGGTTGCATGTGATGCTTTACCTTGATCTTAACTTTTAAGAACTAAATAAATTTGTAGTAAACTCTATGATGGACTCTATGATTCGGTTGGTGTTAGATCTTGATGTTTTCATGATGGATCTTTATGTTATTCAAGCTAAATCTCTTTGATCTAAAGTTTTGTTCATGATTTTCATGAACTTGAATTAAATCTCTTTGCATGTTAAATTTTTATGCTTAGAACCGTGAATCAAGAGGTGTATATGTGTTTGTTTGATAAATAAATGTTTGATCTAAATTTATTTTTAATTTTGGTCTTGCATGTTACTTGAGGATGATCTTGAACTTTTGTATGCCTTGATTTTCGAGTTAATTTTCAAGAAAGGCTTTGATTTGTGTTTGATCTTTAATATATTTTTTTAATTTTTATAAAGCTTGATTTGTGTTTTGATCCTTGATTTTTTTTTTATCTTGAGCTTTGTAAGTGATTTTTGGAAACAAAAGCTTTGGAGTTTTCTTCAAGCATGAAATTTTTGATAAAAAGAATTTATTTTCTTGATGTGTGTTTCGGCGTGACTTAGATTTTTAGAAATGAAATTTTAATTGAAGTATTTGATGCATGCATGTCATGATCTAATGAAAAGAATTATGTTTTGATGTTAGTTCTCTTAAAGGCTTGATTTCTATTGTTTTGGGATGATTGATGCATGATGTACTTAAATTAAAGAAAATTATTTTCATAAAAATCTAAATTCGGTTTCTTGAAGAAAATAATAATTGATGGATTGATTTTTGATGTTGATTGTATGTATAATAGTATCTTTGATTTCATGTAAGAAAATGAATGAACCATTTGTTGAATGATGTGTTATGCTGGAAAAATGTGATTTATGTGTTTTTGATCTTGATGAATGATACTTCTATATGCTCAATAATTCTGGATTTTTGTCACTGACCTAAATATATTAAAATAAACTTCTCTGAATTTTTAAATGATTTTTTGGAATTTATTTTATATTTCTATGTGAACCAACTTTATGAAAACCATTTTAAGAAAATCAGTTTTTCAGTTTAAAGAGAAATATGATTTTCGAACTTGTGCTGCTTGAAATTTCTTGAAATTTTTATGGTAGCTTCCTGGACATCTCTAGATGTTCTCTGTAAAATTTGAAGAGATTTGGAGTTGATTTGATATTTCTAATAAAGTCAAGACAGTGAATCACTTGGTTCAGATTTTCTGGACTTAGTGACAATTTTAATTGGAAAAATATAACGTGCACAACTCCAAATATTCCGAAAATTTTATGAGATAGTCTTGACTGTATAAGGAAGAGTTATACCAATTTTTGTGCAATTCGGAGTTGAAAAACTATTTTTAATAATAACATTTTTGTCTCTGACCAGCAACAGCTCCGACTTGCTTTTCATGCAAAATTTGATTTGAAACCTAGCTTAGGATTGTTTAAATGACTTAAAAATTTCATATGATGAACTTTGGTATATGTATGCGTGTTCTGGAAATTTTAAAGATTTAATAAATTAATTTGATATGTTTTTGAATTTTATCTTTTGTGTTTTACTTTTAATCACACTAAGTGTCTATTTGGATGTTTTTGGTGAAGGTGAATTTTTATACTTGATGTTGTGACTTGATAATTGTGATGTCTTGAAATTATTGAATGAGTGATTGTTTGATGTTATGCTTGGGTTGTGCATAAATGAATTATTTAGTTAATCCAAGTGTTATGTTTGATTTTGTAATTGGTTTTGGAAATTAATTGGTTTTGAAATAATTTAGCTTTGATTTAATTAAAAACCTTGGACTTAGTGGTTGCTGCCCTTAGTTCATTTCACAATAACTCACTTAAGTGTTTATTTTATAACAAAGTGTTATTTGAACTAAAGAATGATTTTTCGGTGTTTTTGAGTTTTGGTTAGTGGCTGTCCGGAACGGACCAGCAACCAAAACCAATGGTTTTAAAGTGTTTTGTAAATCATTTTAAAAGGATTTTTAGATGTTTAAAGTGTTTTCAAAAGTCAAAGTTGATTTGAAAAAGTTTTAACGATTTACGATTTTCTGATGAGAAGTAAAAAGAGTTTTCGAAAACGTGTTCTGATTTTAAGTAGGACAATTGTCTAAGATAGAATTATAACGTTAGTGTCCTCTCCCTTAGTACAAGGTGCGTATAAGTCGAGACGTGGGACAGCTGACTTGTTGGGAAGGACCCGCAACGATTTCAGATGCTGGAGCGTGAGGTGAGAGATGCAGTAGGCCTAGGTCATCGTGACGCGTAGACTCAGTTCTAAACTGAGTACATCGAGTCTAATATGTTACATGCTGCATTATCATACGTGATGCATATATGTGTTAGATGCTTTCCTGTTTTGTTAAATATGTTGCATGATTGAATTTAGTATGGACTGGATATCTTTGTGATTATTATATTCTGTTTGGAAAATTTGGAAGTGTGATTAATAATAATAAGAATCATGAGAAAGAGTAAGACTTAAAGTTAAATGGAAAAGTTGAATGTGGTAATGAGAAAAGAGTAAGATTTGAGAAGTATGAGAAAGAAATAAGTTGAGATTTAAAAGAAAACGTGATTGAAAGAAAGAAGAATGATATCAAAGGTTGTATGAGTAATGGAATACAAAGAGTTGTGATTGGAGAAGAGTAATGTTGTTGTGAAAGTGAGATGTGGGTTGAATGGAGATGTGATTCCTCGTTCATGTTTTTGGGAAGAAGCTTAGTGTTGAGTTGAGCTTGCTCCTCCATTAACACTCACCCAAAAATGTGATTTTTTGAAAAAGGTTTTTGAAAAGAGATTTTGAAAGAGCTTTTGTGAAAATAATATTTTGGGAAAAGTTTTTGGAAACACTATTTTTGAAAAAGTTTTGTGGAAGGATTTTTGAAATGAGGTTTCTGAAAAGGTTTTGTGAAGTAAAAGTTTTTGTGAAATCACGTTTTCGAAAAAGTTTTGCAAAAAGAGATTTTGAGAAAGACGAGGAAACGATGTTGATGATGTTGATGAGAATATGTTGAGCGTGGGTAATGTGAATTGTGATGATGAGATGAAAGTGATGTGAGGCCAAGGGCCATTGTGATTTAGGGGGAACAGTTGCGATTTGTGTGACACCCTTTTTCCATACAAGTAATTATTACAATAAATAAGTATTACTTGTAAAATATATGGACTTGTTATCGTATAGAAATGATGAAAATTAAAATTTCTCTTTTCAAGCGGGTGCACAAACCAAAACTTGGAATTCTTGGAGAACAAATTCTAAACCATTTTAAATCAGTTGTATTGAGTTCGGCGATCTCTAAAACCTTTTCATAAGCGGAATAGCATACGTATTTGAAATCGTCTTTATATGATAGAAAGTAAATGAAGCTATCCTTTTCGTAGCCAAGCTCTTTTAAAAGATTAAATCAGAGTAAGCGGGAATTATAGGACTATGCAACTAGTAGAAATATAACATAGACTTTATATACATATATAAATAAAAAAAAAGTCAGGTGATACATAGTCCAAGCAGAAGTCATGTCTCCAAGATCCATAACACAAGTCCATAACAGATCTATGCTCAAAATAAAACCATAGCCCTAAAGTACTCATAGTATATCTACAATATGTACATCTCAAAATATAGACTCTAGAGGTGGTCACATAGATCTGGCAGCATCAGTAGTAGTAGTGATAATGGCAGTAGCAGTCTCCAGGTAGCAAAAGAAACATCCACATCAACAGCAGCAGCAGAATCTCCTCCACAACATCCCCACACTAGATCCTCTGATCCTCATCATACACCTTATACACGTACCTAGGGATCATCATCCCTCCACCGACTCCCTGTGGAAGGAACGACAGGCTCGCCCCCGCTCTCATCCTCCACGGGATCCTCCTCGATCTCATCCGATGGAGAGTGTACCCTACCACTGGGTACGGGGTCAGGAGATGGTGTGACCCTGACTGGACTCCTCGGATTAGAAGGGGGAGTATCCTCACGGACGACTCTCGAGGAAAAAGGGTGTGAGCGGGTAGGTCTGAAACGAAAGCTGTGATAAGAGCGAGCTGGCCGTGTGGGAGGTGGTCCATGATATGTGTAAAACGGGGGTACATGCATAGTGTATATGATGGGAATCCTAAATCTACGAGGACGAAATCAAATCAACGGGTTCAGATGGTAGAAGGTAATCTCTACCTCTCCCTCGAACACCGCGCGATGGTCCTCATAGATCCATGTGCCACTAGGAAGTGGCCGGATCTCGATGCAAGCGATGTATCGAGACATCACCTACAAGGGCATAGGGGTAAGCAATTCTATACACATAATCAATAGAGCAGAAATGTACAATATGTAAATATACAACAATGAACAACAATCACATTTAGCACTTAGCAGTTATTGAATGCAAGTAGGATGCTCATACTTATTTCAGTTATCACAGTTAATTTAAATGAATGGCATGATGCATGAATTTTAACTCTCAACCTATCTCCGTCAATCTATGTCACTCTCTGACGTCCATCCCTGAAAACCCAGCACTCATCAGTGCGTTGTATTCCTAGGTATACAACATTTCGTACATTCACCAAGAATGTACACGACAAGCTTGGAATCCGTGCCACCCGAGCACATCCCGTCATCCAAACGGACCATCATCCAAACGGTGTAACCACATCGGCATCCACTAAGCCGACCACTTCTTCAACGTGTCATCAAGCAAGCGTATTGGCACTCCCAGAGGCCCTCCACATGTTACCAAAACATGTTAAATGACCTACCATCCAACTCCAAAATGGATGCATTACTTAGTTTAAAAGGAATTGATTGATGTTTTATTCTTTTATTAATATCTTACGTGCCTCCCGAGCAACGTATCATTACTCAAATGAAAACATTCATAATGCCAATCAATTTCTTTTTAAGTCCCGGATCACTTGGTTTGTTGTCCTTTAAGTGTTAACAAAATGACTTAGAATTGAAAATGGTGTTTTTAAGTTTCTGACTAAAATACTCGAGTATTCTTCATAACACTCGAGTAGTTCATCAGTTTCCAGTTTTATTCGAGTAATTCATCATTATACTCGAGTTGTTCATATATTTTCAGAAAGTTAGGTTTCAGATTTTTAAGAAAATACTCGAGTAGTTCATGAGATACTCGAGTCATTCACCAATCCAGAATACTCGAGTAGTTCATGCATTACTCGAGTCGTTCATCACACTTGACTCTTGTTGCATCTGTTAATACTCGAGTCTCAAGCCAGATACTTGAGTTGTGCGCCAAAATCCACACTGGTGCATCACGGAATACTCGAGTATCGAGCCATATACTCGAGTTTTATCAGACAGAACAGACTGAAAACTTGGTTTTTACATACCATTTTCATTTCTAAACATTTCTAACCCAAAGCAATGATCAAAACAGTTCATATACCATATATTGAACATGTTATAACACTTATCACATATCAAATTACAGATTTGACAGAGAATCGATTGTTAATGCATAAAACATACAATTTAACAACTTAATACCTCAAATTGCAAATTAATCAACAAACTCATGAAATAGTGTTCATCACAGCTTACATGCATCATATAAAACTTGCTCACAACAACCATAGAGCATGAATTGGTCTCCAAACCAAAGTTCCTATTCAATCTAAGCCCTTAGAGCCTCTTGGTGGCTCTCTAATAAAAATCATGAAATTTAAACTCTATCTAGTGCATAAAACAACTTCCCCTTACCTCTTAGACGTGCACCAACAGAGAATTCCAAAGAAAAAGCTCTCCAACACCAAAAATGACTTTGAGCACCACATGCAAGACAGTTTTGAGTGTAGCACCAAGATTGAATTGGTTCACACATGAAACAGAGATAAGAATTGGGGAATTTAGTTTTTCTATACTCTATACAACATATCCTAACTAGAGAAATCGAATTTGGGACTCAATGAACACGGGAGCTTACCAAAATCAAGGCTCCAAGTAAGCTCCAGAGAAGGGTTTGACAAAGAACAGCTCCACTTCCAAGCTCCAATTCTTCCACCACACTCACTCAATCCTCACGATTCTAGTGTTTATACAAAGCTCGTGATGTGAGCTTTGTATTAGTGTATGATTTGTAGTTCAATTTGACTCAGAGAAGGAGAATCGATCGCTTGAACTCAGGAACCCTAACTCAACACTCAACTTCGAATTTGACAAAGAATCTCAACAATTTGGTGTTGATTGGCTTAAATAGACAAAGAGAGGACTCATGCATGGCGACACGACCTCCATGGACGTGGAGTGGTGATGATTTCGTGTCAACGACACGAAATCGTTGGTGATGACTCACCAACCGCACTAACGTTGAGCAACTCTGACCAGAATACTCGAGTTTTCCGAGAATTACTCGAGTATTTTGCCCCATTTTTGAAAAATAATTATTTTATTTACTTTCCCTCCAAAATCTTTCCTATAATTACCTCTAGGTCCCAACCCAGGGACTAATATGAAAAATACTTATTCCATGCATAATTATATTTATTAAACAAATCCACACACATTTCCTAACTACATAAACACATATTTTAATCAAGGATTAAAAATAGAAATCATTAATTATAGTTAATTTTATAACTAACATTTCCTTAATCGGGGATTAAAATTTCGGGGTGTTACACTACTCCCCCACTTACAAGGAATTTCGTCCCCGAAATTCAACTTATACAAACAAGTCAGGATAGTCCTGATGCATCTTATCCTCTAATTCCCAAGATGCCTCTATCACATCACCACAAACCCAGACGACTTTGACCAGACGAATATCCTTTCCTCTAAGCTGCTTGACCCTTCGGTCTTCAATGCTCACAGGCTTAGCTTCGAAGGTTAAGTTCTCATGAATTTCTAGGTCATCAGGTTGGATTCTAAGAACAATGGTGGGGTCATGGACATATCTTTTCAACTGAGACACATGAAATACATTGTGTAGGTTAGCTAGTGACGGGGGCAGGGCTAATTGATAGGCTACGGGGCCGACTCTTTTGAGAATTTGATAGGGACTAATAAACTTAGGTGATAGTTTCTGGGTTTTCAAGGCTCTACTAACACCTTTAGTTGGGACTATTCTAATGAACACATGGTCACCTTCGGCAAACTCTAAGGGTTTCCTCCTTCTATCAGCATAGCTTTTCTGCCTACTTTGAGCCGTCTTCATCTTTTCTTGTATCATCTTGATCTTCTCAGTGGTTTCTTGCACAAAATCTGGTCCAACCAGCGAATTCTCCCCCACTTGAAACCAGCACAACGGTGTCTGACACTTTCTTCCATACAAAGCTTCAAATGGTGCCATGCCAATGCTCGTATGATAACTGTTGTTGTACGTGAATTCCACGAGCGGCAACATTCGCTCCCAACTCCCTTGGTCTTCCAAAGCACAAGCCCTCAAGATGTCCTCCAATGACTGAATAGTCCTCTCCGTTTGACCATCAGTCTGAGGGTGGTATGCAGAACTCAACTTCAATCTTAAACCCAAGGCTCTATGTAGATCTTGCCAAAGCTTTGATGTAAACCTCGGATCGCGATCTGACACGATGCTTGATGGTACCCCATGCAGACGAACAACTTCCTTGACATACAACTGAGTGAGCTTTTCCAAAGAATAGCGCATATTAACGGGAATGAAATGCGCCGACTTGGTTAAACGATCCACGATCACCCAGATTTCATCATGACCAGTAGCTGTCCTTGGCAATCCTGACACAAAATCCATCGAGATACTATCCCATTTCCACTGCGGAATTTCCAAGGAAAGTAACTCTCCTCCTGGCCTTTGATGTTCCACTTTCGCCTTCTGACACACCAAACAACATGCCACGTACCTAGCCACGTCCTTCTTTAAACCAGGCCACCAAAATACCTTCTTCAAATCCTGATACATTTTGGTAGCTCCCGGATGCATACTCATTTTGCTCTTATGTGCTTCGTCCAAAATCATCCTCTTTACTTCCAGATCATTAGGAACACAAATCCTTGTTCGAAAACGAAGGATTCCATCCTTCCCCTCTTGAAACTCCAACTCCTTGCCTTCTTCCATACGCTTCTTCTTTTCTTTAAGTCCCTCATCTATATGTTGCAATTCCCGAATTCTTTGCAGAAATTCATTAGTAATCTGTAACATCCTCATCTTGATATTGGTTGGCTCCACTTGCATCGTTAGACTCATGTCTCTAAATTCCTCTATCAGTGCAGCTTCTCTAACCATCATCGTACTGATATGCATTGCCTTTCGACTCAATGCATCTGCCACAACATTTGTCTTCCCAGGGTGGTAATGGAGCTCAAACTCATAATCTTTCAAGAACTCCATCCATCGACGCTGCCTCATATTCAACTCCTTCTGATCAAAGAGATACTTTAAACTCTTATGGTCACTAAACACCCGGAACGTAGTGCCATAGAGATAGTGCCTCCAAATCTTCAATGCAAAGACAACAGCTGCCAGTTCTAGGTCATGAGTTGGATAGTTCATTTCATGAACTTTTAGCTGTCTCGAGGCGTAAGCGACGACTTTCCCTTATTGCATCAAAACGCTTCCAAGACATTGTTTCGATGCGTCACAATACACCTCAGAATTCTTCTGTGGGTCAGGCAAAACCAACACAGGAGATGACGTCAACCTTTCCTTCAATTCTCGGAAACTCCTTTCACACTTCTCGTCCCATATAAATGGTTGATCTTTCCGAGTCAACTTCGTTAAGGGTAACGCAATCTTCGAGAAACCTTCAATAAATCTTCTATAGTAACCAGCCAAACCAAGAAAGCTTCTCACCTCTGTGACCGACTTCGGCTGTTCCCATTGCAACACTGAACTTACTTTATCCGGGTCAACCGCTATTCCTTTGCTTGAAATCACATGCCCCAAAAACTTAACCTCCTCCAGCCAGAACTCACACTTTGTAAGTTTGGCATACAGTTGCTTCTCCTTTAGAATACTCAACATTATCCTCAAGTGTTCAGCATGCTCCTCCGAGCTCTTGGAATAGATAAGGATATTGTCAATGAACACAACCACGAATGAATCTAAATAGGGTCTAAAGATTCGATTCATGTAGTCCATGAAGATAGCAGGTGCATTAGTCAATCCGAACGGCATCACAACATACTCATAATGCCCGTATCGGGATCGAAATGCGGTCTTAGAGATATCCTCTTCTCTAATCCTGATCTGATGGTACCCCGACCTCAAATCAATCTTGGAAAATACCGAAGCCCCATGAACTTGATCCATAAGGTCATCGATCCTTAGCAATGGATACTTGTTCTTGATTGTGACCTTATTCAACTGCCGGTAGTCAATGCACATCCTCATAATACCATCTTTCTTCTTGACAAACAAAACCGGAGCACCCCAAGGTGATACACTTGGTTGAATCATCTGTTTCTGCAACAACTCCTCAATCTGCTTCTTCATTTCAGCCATCTCCGGTGGTGCCATTCTATAAGGAGGGATAGAAATGGGACCAGCTCCCGGAACTAAGTCGATGCCAAATTCAATCTCTCTTCTTGGTGGTAGACCAGGGATCTCATCAGCGAATATGTCGGGAAAATCTCTGACTACGGGTATCTCCTCAATCCTCGGACCATTCTCTTCTACTTCAGTGTTGAACAGACACATGTAGCCAAAGGGTATTGGGTTTCTATAGATCACTATCTTCTTATCACAATCGATGATCACTTGGTTTCGACTTAACCAGTCCATCCCCAAGATCACATCCAACTGTGCTAAGGGCAAACAGATCAAATCTACCTGAGAGGTTTGTCCTAACACTTCTATACAACAGTTAAGACATGCTCTAGAAACAACTACAGGAGCATTAGTAGGGGTTTCTACTTTCAGAGTATAAGGTAGTTCAGACATAGGTAAACTTAACCGATCTACACATTCATATGAAACAAATGAATGCGTAGCACCCGAATCAAACAAGACATTACAGAGCTGACCATTTAGCAAGTATTTACCTTGCACCAGATCAGAAGATCGGTTTGCTTCCACACCACTAAGAGTGAAAACCCTTCCTTGAGCCATAGGCCTATCTGCAGCTCCTCTGGAATTTGCTTTGACCGGCTCCTTGCAGTCTCTCGCAAAATGTCCCGGTTTCCCACAGTTGAAACAGCCACTTGTTCCCCAACAAACACGGCCATAATGATGGCGCTTTCACTGGTCACAAAATGGAGCCTCGCTTCGAAAATTTCTTCCATCCGAACCACCAACCTTTCCCTTGCCTTTCCCTCGGCGATCGTACGGATCCTTGCCTCGGTTGTTGAAACCTTTCCGCTTCTGAGGTCCATAATTCTGATTGTCCTTTCTTTCTGAGACTTGCAACTCTTCAGCTTTCTTGTCATCTTCATACATCCTACACATGTCCACAAGTGCAGGAAAGCTTTGAATCCGTTGATAGCTGAAAATCGACTTCAACTTGGGCCTCAAACCTCCCTCAAACGTATACACTTGCTCCTTTCGTCGGGGTTGTTCTGATAGTAGGGAGAGTACTTCATCAATTCCTCGAACTTGGCCGCATACTCACCCACACTCATACTCGCTTGTTTCAGCTGTAAGAATTCCACCTCCTTCTTCCTCCTCAGATCTTCAGGGAAGTATTTATTGAGAAACTTCTCCATAAATACACCCCAATTCACATCCCTTCCTTCATAACGCAAAAGCTGAACCGTGTGATTCCACCAATTCTCAGCTTCGTCTTCTAGCATGTAGACAGCATATGCCACCTTCTGAGCTTCTGTGCAATCCAGGGTTCTCAGAATCTTGTCCATGGTATGAATCCACTTATTGGCCTCTTCCGGTTTAAATCCTCCTTCAAACTTGGGTGGGTTACAACTTCTGAAATCAGCCAGACTTTTCGCCTCGATGTTACCCACATTACACTGGTGAGACGGGTTAACCGGTTGAGGTGGTTGCTGAGCTTCTTGCTGCATGGTTTCCAATACCATGGTTATCCTTTCCAACATCGCATTGGTGTGATTTTGGTTTCTAGTTGCCATAGTAGACCTGCGCTATGGGCTTATGGTCACATATGTTGAACTAAAGAAACTTTCATTACACCACCTATACTAAGGTCATAACTAAAATCTCAAACAACACATTCAATTGAATCTAATGCCCAAAAAGCCAAATACTAGAATTCAAAGCAATACATATGCTCTGTGGATACCTGCTTGATGTTGATGGCTACCTTTCTGGAGCTACTTCCACTACTACAGGATCTGACTTTTGCTCTGATACCACTCATTGTGACACCCTTTTTCCATACAAGTAATTATTACAATAAATAAGTATTACTTGTAAAATATATGCACTTGTTATTGTATAGAAATGATGAAAATTAAAATTTCTCTTTTCAAGCGGGTGCACAAACCAAAACTTGGAATTCTTGGAGAAGAAATTCTAAACCATTTTAAATCAGTTGTATTGAGTTCGGGGATCTCTAAAACCTTTTCATAAGCGGAATAGCATTCGTATTTGAAATCGTCTTTATATGATAGAAAGTAAATGAAGCTATCCTTTTCGTAGCCGAGCTCTTTTAAAAGATTAAATCAGAGTAAGCGGGAATTATAGGACTATGCAACTAGTAGAAATATAACATAGACTTTATATACATATATAAATAAAAAAAAGTCAGGTGATACATAGTCCAAGCAGAAGTCATGTCTCCAAGATCCATAACACAAGTCCATAACAGATCTATGCTTAAAATAAAACCATAGCCCTAAAGTACTCATAGTATATCTACAATATGTACATCTCAAAATATAGACTCTAGAGGTGGTCACATAGATCTGGCAGCATCAGTAGTAGTAGTGATAATGTCAGTAGCAGTCTCCAGGTAGCAAAAGAAACATCCACATCAACAGCAGCAGCAGAATCTCCTCCACAACATCCCCACACCGGATCCTCTGATCCTCATCATACACCTTATACACGTACCTAGGGATCATCATCCCTGTGGAAGAAACGACAGGCTCGCCCCCGCTCTCATCCTCCACGGGATCCTCCTCCATCTCATCCGATGGAGAGTGTACCCTACCACTGGGTACGGGGTCAGGAGATGGTGTGACCCTGACTGGACTCCTCGGATCAGAAGGGGGAGTATCCTCGCGGACGACTCTCGAGGAAAAAGGGTGTGAGCGGGTAGGTCTGAAACGAAAACTGTGATAAGAACGAGCTGGTCGTGTGGGAGGTGGTCCATGATATGTGTAAAACGGGGGTACATGCATAGTGTATATGATGGGAATCCTAAATCTACGAGGACGAAATCGAATCAACGGGTTCGGATGGTAGAAGGTAATATCTACCTCTCCCTCGAACACCGTGCGATGGTCCTCATAGATCCATGTGCCACTAAGAAGTGGCCGGATCTCGATGCAAGCGATGTATCGAGACATCACCTACAAGGGCATAGGGGTAAGCAATTCTATACACATAATCAATAGAGCAGAAATGTACAATATGTAAATATACAACAATGAACAACAATCACATTTAGCACTTAGCAGTTATAGAATGCAAGTAGGATGCTCATACTTATTTCAGTTATCACACTTAATTTAAATGAATGGCATGATGCATGAATTTTAACTCTCAACCTATCTCCGTCAATCTATGTCACTCTCTGACGTCCATCCCTGACAACCCAGCACTCATCAGTGCGTTGTATTCCTAGGTATACAACATTTCGTACATTTACCAAGAATGTACACGACAAGCTTGGAATCCGTGCCACCCGAGCACATCCCGTCATCCAAACGGTGTAACCACATCGGCATCCACTAAGCCGACCACTTCTTCAACGTGTCATCAAGCAAGCGTATTGGCACTCCCAGAGACCCTTCACATGTTACCAAAACATGTTAAATGACCTACCATCCAACTCCAAAATGGATGCATTACTTAGTTTAAAAGGAATTGATTGACGTTTTATTCTTTTATTAATATCTTACGTGCCTCCCGAGCAACGTATCATTACTCAAATGAAAACATTCATAATGCCAATCAATTTCTTTTTAAGTCCCGGATCACTTGGTTTGTTGTCCTTTAAGTGTTAACAAAATGACTTAGAATTGAAAATGGTGTTTTTAAGTTTCTGACTAAAATACTCGAGTATTCTTCATAACACTCGAGTAGTTCATCAGTTTCCAGTTTTATTCGAGTAATTCATCATTATACTCGAGTTGTTCATAAATTTTCAGAAAGTTAGGTTTCAGATTTTTAAGAAAATACTCGAGTAGTTCATGAGATACTCGAGTCATTCACCAATCCAGAATACTCGAGTAGTTCATGCATTACTCGAGTCGTTCATCACACTTGACTCTCGTTGCATCTGTTAATACTCGAGTCTCAAGCCAGATACTCGAGTTGTGCGCCAAAATCCACACTGGTGCATCACGGAATACTCGAGTATCAAGCCATATACTCGAGTTTTATCAGACAGAACAGACTGAAAACTTGGTTTTTACATACCATTTTCATTTCTAAACATTTCTATCCCAAACCAATGATCAAAACAGTTCATATACCATATATTGAACATGTTATAACACTTATCACATATCAAATTACAGATTTGACAGAGAATCGATTGTTAATGCATAAAACATACAATTTAACAACTTAATACCTCAAATTGCAAATTAATCAACAAACTCATGAAATAGTGTTCATCACAGCTTACATGCATCATATAAAACTTGCTCACAACAACCATAGAGCATGAATTAGTCTCCAAACCAAAGTTCCTATTCAATCTAAGCCCTTAGAGCCTCTTGGTGGCTCTCTAATAAAAATCATGAAATTTAAACTCTATCTAGTGCATAAAACAACTTCCCCTTTCCTCTCAGACGTGCACCAACAGAGAATTCCAAAGAAAAAGCTCTCCAACACCAAAAATGACTTTGAGCACCACATGCAAGACAGTTTTGAGTGTAGCACCAAGATTGAATTGGTTCACACATGAAACAGAGATAAGAATTGGGGAATTTAGTTTTTCTATACTCTATGCAACATATCCTAACTAGAGAAATCGAATTTGGGACTCAATGAACACGGGAGCTTACCAAAATCAAGGATCCAAGTAAGCTCCAGAGAAGGGTTTGACAAAGAAAAACTCCACTTCCAAGCTCCAATTCTTCCACCACACTCACTCAATCCTCACGATTCTCGTGTTTATACAAAGCTCGTGATGTGAGCTTTGTATTAGTGTATGATTTGTAGTTCAATTTGACTCAGAGAAGGAGAATCGATCGCTTGAACTCAGGAACCCTAACTCAACACTCAACTTCGAATTTGACAAAGAATCTCAACAATTTGGTGTTGATTGGCTTAAATAGACAAAGAGAGGACTCATGCATGGCGACACGACCTCCATGGACGTGGAGTGGTGATGATTTCGTGTCGTTGGTGATGACTCACCAACCGCACTAACGTTGAGCTACTTTGACCAGAATACTCGAGTTTTCCGAGAAATACTCGAGTATTTTGCCCCATTTTTGAAAAATAATTATTTTATTTACTTTCCTTCCAAAATCTTTCCTATAATTACCTCTAGGTCCCAACCCAGGGACTAATATGCAAAAAACTTATTCCATGCATAATTATATTTATTAAACAAATCCACACACATTTCCTAACTACATAAACACAGATTTTAATCAAGGATTAAAAATAGAAATCATTAATTATAATTAATTTTATAATTAACATTTCCTTAATCGGGGATTAAAATTTTGGGGTGTTACAATTAGTGGTCGGGCTTCGTTGAAGGGATGCACCAAGGACGAGCCGACTGTTAGGATTAAACCGCTAATTAAAACTCTAAAACTTTAAAAGACTTAAAAGACATTTATATACGCGGTGAGGCATGAGTGTCGTATCGAAGTAGTGGAGAGGAAGGAACCATAGGTATCTGCGGATACTTAGGAGGAGATTGCATGAGGGGAGGACGATGACGGTGAAACGTCAAGAAGTCTAGAGTATATTTCTAGGCGGAACGAATCCCACATGTGGTGCACTAACGTGGTGGGGAATGGGTCTAATACCGTGGTAAGTTCCGCATCGCGAACTAGAAATTATATTGTCGCCCCCTTGTCGTGTCGGGTTACTCTGATATTGCAACAGGTAGATGGTCGACCCTGCAGCAAATCGGTACGTCATCTCGATGAGGCTGCTGCAGTGGATTTCAGTTAGGAAGAATAAAGGTCAAGACTAGCAGTAGGTAATCCCTTCGAGCACTGTATTCCTTGCATCTACTTGGTTACATTGTCGTATCATTCTGAACCCCGCTTGGAATTTTAATGAGAATGATTTTTAGATCAAGATTTGAAAATGTTTTCTCAAAAGAGATTTATGAAGCTAAGTTGCAAAGCGCGATGTTAAGTAACATCTCAGTTTGGAACTTGACTTGTGATGTGTGACATGAGAATATTACTTTATTACAATCAAGTTAACGAAATGTTTTTGAACTTAAAGGTTCTCATGTCCATGTCACCATTTTAAAAAAAAAAAATTTCCCAAATTTTTACTATATTTTGTTAAAGAGGTAATGTTTTCAAGTTTCCGAAATCGGGGTGTTACGAATGAACTTATTAGAAATAAATGTGTAATTGGTTGTGTATCATATGATATGAATTATTGGTGATAATTGTGCTTGACTTAGTTTATTGTTATGCCTTTTTAGAAACTATTTCCTAAGTTCTATGTACCCTTCTTGCTATTTTTATACAGGTGCAGGAAACGGAGATTACACTATTGCAGGCAGAGCAGGGATACACTCCACCCCATGGAGTGTAAAATTAGATATGAGCGGAGTTTAGTTACTTATGTCTAAGCCAGTTACTTTGAATTCCGACAACTCACTAGTTGTAGCCCTAAAACTTGTATTATTTTGTGAACCAGGGCAATAGTGATAACTTGGATGTAATTGATATATAAGTTTATGTTTTAAAATCTTCTGGACTGGACATGCATTAAAGAAGAAATTTTTTGGAAAGTCCGAAAAACAGAGGAGACTCTGTCAAATTTTATTAAGAAATTTTTAAATAACGTAATAATCTTAATTTAATATGAGAAATTATTTGTGAGGGTATCACAGTTTGGTATCAGAGCAGTTTTTCCTCGGCCTTGGAGTGTGGACTCACAACTCCTTTGGTTTACTCACTAAGTTAAGTAACTGATAGATAGTTAAGTGTCTAAGTCAGACGAATAGGATGCATATGTCAGTACTTATTTATTACAAGTATTAACTGGCTGACTTCTCCAGAACTAGGTATTATGGCTTGGAGACGTATTAACAGTGATAGGATTGCTACAATCCTAGAGAACTTGGTTCAGATGAACCAAAGCCAAGCGGAAACGGTGGCAACAGCAGCAGCTGCAGCGGTAGTGACAACAATT
Source organism: Crotalaria pallida (assembly GCA_037953625.1). Classification (NCBI taxonomy): domain Eukaryota; kingdom Viridiplantae; phylum Streptophyta; class Magnoliopsida; order Fabales; family Fabaceae; genus Crotalaria; species Crotalaria pallida. The sequence continues at coordinate 91,436,770 of CM075651.1, read as the reverse complement.
AACCAGCAGCCCCGGGCACCTTAGAATCTAGCTGAAACAAACTGGTTGGCTGAGTTCAGGAGGAACGAGCCACCAAAGTTTGAAGGTGGTTACAACCCGGATGGAGCACAGAGATGGCTTCAGGAGATTGAGAAGATTCTCCGTACTATGGCACCACCTGCTAGGTAACAAGTTCTTCTGACACAGTATATGCTCAATGGAGAAGCAGAACAATGGTGGGAGCATGTGCGAAGGGGTCTAGACATTGCTAACTAGGAGGTCACCTGGGACATCTTCAGGAGCAAATTTCTGGAAAAGTACTTTCTAGAGGATGTGCGCAGGGAGAAGGAGCTTGCCTTTCTGAATCTGACACAATGAGATATGAGTGAGGGGAAGTATGCAGCTCGCTTTGAAGATATGATTTGATATGCTAGAAGTTACAGGAATGCTGATGAGAGGACGAAGTGTATCAAGTTTGAATCAGGTCTTCGCACCGAGCTCAAGGTTGCATTTGAATATCAGAACATCAATGACTTGTCTCAACTGGTAAATATGACTAGTACTTATGAAAAGGGTTTGAAGCAGAGGGAGACTGAGGACAGGAGCAGGAATATGCAGAGGGCAGGAGGTCCTATCAGGGGTAAGGAACTGACTCAGGAATCAGGACCATATGCTAATACCCACACTCGAGCAGGAGCTCCAAAGGAGCCGAACCAAAGTGCGACCGCTCCAAGTGCTAGGCCACCATGTCCTCATTGCTTCGCATGTGTTGGGTTTTTAACCAACACAGGAGAGAAAGCCTCTGTTTTCAATGCGGGCAATCGGGACACATCACTGCAAACTGTCCTGGAGCACTCTGAAAAAGGAAATAAACACAACAAAGGCGCAAAGGGGTGAAGGAAGAAAATCTGTTCAGAAGAGGAAAGTCTCTACCAATGACGGACAACAAGTGAAGGATCCAGATCATCTCACTTGAGGTAATAGTTATGCTAGCAACATACCATGTATTGTGACACTTAGCTTAGGGAATATGCAAATTCAATCCAGTCTTTTAGGAAATTATGAAAAGCCTTAGAAAGAATCAATAAGTTGTAGGGTTCTAGTTGAAATCTAACCAAATTCTGTGATGGTGTTGCTGTTTAATAGAGTGTAAGGTTAGGATTTGCCATCCTTACTCTTTCACCTGTTAAGGGATAATACATCAACAAGAATGACAATGAGGTGCAGTTGATAGATATGAGGTTCGAATTGATCACCTTAATCTTTGTATCTACTAACGGATGATATCATTGGCACTTTCCCACTGAAATCGAGACAACTAAAGTAGGAATTTTCCAAGAGATACAACCTTTAGGAACTTAGTTCAACCCATCGACCATAACCAGGTATGTCGATGCCAAGTGGGGGAGGACTTAGTAGCCAATTTAGATCTTGTTTGAATGACAACGAAACGAAATGTTGACAAACGGAAACGAGAAGGAAAACCGTGCGAGAACAAGACGTACAATGTCCTAACATAAGCATGAAAGCGCAAAGGATTATAGACTAAGAAGTACCCTAAGTGGGAGAACGGAACCGAAGGGAAGTAAAGGCCATAGTCGAAAACCCTGTCAAAGGGATGGCTCTCAATTAACGGAACTGATCGGAATTTCGGGGACGAAATTCGAGTAAGTGGGGGAGAATTGTAACATCTCGCCATTTCTAATACCTTTAGTAAAATAATTAAATGATTTACTATGATGTTTTCAATATTTGAATGTCGTAATAAAATTTTGATTTCATCATTATAATTGAAATATGTTTTCTAGTCAAAATAAGTATAAATTTGTTAACATACGTTTTACAAGAATAAACGAGTATTTTTATTTAGTTTAATTAAAATTTTAACAGGGAGCTCAAGTGACAGGCCTTAGAGGCATTTTCATAAATTGTTTCTTTTAAAATATACATTTAATTTAATGTTTTAAACATTCCTGTATGTTTTCATGGCGTTTTGAGACTGTTTTATTTTTAGCTCCCAGACTGGTTTTAATATATTACTGATATACGTTATATATAATGATCTGCAATTTCAAAATTATAAATATTATATTTTATCATGTTTAATATAAGGATTGAGAAAATATATTTACTTTTGAATTTCAGTACTTTTTCTAATGCAATTGCTATCTGTAGGGATCGGTAACTTTATTATTTTTCAATCATTTTGAGTAATTAAAAATACAATATTGTTGTACTTCAACGTATTTTATTTTTAGGATCACCAAACTTTTACTTATAATCCAAAATATCTACACATTAACCCACAAATGAAAACAAAACATAAAATAAAAATAATAATATTTCCTAAGAACTACCCAGACCCCAACCCCACCGCCCAATACTTTAAAAAAAAAAAGAAGCTGTGGCTTAAAGCCATCAGCCAGAGAGAGAAAATGATGCAGGGCAGTCCCAAGACCCTAAGAACTTAAGCAACTTTCCATTTGATCCAGAATCATATCATGCTGAGGAATCCTTTTCTCTTTCAAAAGAGGAAAATGAGGAAAGATTTAATTAAGTTTTTAACTTTCTTTAAAAGGGTTGTAATAAGAGTCTAAGTTTTTGCTCATTCTAGTTTAAACTTTTAAAAGATTTGTTTTATGTTTAGTCAATTTGTAATAGTTAAGTTTAGGTTAGGCCATCCATGAAGGCTTCAAGATCAAGAAGATATTCAAGACTCAAGATCAGTCAAGAAGAGTTTTGAAACTTGTCTTTGTGGAACTTCCTCTTGCCACACGTTTGGAAGATTAAGAGACCAAGGAGTAAATGCCTTTTAATAAGGCCTTCAAGAGCAAGTCCTCATGTAGATGGAGGTTACAATTTGATAATAAGAGTGACCTAAATGGGTGGTTAAAAATTGCATTATGATGCATTAAATGACGTCGGTTACAAATTGATGGCCATGAAAGTAATCATCATTACAATCATCAAGGTCATCAATGAGATGCATCAATGAGGGAGTTACAAAACTCCATGGTCCTTAATTGAATTTAAACTCCCATTAAGTATTTTTGGTTGCTCCACCATTGTGGCTCACGATCAAGCAACCTGAAAGGCCAATGAATCAAGTAGAACCAAGCCTCATACACGAATTGAGGAAGAAGAATCAAAGTAGCATCAACAAGATCATTAACTCACGGCCACATCTTAAAAGTCTTGGAGGTTACAAATTGAATTCATGAGGCAATCATGTCACAGCCACACATTAAGATCAAGGAGGAGTTACGTTCTCATCATCATTGAGCATTAAAGGGGTCGTATGGTCACATTTTCTTTAATTGTCATTAGTTAGGATTTATAATACCCATCATGGCTAGACTATCATAAGATTTCACGAGTATAGTGTGTAGGCAGCCATGAGATCACTTGTGTCTATATATTGTACTTGATTTTCATGAATGAGATAGTTTTGGATTTTGGCAAAAACTCACTTCACGTGAAAACTAGAGAATGATTCTCTAACTTTGGTTGGACGAAGGGCACAAATTGTGTGATGCAATTTGAGTTAACCAAGGCTTATCCTTGAAGCTCATCAAGGTGGTATAAGTTGTAGTTTAATTTATTCGTTGCAACTACAATAATAAGGATCTTGAAATTACATGACTTTCACATGTTATAGAGACAATAAGGAATACGATTACTAACCTTTATCCATTGCTAGAGTTGGAAGAGAGTTCTCCAAATGCTATTTGATCAAAAGCCACGAAACACGTTTCTATTCCTTTGCCTCCTATGCTATTCTTTTCTATGTTGTTTGTTTAGCCGTTTTGCGATGGGGAGAGAAAAGAATACCTTATGGCCAGGAACAGGACCTGTTTCCTTTAAATAGATAAAAACCCTAACTATTATCCATTAGCTTCCATCAAGCTAATGGACCTTCAAAAACAACTTCCCTTATATCTAATTATGATTAAGCCCGTTAATATTTAATTATTTATTTACTAAACACAGATCAATACATGTCACATGCACATCACATGAGACATGCTAAGATATTAAAATCTTACATTCTCCCACTTGGCTCATGTGACACAATTCAACATTATGGTCTAATAAACAAAATAATTAAATAAACAATTAATGCACATTTACATTGCTAAATCATTTTATACTTAGATGCTCTATTAATCATGATTAAAGATAGGAACTAATTCGGGTCATGGCGGTTGTACATCATTAGTTTCGACATAGTTCCTTCCATGAACCACAAAATAGTCTTTTCCTTAACACGATCTATAATTGGGAAATACATAATTGGTCCATAATGTCTTTTTTTTAAGACAATACCTGTTTACCTTACTCTAATACAATAATGCACGCCGTTCTAGAAAACAGGTAATCAGAAACATAACAAACATATCATAAATGAGCTCAGCTCAGAGTGTCAATTACATCATACATAAGGATGTCAACATCAAATTCAATTTTACTTAATGACAGTAATACCAATACTTTCAACATGTTCAATAAATGTTTAGGCAATAACCCTTCTTTCAAGGGATTAGCAATCATAAGATTGGTGCTAACATGCTTTATTGATAATCTTTGTTTCTGATCTCATTCTTTAAAGACAAAGTACTTCATTCACATACTTTTAGCACCTTTATAGTACATGTCATTGCTGCAAAACACCACAATACGTTTTCAGCGGCTAAGCAATATTGTCGACGGTTCTAAGCCCCGAAATAAAATTTTGCAGTCAATTAGTTTGAATTGTAACCTCAAAACTTGTTACAAATTCAACATTCTGATCACCTCAATGTGATCATTCATTACAGAAGTAAGCATGTATTTATTCATTCCATGCTAATACCTCAAGACTTTATGAGTATAGTTGATACTTCCTTAACGTAAATTTATTCATTCTAAATCATTCTAGTACTTTAATGATATGTACTTTATGAGATAAGTCTAACAATTCATGTGACATATTCTAGAATATTCATTTTCTAATCACATGGCTCGACTCACCTATATCTTCTATTCAAAGTTACTAGAAAAACTTCTTAGTCTAGTGTAAAAGACTAAGATAATAAGTTGCAAGCAAGATATAATAACATACAAAATCAACATAATAAACTCACTCCCACTGACCTTCAGATACTTACACAAGTTAATTGTGTTTCCTTAAATCTAAAAGAAACAATAGTATCATTGACTTTATTTTCGATACTATTGGTGGGACGTTTGTTTAAATTTGTATATTAATTTCCTCAATTATGTACATTATGTGTTCATTCTTTTCAATTGAGAACCACATCAGTGGGTCATCCATGTAAAACATCCTCCTATAAAATTCATAAGGTTGTTTTCACATTCTTCTACTGCAGTTCCAAATCATTACGGACTACATGTGTCATGATGATAATGTTGAATAAATCTTTATAGTTAATGTCAACATTGTGAGGTAAATCTTTCATAACAAATTTGGACTTGTAACGTTCAAGGTTGTCACGAGAGTTATATTTGGTCTAAAAGACTCACTTACCCCTCAACTCTCGTGCAACCTTTAGGCAATTCTACAAGGTCCAAAAAAAAATTTAATAGTTATTAATACTTTCATGACATTTAACTATTTATCAGTATTATCACAACTTACGGCATGTGAAAACAACACATTATTATCATTAATGACTAAGTCAAAAATTCATATTCTTGTAGATAAACCACTCAAACGTTTGAAATAGCAATTTTTTTAATACTATTTCTCATGGTTCTTCTACAATAAAATAAAGGTGAATAATGAATCCATTTAAATGTTTTTCGTACATTATTGTTATACGATTCAACAATAAAAGAAACAATTCTTGTTGAGGTAGAAGAACAAATTACAGGAACTTGCACCCTAATTCCGTTAATTTCCACATTATGTGGAACTATACTCCCACTAATTTCACCATTCTCAATCAACCTGCCATTCTCAGTTTGAATAATTCTTGTACTATGGTTAGAACAATAAGGTCTATACCTTTTGATTTATTTGGATAATCAGTGAAATGCTCACTGATGTTTTATATCCATTTTCTTATATTGCGTATTGCAATCCTTGTTTCTGCCCGACAACCGCAAATATGCAGGTGCCTTAAATTGGGTATCCTATTAGCACACGGTTTAAAATTGTCTGTTGCACTGTCTTACTAGGAGCCCTGTTCAATAGACAAATGGCAGTTTCAAGACATACATTCAGCATTGCGGATAAAGACTAAATATCATACCCCTAACCAAAACCATTAATGTTCTATTATGCCATATATACACCACTTTGTTGCAGTGTAACTGGCATTGTGTATTACACACAAATAACTTATTTCTTGAGGAGTTTAACAAACAATTATGGATGTTACCCATTTTAATTTCTTCTTTTATGGAAGTTATCACCTCTGTCATACCTGACAATATTCACCTATATGTCTAATTAACTTTATACTTTGTTCAAGTAAATTTCCAAGGCATCCTCTCACGATACTAGTAGACATATCACTATAACATGAATAGTTATCAATAAAGATGATGACATACCTTTTCCTTTCTAAAGAAAGTTAACATTAGAGGTCCACAAGTTTAGACGAACACATTTTCAAGAAGCTGGGTACTTCTTGTGGCTCCTTTCCTTTTGCGTGTTTGGTTTTCTTTCCTTTAATACAATCTACACAAATAATTAGGACAATAAAATCCAAATCTGGAAAGACTTTGTTCCTTATAAAGCTTTTCATTCTTTCCTTGGATTTATGACCCAAACACTTATGCCACGAATTAGCAAAAAATCATTTAAAATTCAATTTATATAACTATCACTAAGATACAAATACCAATGTGATAATTATACTTAAATAAATTGAAACATCCATAACCAAACATAAAAGAGTATCTAGTAACATTAATCCTAGATAATAAACCAAATTCCTAGAAAAACTAGGTACCTAAAAGGTCTCCAATGAGTCAAGGTGATGCCCAATGTCAAGGATTAAACATTAAATCCTAACAAGTTCTACTAGAACCTTCACTTTATTCCCACAAACATGAACTTTACATGTGGGTTTATGGTATGGATTAAACAAAATTTGTTATGTTAGAAACATGTTTCGATTAATCCAGGATCAATCCACCAAATTTTACGTGGATCTTTGATTAAGTTTGACTCAAACATACATATGCTTTAAACTTATCTTTTATAGAATCAAGATTTTCATGTTATGCACTTCTTCTGAATTCAACATTTTTGCACCAAATGACATTTATGATAATGAGGTTCTTTCATATGAATTTTCACATATGCCTCATTAATTCTAAGTGACCCTTTGCCCTTATCATGTTTCTTTGCACATTTATTTTCAGCTCCTTAATGTCCTTAAAGGTTGGATAAAGAGATTTCTTATATTCTTAAGTCTTGTTTCCTCTTAAACTAAGATATTGTGCAATTTACTGCACAACCCATTATCTTTCATGGCATTATAGATCATTTAAAACAAGTAACACTCAATCGGTAATGAGCGAGGATAAACTATAATAAAAAGTTCTCATCCACAACTATTCCTAAGGACTCAAACTTAAATCTTGCTGCAATAATTTTCGTTTTAATTATACGTTCATAAATAGTACACAAATCACCAAGCTTTATGGGGTTAGGGTACTCATTAATGTCCCAGAAAAAGACTCACAAAAAATATTGGGCACTCTCACAAAATTCACTTAATTTTTTTTAATTAGTTTCAATTTTTTTTATGAGAGAATTATCTTAATGTTATCTGCAACACTTATCCTCATGAACATAACATAAGTGTTTGTCAAATCTTTCTCAAAAATTACTTAGATTTTATAATAAACTTTATCTTTATTGTTGCTAACACCATTAATAGCAATAATGTAATGCCCACGGAATTTATCCTCGAAAATTATAAGTGTTGTAGGAATAAAATAGAATATAATCCATGTTTTATATGTTTTGTATGAGTTCTTATGGTAGGAGAAATGAAATAAAAGAGTTATAGAATTAGACTCAAAACCAACCGTTGGATTTGAAGATAAGTATGTTAGGAAGCTTATCTCCAAATTTGAGCAAGATCCAATGGTTAACGAAAAAGTTATGGCCGTTTGAATACGAAAGGTGCTGTCTTTTTGAGCCATGCATATCTATATGCAGAAGTGCATATCGATACTGGATATCGATATCCAGAAGTGGATATCGATATCCACGAGTCTGCTAGTTCAAAAGTAAGTCGGTTTAACTTGTGTGGCTGGGAATTAATCACGTTTTTCACCCCCAATTACCACAAATATCATCTTAGAACTGTCTAGGCTTGATAAGGACACTTTAGGGTGATTGATTTGAATATAAGAGAGGGTGTATGCATGAGAAAACCATAACACTTAGAGAAACTCTGCTGAAATTCGAGTTTGCTGTCATCAACTTCCCTAGATTCGTTTTCTATGATCAAAGCATCAAAACCTATCAAACTATATACCAAATCGAAGCTCTCTTAACCCTCTACAAATTGGTACCTAGTTTGTTCGTTTTGGTAGCCTGTGGAAGGAGTAGTGATCCTATGAAGTTGGCTGTCCAAGTTTGAAAGTTGGATTTCAGATTCAAGAACCCAACTTCCTTTGATCTTTATGGTAAGCTCAAGTGTTGTTGGAACTTCAAACTTGTTCTATGTTCAAGCTTTCATATCCTAATTTTGATTCCAACCACTGATTATCATTTATTTTGCCTTGTTGTGGGTGATCAACACTGATTTGGTGGTGTTGTTCAACTGAAAACAGAGTTGTTGCGCTGAAACCAGAAAAGTTGGGATCTTTCTCAACAAAACCAATCTTTCCAATCCAAGCAAGTCTGAATCTATCCAAATAGGTAAGCGAGAAGTTAACCGGGTGCTAGAATAATAATCAAAAGGCTAGAAGTATAGGAGTTCTCATGAACTCAAGGGCAAACTAGGAAAAGTTATGAACTTGAGTAGGGAAAATGACTTGGAGGTCATTTTAGTTGGACTTATAAGTTTGAACAACTTTAATATGATGGATAGGAGTTAAACAAACAAAGAAACTGGACTGAAACAGGAAGGAAATGATTATGACATGTTAAGTTGTCATTTTATGTATTGCATGACTTTACTTGAATTCTATATGAAATAGATGTTGTGATTGCTGAATTTATGCATGAACAAGTGTATTTGTACTTGTTATTGATCTATGTGGGGTTGAGAATGGTTCAATTAAAGTATATTGACATTTGGTATTTCAAAACTCAAATCAGTATGCAGAAAAACAGGGTGGATATCGATATCCATCATGAGGATATCGATTGTGCATATCGATATGCACAAGAGGATATCGATATCCATACCCCAATTTTACTAGTAAAACCTGAATTTTCATATCCTATTTGATTGGAGGCCTTTTTGATTAAATGGAATGACTTTAAAAGCTGGAAATACCAAACCTTAATGTACTTAGCTTCAACCTATTATAATTGGAAATTGTGGATGATATTTTGGGAATAAATGTATGATTACATGATGACTTTGATGATGAATGATTATATATGTGAATGCATAATCTTATGAGTTACTTTGAGAATGGATGATTATGAAATGAATTCATAATGAAAAGTGGAACTAAACTCATTTGCATTCGCACAAGGAGTTGTGGATGGTAAGATAGGATATCAGGAAATTCGCGTCCACTCTAGGGATTAGAATTTCCTAGAACTGGTGCGGGAATGTGCAGAGGTTAGGTTCGACGGTGACTCGTCAGTAACCATTGGGAATTATTATGGGTAAAACGGTCCTATGGTGAGGGGGTTCTGCAGACTTTTCTCGGGATAGTTTTGCTTAACCATAATATATTCTATCGGCCTCTAGGGACATATCATGACTGCGGAGGACGACCTTTGGCAATGATCTCACCCTAGTGAAAGGGTACACATAGATGAGTTGTGTGATCTGTCGTGGAGAAAGGCGTTTACTCCCTGTTGCTTTCCTTGATTAGAGAGAATATGCTGAATTCATTATAATTGAATTCAGTCGGCAAGAGAATTCATTAGAATTGAATTCAATCGACGAGAATGATACTGGATCCAGACTAGAAAGACGAGATGAGCATTCATGCATCATGCCACTTAATTCCAAGATAATTATGTGATAAATTGGGTGTGCCATGAAGTATGCACTTTACCTGATTACTTGATTACTTGTGATTGCTATTTCTAGTTCTGATAGATTATTATTTTATTATGTGCTTCGGCTATGACTTACTCCCCCCTAGCCTTTGATGCTAGGTACAAGTAGCTGACGAAGTTAATCCACCGGGCAAGCCAGAGACTCAAGCTGAGAAAGGGAGAAGGGCATTTCTGTATTTGATCCATTGTAACACCGAACTGATGTACTTTAAAAAGAAAAATTTTATCCACTAATCTTGAATAAAGGGAATTTTCACGCTTCCGCCATAACAATTTCCAATAAATTACTTTATTCCCTTTAAACTATGATGAGGGTGTTACATTATGGTATCAGAGCAGTTCCTTCCTTTTCGGCCTGAGAGTATGGTTTCATCACCTTTGTTGTCAGTCTCTGACACGTTATCATTGAGTTAGTTAGAGATCATTAGAAGTGTTAGAATCTGGTTTGATTTTAGGAATCATCTAAATCAAACGTATTGAGTACTGGGTTAGACTTTGATCCAGTCAGGTCAAAGTAAAACTCAGCTACCTTTGTTATGATTAGAGGAAAGGAAGTTAGTTAAGTCTAGAGATAATGACAACCAACGGGCTAGGGCAAATGAATGCCACCCCAACGGAAATGGAAAATCTCTAGAACTTAATTAACCGAGTGGAATTTGATGATGACTGATAATCTTTATCTTTAGGTTCATATAATCTAAAGATACATTTTATAATCCTCCTTGTGGTGGATTATAAACTTCAATCGAATTGATATGGTCTCTCTACCAATGGTATGTGATGATTAGGACTGGCCACCCTAATAGTTACAGCCCTTGGAAAAGATGATCATGGATATCCGAAACTTCACTCTAAATGATAATATACAATGAAAACATCTATTCTTCGATCTCTTTTAGTAGCATAACCTCTGATCGTTTATCTATGCGAAAGTAGACCTTAAGCAATCATATCTTTGATCTATCATAAGAAGCTGAGGAGGATTATATGCAAGAAAAAAGAGGTCAGCGAGTAGTTGGTCTTGTACGTCTCAAGGGTCGAAGCAACCGTGACAGAAGGAATCCTTATCTTGTTGGTAAAGGAAAAGCTGGTGTGGTGACCAGAAGTGGAGGGGCACCTCAGTGCAGCAAGTGCAAGAGGTATCATTTTGGGCAATGCTGGAGTGAGAAACCACCCACCTGTTTTAAGTGTGAAAAGCCAGGTCACATTGCTCGTTATTGTCTTGAGGCATGTAACATCCCAAAATTTAATTCCAAGTTAATTAGGAAAAACCTAAGCTAAAAGTTATGAGTAATACCATAGGAAACCATGGATAGGAGTTAAGGGTAGTGTCTTAGAGTTAGAATTTGCCAAAATAGGAGTTTCCACCAGAATAATCGATTACTTTGTAGGGGTTAATCGATTACAGGGCCTCTGGTGAAAACACTTAAATGTTGCAGCATTTTTAATCGATTACTCTTAAGGAAGTAATCGATTATATCAGGTGTTAATCGATTATTTGGGGGCCATTAATCGATTATCAGTGCTCTGGTTTTTGTATGATGCAACAAAACTAATCGGTTAATTGGAGGAAATAATCGATTATTGGGGTAAAATAATCGATTACTCTTTGTAAGTAATCGATTATTTCAGGTCTGATGCAGAAAATAAAAATAAAGTTTGGGGGCAGAAACGTAATTTCCACCCCCCTTATCCTCTACTTCAGCCACACACCCTTCTCCCCTCTCATTTGCTCGACCCTCTCTCTCTCTTCTCTCCCTCCTCACGCGTTCCCCCTCTCTTCTTCTCCCTTCACACGCATTTCTCTCCCTCTCCTCCATTCCAAACCATCATCAAACACCATGAATCCTCCTCCATGGCAAGTTTCTCATCTCCTCCTTCATGTTTTCTTCTTCTCTTCCTTGTCCATGGTGATTATCCTTCTCTCTCACCCCCATGGCTCTTTCTCTCTCCTTCACTCCCATCTCCATCAACAACCCACACCACCAACACAAAACCACCATAAACCATCAAACCCTCCCTTCATAGCCTATAATCATGAGACCCACCTTCTCCCTCAAGCTCTCCCTCTCATTCGTGGTCCCTCTCTCTCTCTCTCTCCAAGGGTTTGCTTTCTCTCTCCTCCAATCTTGAAGAACGGAGTGGAGATCGGTCGAGAGGATAGGAATCAAAGTAGATCCGGAGTAGATTTGGAGTCCCTGGAGCTTTGTGTGGGCTCTCTCCCTCTCTAAGGTAAGGGGAGTCTCTTTTCCACACTTTGAGTTAGGGATAGTTGGGGTATATAATAGGATTTGGGCTAAGTAGTTGAATTGGGTTGTGGGTAGTAAAATAGCACCTGTTAGAGTTGGTTATGGAGAATTGAATGTATTTTGATTTAAGTTAATAATTTAATAAGTTAATTTAAATGTCATAATTTGTTAAACACCCCCTTTATGTATGATGTAAATGTAGGAAGTGAAGAACCCTAGGGAGTTGACTTATATTTAAGCACTCTGAGACATACCTGAGTATGTCGATTGATCTGTGATATATGCTGTTTGTTGATAATTGCCAGGTTCGTTATATGGGTGCGAGATGAGTGTATCATGACTAGGAATTAAACCAAGTGATAATCTAATAATGTTGGATAGGAGGTGTTAAAATGAATAATGGATATGAGAGAATATATATAATGCAAACTATTAGGTGGTAAGAGGATTAGTAGTCCTAAGGGTGTTTTATGGCTTAATAATATCTGTTTAATTAATAATAAACCTATTGTTTTAGGATGCTTGAAAATATAGGTTTTAGTCTTAGCTTGGAGTGTGTTGATGTTGATTAATTGTGGCTAGGTAATATATGAAAATTTGATCGTTGTGAGTACTTGAATGTGGATGATTGCTACTTGTTATAAATGGCTATCTGAAATTGTGTGTTTTATGATGAATGTGTTTTGGATTGATATGGACGGTTGAATTGATCATTGGGACATTGGGACACTAGGTGTTCCTGCTAGGTGTACAAACGCCCCATTAGGGCCTAGGTACCCTGTGAAAACCTACACTCGGTGGGTGAAGCAACTAGGAAACACTAGGAAAACACCTAGAAGGGGGGGTTGAATAGGTGTTAGATAAACCTTGAAAGATTTTCGCAAGAAACAAATTAAAACGATTAAAACAAATGATTTTCTTGAAAATTCTTTAGCCTTAATCGATTAATGACATGAACTAATCGATTAATGCCTCTGTTAATGAATTAATCACTTTTCAATCAAATACGAAAATCAATCAATTAACAAATATAACCAGAGATTCAGCGGAAACAATTAACACCAATATTCTTATTGATTACCTAGGTTATGAAAATGATTTTCCCTTTATCAATTTTGCACAATAAAGATTCAATTCAATCAATTATGAAAAATCACTTTTTCTAGGTTTTCAACCAAGAACACAATTAATAACAAGAATTGTAAAGAGTAGAGAGTTTAGAGGTACGACACATTGATTTATCCTGGTTCACTTTCATCCACTTGAAAGCTACTCCAGTCCCCTCTTCAACCAAGAGAGATTCTTCACTATGAGGAATTAGAGTTTCTCAAATTACAAGTAAATGCCTCACAAGACTCCCTTCTTGCTAGCCTACAAGAGATACCACACCCTTGCCTTGTAACCCTATTGATATCTAATCTAACCTCTTCTCTTGCTTGTCAAATCCCCTCAACAAGACTTCCAATTGCTTGCTTCACTACAAGACTTCCAATTGCTTGTTAACACAACAAGGCTTCCAAGTGCTTGATGAAATGCCACATCAAGGCTTCCAATATAACTTTGCTTGATTCACAACCAAGACTTCCAATTGTTGTAGATAGTTTGCCTCTTGCAAAGATTACAACTCAAATGAAAAAAAAATAACAATCCTATGAATCTCTTTCAAAAACTATGAAATATCAACATGAGAGATTCAAGGTTCTTGATCAAAGAATGTAAAAGTTAAAGCTTTGATCTTGAGAAAGTGAGAGAGAATAGAGTGGCTTTGATTCTTGTAAAATGTGTATGAAAAAGATTCTAGATGATCACAAAGGTTAGGAATAGGTTTATATAGAATACCCCAAAGTTAGGAATGATTAGAAGTGCTTTTGAGAAGTGAAAAACTCATTTAAAAACAGTTACAGCTCGTGTTACTCGAGTAACAAGGTTACTACTCGAGTAACAAGTGTAATAAGTGTTCACTACTCGAGTATTTGAGTTACTACTCGAGTATTTATGCAAGGCTTCAAAATTCTACTCGAGTAATCAGCCCCTTAATCGAGTAATTGTGCAAGACACAAAAATTTTACTCGAGTAATCAAGTGGCTAATCGAGTAGTCAGTTCAAAAAAAAACACTTAAAAACTTGTTTTCTCAAAATCTAAACCTTTTCTTTCAAACCTTTAAGCCACCTATTGATTTTAGGCAAAGTGAATACTCAAAATATGATATAATCATGCAATCAAAAGAGATTCACTACCCTCTAATAAACTCTACCCAAACTCATAAACTAAGAGACTTGTGAGGCAAAAGATAAAACAATAAAACACAAACTACCAAACTAAGTCTTCATGAGTTGGCTCTCTCTTCATAACTTGATGTTTGTTGTTGCTTGTTGAGCTTGAACTTGATCAACACATTTAAGCTTGTTCAAAACCTTTTGGCATTTATCAAAACATTCTTCATGGATCTTACATACCCATCAGGCTAAAACGCCACACTAGGTGTAAATGCCCCGTTAGGAGTCGATGTCCCAAAATGATCAATTCAACGAAAACTAAAAGACTGGAAAATGTGAAAAGGACTAAAGTATGTAAACTGAATATGCTAAGGAATTTAATGAGTATGAGCAAAGATTATATGTATCAGTCCTAACGGGTGAGGCCTAGTGGGTAAAAGTCCTGATGGGTGAATAAAGTCCCTAATGGGTGTACAAACGCCCTAGCAGGAGCAACCAAATTACCTAGTGGTACAAACTAAAAGAATAGAGACCTATGATGATATGAGTCTATTGTAAGTATAAGTAAGTGTCCCGGTGCTCACTTAAGCTACGACAATGTGAGGTCACGGGCAAAGTATAAGGTTGCACCTTGGTGCTCACTTAAGCTACGGCAATGTGAGGCTAAGGGCTTGGTGCTCACTTAATCTACGGCAATGTGAGACCAAGATAAAGTAAAGGACTTGAAAATGATTTTGGAAAATGTGAAAGTGAAGCATTTTGTTATCCATGGCTTGATTTGATTATGATGCTTAAGTTTCTCTTATGTGCTCTTTAACTATCTTCTAATTCATTGTGTTGTGAAAAGGTCTCACCCTTATGTGGTTAACATTTTAGGTGAATGAAGAAGAGCTTGAGGATCAGAGAGTGTCGCAGCAGAAGTTATGGAAAGAAGGAAAATTATAAGTTGCGCTACTCATATTGTAATTGGAAATACCCAAATTTTATATGTATAGTTGATTTATGAAAAGGAAATTTTAAGTTCTCCATTTTAAATTCTTAAACCTTTTGAATAATATTTTTAAATAAAAGCTGGGTGTTACATTTATGGTATCAGAGCAGTTCCTTCCTTTCCGACCTGAGGGAAAGTGGTCCCGATCTCGCTGCGAACACTCTCGTCTCAAGCTTCTTCTCTAAAGGTGAGACCCTTTTAAGTGAAAATGTTAATATTTGGTGATTGGTGAAAATGCTTGATAATAAAGGATAATAGAATGTGATTCTTTGGGAACTTAAGTAGGATCCCTTAGGAATTCAAAGAATTACATCCTATAAGTGTGGCACGTTTGTAAGCGGAAAACTTCAAAGGTGCAAATTGATTCTTGTTTAAGGGATGCAAATTCCAAGTCTTAAGTTAATTAAAGGTTAAAGTTTCTTACAAAGGAAATCTTACTAATTAATAACGGAGTGCATAAACTTAAGCTGGATAGCGAGGGCTATTACCACTGATGAAATGTAGTGTCGGAACTGGCCAATCCGATGTTGCATTTGTCGGGAGGTGACGTCGTCGAAATCTAGAAGTTTGTGCATCATCGTGAATTAGTATTTGATTCCCTATGTATAAAACTTATGTGTTGATTCTTTTATGTATGTTTGTTTTGCTAAGTGCTTTGTGTGTGATTTTAATGTTTGTGTGTTGAGTAATTTGATGTCAAAGTAATTGAATCGGGATTAGAAATGGAACCGCATGAAATAAATAAATTATGGATCTCGAATACTAATCCAACCAAGTGATTAAGGTCATGTTGATTCGATTAGTATTCAAGAGAACGAAAAATAAGGTTTATGCTAAATTAATAAGCGGTTCTGTAACTAAACTTGATTCAAGTGATCGAGGCATCAAATGAAAATAGGCATCGAGAACTAAACGACTGGATTTAAACCACTGAACCATATTAATTTGAGTTTCAAATAAAAACAAACTTTTGTCCGAATTGGGAAGTGGTTGGAATTCAATCAAAAAGTTCTCGAAATCAGTTTATATGAGGAATAGTGAGTTGTTAAAGTAAGCGGACAAAAAATTAGAAGTGGAATCATGAAAATAAAAATGATTTACTGCCTCGATTCTAATCTATTCGAGTAACATAGTTGAATCGGTTAGATTAGAATCCATAAAAACAACAAAAACCTCTTTATTGAACTTGTGGTTGATTTCACCACTAATTTGAGTTCCGGTGACTTTAATAATAATCGAAAGTTAAGTTGAAGCTTCTAATGATTGGATTTGAACCCCGAGTTACTATGATAAAATTTTGTAACGAAAAGAGGTTTATCTAATCGAGGATGGGGTTGAAATTCAACGTAGAAGTTCTTACCTCACTTTTGATTACATTATAGGTAGTGTAATTGGTATATGAAAAAGTCTATGTTTATGTGGAAGTGAATTTGAACTTTTGAAAATATTTTCAAAATGATTTGGGATTAATAAATTTTCAATTGCCTTTTCATGTTTGAAATCCCAAATTACTTTCCACTAAGCATTGACTAAAAGTGTTGTTTTCGGAAATTGTGTTTTTGGTGAAATTGAATTTTGTTTGTGTATGCTCGATTGATATGTGTGCTTGATATGTCTTTGTGCAAAGTGAAATTTGTATTTGATGCTTGTGAGTGTTTAAAATGAGTTTCAAAGGTTTTCACCGAACCACAATCATTCTAAATGGATCGTGAGGTCGCACAACAAATTTTTAGGATACTAGTAAGAAAAACAAGGATTTCTAAGTGATCGAGTGGTGAACTTTGTAACCAAAGCACACATCGATCAAATAGGAACCCTTATTATGCGACTCAAATCAATTCGGAATGAAAACTCAAATTTTAAACTTGAAGTAAAAAGGGAATGTAATTGTCTCAACTTTTGAAGATTAATCAAAAGTAAATTTTTCCAAGTTCAAGGCACATCCCCTCTTTCTTTGAGTTTATTCATCTTGAGTGATTTTTCACTCCTTCATCTAGTATCTTATGGAATTAGATGAAGTTAGATCATCATGGTAAGGTGCATGATTAAAAGTTTTAGTGAATTTTCAAATGAAATCATTTGTTTCTCATTAAGAGAGGAACCTAATTTGCAAAAGAATTTTGTTTTATAAATGTGTTATTGTTTTCTAAATATTCAACTGGTATGGGATCCTTTTCTTAAATTTTAAATCCCCATACCTAGTGATTTTTCAAACCAAAGGTTTCAAAAGACTTATGTGTTTGTAGTTAAGTGTTTTTCGGCAGTCAGGATTTTTATACAACGGGAAAACTAAGTTTTTGGGTTTAGGCTATTTGTTTGATTTGAAAGAATTGATATAGACACCCTAAGGTTGAATTAATGTCTTATGTAACCCTTCAAGCCAATTGGAGCAAGTTATTGTTTTAAACAAAATGAATTTAATATGCTCTAATCGGTTTGAACATTTTACACAACCTTGGGCTAAGAATAGGTGATGTCCTGTCAAATTTTGAAGCCAATTGGAGTTTGTTTGCTATTTTAAATGGATTTGATAAAGGTTCACCCCGACCATTACAAATCTTTTACAAAGTGGTCATAGGGTCAAAAGTGAATCTAATGAACTTTAAATTGACTTGAAGATTTGCCATAATGCTCTATTATGTTCAGGGACACTGTCTTCCAATTCTTCAAAAACCTTGGGAAATTAAGTGTATAAAACGCATTTTTGGTTGCAATCTATGCAAATCCTATTTCCCCGAACCCCTTTTTAAGCGATTTTCAAAATATGTGATGATAATTGTGAATGTGTTTGTAGAAGTAAGTATTAGCCCTAAGTTAAGCTAGGAATATCTAGGAAGGAAGCCAAGTCAAGTCGTGTTTAGGTGTATGGTGTAAGATATTGTGGATTGCTGTATGAATGTTTGACCCTTGATTGATGCTTATATGATTTATGTTATGTGAATGATGGATGTGTTTGATTAGAGTTTAGGTTATAAGAAATATATTGTAGAGTTAGAGTATAAGTAACCCCATTAAGGTAATAGTATTTAGAGAGTGTTAGTGCCCTGTCCAACCTTCGAAGTAGGATTCCGGTAGGAAGCCAGTTAACCTTAGAAATCTGTTAGAATAGTAGGCTAGAGGTTGACCCAAATTAAACCATAGTCGGCACTCTTCAATGAGTGCAGGAGTCTTGTGGCACATTCATGTTGAATGGTATGCCAATCCCAAGTGGGGGAGTAAACTTAAGATAAGTTAGATGCGTAGCTTAGAAAACCTTTTTTTTCCGGGATGGTTCTCCAATTAAGGATTTTGAACGGAATTTCGGGGACGAAATTCCAATAAGTGGGGGAGAATTGTAACATCCCAAAATTTAATTCCAAGTTAATTAGGAAAAACCTAAGCTAAAAGTTATGAGTAATACCATAGGAAAAGCTGGTGTGGTGACCAGAAGTGGAGGGGCACCTCAGTGCAGCAAGTGCAAGAGGTATCATTTTGGGCAATGCTGGAGTGAGAAACCACCCACCTGTTTTAAGTGTGAAAAGCCAGGTCACATTGCTCGTTATTGTCTTGAGGCATGTAACATCCCAAAATTTAATTCCAAGTTAATTAGGAAAAACCTAAGCTAAAAGTTATGAGTAATACCATAGGAAACCATGGATAGGAGTTAAGGGTAGTGTCTTAGAGTTAGAATTTGCCAAAATAGGAGTTTCCACTAGAATAATCGATTACTTTGTAGGGGTTAATCGATTACAGGGCCTCTGGTGAAAACACTTAAATGTTGCAGCATTTTTAATCGATTACTCTTAAGGAAGTAATCGATTATATCAGGTGTTAATCGATTATTTGGGGGCCATTAATCGATTATCAGTGCTCTGGTTTTTGTATGATGCAACAAAACTAATCGGTTAATTGGAGGAAATAATCGATTATTGGGGTAAAATAATCGATTACTCTTTGTAAGTAATCGATTATTTCAGGTCTGATGCAGAAAATAAAAATAAAGTTTGGGGGCAGAAACGTAATTTCCACCCCCTTATCCTCTACTTCAGCCACACACCCTTCTCCCCTCTCTCTCCTCTCCCTCCTCACGCGTTCCCCCTCTCTTCTTCTCCCTTCACACGCATTTCTCTCCCTCTCCTCCATTCCAAACCATCATCAAACACCATGAATCCTCCTCCATGGCAAGTTTCTCATCTCCTCCTTCATGTTTTCTTCTTCTCTTCCTTGTCCATGGTGATTATCCTTCTCTCTCACCCCCATGGCTCTTTCTCTCTCCTTCACTCCCATCTCCATCAACAACCCACACCACCAACACAAAACCACCATAAACCATCAAACCCTCCCTTCATAGCCTATAATCATGAGACCCACCTTCTCCCTCAAGCTCTCCCTCTCATTCGTGGTCCCTCTCTCTCTCTCTCCAAGGGTTTGCTTTCTCTCTCCTCCAATCTTGAAGAACGGAGTGGAGATCGGTCGAGAGGATAGGAATCAAAGTAGATCCGGAGTAAATTTGGAGTCCCTGGAGCTTTGTGTGGGCTCTCTCCCTCTCTAAGGTAAGAGGAGTCTCTTTTCCACACTTTGAGTTAGGGATAGTTGGGGTATATAATAGGATTTGGGCTAAGTAGTTGAATTGGGTTGTGGGTAGTAAAATAGCACCTGTTAGAGTTGGTTATGGAGAATTGAATGTATTTTGATTTAAGTTAATAATTTAATAAGTTAATTTAAATGTCATAATTTGTTAAACACCCCCTTTATGTATGATGTAAATGTAGGAAGTGAAGAACCCTAGGGAGTTGACTTATATTTAAGCACTCTGAGACATACCTGAGTATGTCGATTGATCTGTGATATATGCTGTTTGTTGATAATTGCCAGGTTCGTTATATGGGTGCGAGATGTGTGTATCATGACTAGGTGTTAAACCAAGTGATAATCTAATAATGTTGGCTAGGAGGTGTTAAAATGAATAATGGATATGAGAGAATATATATAATGCAAACTATTAGGTGGTAAGAGGATTAGTAGTCCTAAGGGTGTTTTATGGCTTAATAATAACTGTTTAATTAATAATAAACATATTGTTTTAGGATGCTTGAAAATATAGGTTTTAGTCTTAGCTTGGAGTGTGTTGATGTTGATTAATTGTGGCTAGGTAATATATGAAAATTTGATCGTTGTGAGTACTTGAATGTGGATGATTGCTACTTGTTATAAATGGCTATCTGAAATTGTGTGTTTTATGTTAAATGTGTTTTGGATTGATATGGACGGTTGAATTGATCATTGGGACATTGGGACACTAGGTGTTCCTTCTAGGTGTACAAACGCCCCATTAGGGCCTAGGTACCCATCAGGCTAAAATGCCCCACTAGGTGTAAATGCCCCGTTAGGAGTCGATGTCCCAAAATGATCAATTCAACGAAAACTAAAAGACTGGAAAATGTGAAAAGGACTAAAGTATGTAAATTGAATATGCTAAGGAATTTAATGAGTATGAGCAAAGATTATATGTATCAGTCCTAACGGGTGAGGCCTAGTGGGTGAAAGTCCTGATGGGTGAATAAAGTCCCTAATGGGTGTACAAACGCCCTAGCAGGAGCAACCAAATTACCTAGTGGTACAAACTAAAAGAATAGAGACCTATGATGATATGAGTCCATTGTAAGTATAAGTAAGTGTCCCGGTGCTCACTTAAGCTACGACAATGTGAGGTCACGGGCAAAGTATAAGGTTGCACCTTGGTGCTCACTTAAGCTACGACAATGTGAGGCTAAGGGCTTGGTGATCACTGAAGCTACGGCAATGTGAGACCAAGATAAAGTAAAGGAATTGAAAATGATTTTTGAAAATGTGAAAGTGAAGCATTTTGTTATCCATGGCTTGATTTGATTATTATGCTTAAGTTTCTCTTATGTGCTCTTTAACTATCTTCTAATTCACTGTGTTGTGAAAAGGTCTCACCCTTATGTGGTTAACATTTTAGGTGAATGAAGAAGAGCTTGAGGATCAGAGAGTGTCGCAGCAGAAGTTATGGAAAGAAGGAAAATTATAAGTTGCGCTACTCATATTGTAATTGGAAATACCCAAATTTTATATGTAAAGTTGATTTATGAAAAGGAAATTTTAAGTTCTCCCTTTTAAATTCTTAAACCTTTTGAATAATATTTTTAAATAAAAGCTGGGTGTTACAAGGCAACTAAGAAGGCTAATCAAGGAGGAGCTGAAAGTAGGCCAATGACTCGAGCTAGAGTGTACACTGTGTCTGGTGCAGAAGTTGATCAATCTGAAGACCTAGTGCAAGGTAACTATTCTTTGAACGGTATGCCTTGTAAGATCTTGTTTGATTCTGGTGCAACACATTCATTCATCTCGTATGAGTGTGTTAATCGATTGAAGTTAGTGGTGTCGGAGATGCCTTTTGTTCTAAAGGTATCAAACCCAACAGACTCTCCTGTTCTTTCTTCAAGAGTTTGTCGGAATTGCCAAATCACGGTATTAGACCGGACGACCCCAGTTGATTTGATTTGTTTGCCTCTATCGCAATTGGATGGGATACTGGGAATGGATTGGATGTCCACTAACCATTTAACTATCGATTGCCATAAAAAGTCTTTGATCCTTCAAACCCCAGAATCTTCATCAAGTCAACCAGAAGGGTATCTGTGTTTGCTTTCTGCTGTTGTTGAGAAGGAAGCCAGAATAGAGGAAATTCCGGTAGTTTGCGAGTTTCCAGAAGTGTTTCCTGAAGAAGTGCCTGGATTGCCGCCGAAGCAAGAAGTGGAGTTTAGCATCGAATTGGTCCCTGGAGCCGGTCCTATTTCGATTGCTCTGTATCGAATGGCTCCGTTGGAGTTGGATGAGCTGAAAAAGCAAATAGAAGATCTGATGGAGAAGCAATTCATAATACCAAGCGTCTCGCCATGGGGTGCACCTATTCTTTTTGTCAAGAAGAAGGATGGGAGCATGAGAATGTGTGTAGACTATCGGCAACTGAATAAGGTGACAGTGAAGAATAAGTACCCTCTCCCCAGAATTGATGATTTGATGGACCAAGTTCGTGGAGCAGCGGTATTTTCAAAGATTGATCTGAGGTCCGGATACCATTAGATCCGCATCAAGGAAGAAGATATTCGAAAGACTGCATTTCGGTCCCGATATGGACACTACGAGTATGTAGTAATGCCTTTCGGACTGACCAATGCTCTGGCCATATTCATGGATTACATGAATAGAATCTTTCGGCCTTATCTAGATTCTTTTGTAGTAGTGTTTATCGATGATATTCTGATCTACTCGAAGAATCCAGAGGAGCATGCCACTCACCTTAGGATTGTGTTAGAAATCTTGAAGGCGAAGAAGTTGCATGCGAAGCTATCCAAGTGCGAGTTTTGGTTGAAGGAGGTGAACTTCCTTGGGCATATAATTTCTAAAGAAGGCATTGCAGTTGACCCGGCGAAAATTAAAGTTGTGCTGGACTGGGAAAGGCCCAAGACAGTCACAGAGATTCGAAGTTTTCTGGGATTAGCCGGATACTACAGGAGATTCATCGAAGGATTCTCCAAGATTGCACTTCCTCTAACACGGTTGACACGGAAGGAGCAACCATTTGTTTGGGATGAAAGGTGTGAAGCAAGTTTGCAGGAGTTGAAAGGTAGATTGACATCATCTCCGGTGTTAATTTTACCTGATCCACAGAAGGATTTTGAAGTATTTTGTGATGCTTCGAAACAAGGGTTGGGTTGTGTTTTGATGCAGGAAGGAAAAGTGGTAGCTTATGCATCAAGGCAGTTAAAGGTTCATGAAGAGAACTACCCAACGCATGATTTGGAACTTGCTGCAATAGTGTTTGCATTGAAGATATGGAGGCACTATTTGTATGGAGTTACGTTTCGAGTATTCAGTGATCATAAGAGTTTGAAGTATCTCTTTGATCAGAAGGAACTGAATATGAGGCAACGTCGCTGGATGGAGTTCATCAAAGATTATGACTTTGAGTTACACTATCACCCTGGAAAGGCCAATGTGGTAGCAGATGCTCTCAGTCGTAAAGCTCTGCATGTCAGTGCATTGATGGTGAAAGAAACTGAGTTGATTGAGGAATTCAGAGATTTGAACTTAGCAGTGCAATTTGATCAGAAAAGTGTTAAATTGGGAATGCTGCAGATTTCCAATGAATTTCTTAAGGAGATTCAAGAATTACAGCAAGAAGACGTCAAATTGCAAGAGAAGCAGAGGCTAAGTGCAGAAAGAAAGGAACCAGATTTTCATATGGGAGCAGATGGAATCTTGATATTCAAAGACAGAGTGTGTGTTCCTGCCAAACTAGAACTGAGAAAAGTTATTCTGGATGAAGCTCATAAGAGCAAGATGAGTTTGCATCCAGGATCAACTAAAATGTATCAGGATTTAAAGAAGATGTTCTGGTGGCCTGGTTTAAAGACAAATGTAGCAGCTTATGTATCATCTTGCCTAGTTTGTCAAAAGGCAAAGATTGAACATAAAAAGCCTGGCGGAGAACTACAACCATTGGAGGTCCGTGAATGGAAATGGGACAGCATAGCCATGGACTTTGTGTCAGGTTTTCCAAGGACACAAGGTGGCTATGAGGCTGTGTGGGTTGTTGTGGACCGATTGACGAAGTCGGCCCATTTCATTCCAATCAATATGCGATATTCATTGGAAAAGCTCACACAACTGTACATCAAAGAGATTGTAAGATTGCATGGAGTCCCATCTAGCATCATTTCAGACCGTGATCCGAGGTTTATTTTCAGACTTTGGCAAAATCTACAGCAGGCATTGGGGACAATATTGAGGCTGAGTTCTGCATATCATCCTCAAACGGATGGACAGTCAGAGAGGACAATTCTATCGCTCGAGGATTTGTTGTAAGCCTGAGCATTGGAATACCAAGAGAGTTGGAATGAGTTGTGCCTTTGGTGGAATTCACCTACAACAACAGTTATCAAGCGAGTATTGGTATGGCTCCATTCGAAGTTCTATATGGGAGAAAGTGTAGAACCCCATTGTGCTGGTTCCAAGTGGGGGAGAATACACTCATTGGTCCTGATATAGTGCAAGATACAACGGAGAAGATCAAGATGATTCAATAGAAAATGAAGACTGCTCAGAGTCGACAAAAGAGTTACGCCGATCTTAGAAGAGCTAAGTTGGAATTTGAAGAAGGTGACCATGTGTTCCTTAGAGTTGTTCCGACAACCGGTATTGGTCGATTGTTGAAACCCAAGAAGTTGTCACCAAAATTCATTGGTCCCTATCAGATTTTGAAGAGAGTCGGCCCTGTTGCTTATCAGATTGCTTTACCTCCAGTTCTATCCAATTTGCATAATGTCTTTCATATGTCTCAACTCCGGAATTTCGTGCATGATCCCTCGGCTATCATTCAAGTTCAACCGGACATGTTGCCGCTGAAAGAGAATCTGACGTTCGAAGATGGTCCAATCCGCATCGAAGATCGAAGAATCAAGAGGTTAAGAGGGAAGGATATCCCCTTGGTCAAAGTTGCGTGGCAACGAGTCGAAGTCACAGACTTGACTTGGGAGCTGGAAGATCAGATGCGTGAGGAGTATCCTCATCTGTTTGAATCTATGTAAGTATTAGGTGAATTTCGGGGACGAAATTCCTTGAAGTGAGGGAGAAATGTAACACCCACGGAATTTATCCTCGAAAATTATAAGTGTTGTAGGAATAAAATAGAATATAATCCATGTTTTATATGTTTTGTATGAGTTCTTATGGTAGGAGAAATGAAATAAAATATTTATAGCATTAGACTCAAAACCAACCGTTGGATTTGAAGATAAGTATGTTAGGAAGTTTATCTCCAAATTTGAGCAAGATCCAACGGTTAACGAAAAAGTTATAGTCGTTTGAATACAAAAGGTGCTGTCTTTTGGAGCCATGCATATCTATATGCAGAAGTGCATATCGATAATGGATATCGATATCCAGAAGTGGATATCGATATCCACGAGTCTGCTAATTCAGAAGTAAGTCGGTTTAACTTGTGTGGCTGGGAATTAATCACGTTTTTCACCCCCAATTACCACAAATATCATCTGAGAACTGTCTAGGCTTGATAAGGACACTTTAGGGTGGTTGCTTTGAATATAAGAGAGGGTGTATGCATGAGAAAACCCTAATACTTAGAGAAACTCTACTGAAATTCGAGTTTGCTGTCATCAACTTCCCTAGATTCGTTTTCTATGATCAAAGCAACAAAACCTATCAAACTATATACCAAATCGAAGCTCTCTTAACCCTCTACAAATTGGTACCTAGTTTGTTCGTTTTGGTAGCCTGTGGAAGGAGTAGTGATCCTGTGAAGTTGGCTGTCCAAGTCTGAAAGTTGGATTTCAGATTCAAGAACCCAACTTCCTTTGATCTTTATGGTAAGCTCAAGTGTTTTTGGAGCTTCAAACTTGTTCTATGTTCAAGCTTTCATATCCTAATTTTGATTCCAACCACTGATTATCATTTATTTTGCCTTGTTGTGGGTGATCAACACTAATTTGGTGGTGTTGTTCAACTGAAAACAGAGCTGTTGTGCTGAAACTAGAAAAGTTGGGATCTTTCTCAACAAAAGCAATCTTTCCAATCCAAGCAAGTCTGAATCTATCCAAATAGGTAAGGGAGAAGTTAACCGGGTGCTAGAAATAATCAAAAGGCTAGAAGTATAGGAGTTCTCATGAACTCAAGGGCAAACTAGGAAAAGTTATGAACTTGAGTAGGGAAAATGACTTGGAGGTCATTTTAGTTGGACTTATAAGTTTGAACAACTTTAATATGATGGATAGGAGTTAAACAAACAAAGAAACTGGACTGAAACAGGAAGGAAATGATTATGACATGTTAAGTTGTCATTTTACGTATTGCATGACTTTACTTGAATTCTATATGAAATAGATGTTGTGATTGCTGAATTTATGCACGAACAAGTGTATTTGTACTTGTTATTGATCTATGTGGGGTTGAGAATGGTTAAAGTAAAGTATATTGAGATTTGGAATTTCAAAACTCAAATCAGTATGCAGAAAAACAGGGTGGATATCGATATCCATCATGAGGATATCGATTGTGCATATCGATATGCACAAGAGGATATCGATATCCATACCCCAATTTTACTAGTAAAACCTGAATTTTCATATCCTATTTGATTATAGGCCTTTTTGATTAAATGGAATGACTTTAAAAGCTGGAAATACCAAACCTTAATGTACTTAGCTTCAACCTATTATAATTGGAAATTGTGGATGATATTTTGGGAATAAATGTATGATTACATGATGACTTTGATGATGAATGATTATATATGTGAATGCATAATCTTATGAGTTACTTTGAGAATGGATGATTATGAAATGAATTCATAATGAAAAGTGGAACTAAACTCATTTGCATTCGCACAAGGAGTTGTGGATGGTAAGATAGGATATCAGGAAAGTCGCGTCCACTCTAGGGATTAGAATTTCCTAGAACTGGTGCGGGAATGTGCAGAGGTTAGGTTCGACGGTGACTCGTCAGTAACCATTGGGAATTATTGTAACATCCTAGAAATTAATATAATAAATTTATAAAATAATAAAATAATATAAATATTTATTTAAGGATAGGATTAAGCCGTAGAAATTGTATAAGGGTCGTGGGGTGATAGGAAGCATAGGTCGACCTAGTATGTAAGTATTGGACCTCGGACCGATCCCGGCCGAGCTAAATGGGGTCACACGCGGAGCCTGTTGTCAAACTCGGATTAGCCGACCTCAGCGCACCTCACGACAGTATCCGAGAAGGAAGCTCGGACTACCGATGTTCCTCTATACCGAGCCGACGTATCCTAGCTCCTCCGTGACAGCTCATGTTGAGCTGTTGGCCCATTGAGTTTCGCACCATCCGTACTATGTATTATCATTCACTTTATGTCACTATCATTGCTTTATGTCCCTATCAAGTCACTATTCATGGCTTCCTTTAGAAGCCAATGAATCCTAGCCACATAATCTAGCTTCTCAAAGAAGCCTCCAATGAGGACCACACAAATGTTTTCCCTAAATGAATAAAAGAATATCCAAACACCACATAACAAACTTTGCATTCTCTCTTTTCCTCCTTCATCTCTCTCCCTCATTTTCTCTGAAGTTCCAGCAACCCACCAACAAACCCCGACATACTTTCTTTCTCTCTTCTCACTCACGACCGCCTCCCTCTCTTCCACCAAGTGGTACCAACCGGAGACCCTCCTTCCTCCGTTCTTCTTTCCGTTTCGGACGCCCCTGGACAGCCGGTGTTGAGTGTGCAGCTTGGAGGAAAGGATCCAAGAGGTGTGAATCTCACAAGGTCAAGCATCAAAGAATCCATTCTCAACCCTCAACTCTTATTGTAACATCCCAAATTTTAAACCTAAGTGCAAATAAATTAATAATAGTTTGAGATAATTGAGATAATAATAATAAAACCATAAATGGGTATTAAAATAAGTGTTCAAGCATTAGAAAAGATAAATAATAATAATATTTGTCTAGGAAAAGAAAGGAGCATTAAATTGAAGTTAGGAACAGGCTAGAAAAATAGATAATTCGGTATTAAAACATAACGTAGGTTAGAAAATCAAAATAAAAGAATTTAGGACTCAAAACAAAATTTCCACCGTTGGATATGAATATTTGATTTTTAGGAAGTTGCTCGTCAAATTTGAGCAAGATCCGACGGTGAACGAAAAAGTTATGGCTGTTTGAAGTTTGGAGAAAATAGCTGAAAAAATAGAAAAATGAAGTAGCAGTACCTGATGATTTCGCTTAAGCGAAAATTATTTCGCTTAAGCGAAAATGTCACAGAATCAACACCTCAGGAGCTCGCTTAAGCGAGTAGATTTCGCTTGAGCGAAATAGGTTCCATGGCAACACTGTAAGGGCTTGGCTTAAGCGAAAATGCTTCGCTTAAGCAAAAATACTGCGATCTGCAACACTGAACACACGATTTTAAGGGCATTTTCACCATTTCCCACCCCCAAAACCCATTTTAACCCCCAAACCCTCCCTTCCCTTCTCCCATTCGAACCACCCTTCTTCTCCCTCATCTTCTTCTTCTCCATGGAGCTAGGGCTCCCTCCCTCTCCCTCTCTTCCTTCATTAATGACTTAGCTTAGGTTTCTAAGCTTCAAGGCACCATCAAACTCTCTTTTCCCACTTCCAATTTATAATTTCATCATCATCCATCATTACTCACCTCCTTCCTCCATGAGTTAGGGTCTCACACAAGTTCATCCATTTCCCTCATCATCTCCATTGAAGACTATGAAGGAAGCTTGAAGCTCCAAGGCCATCAAGCTCTCCCTCTCCTCTCCCAATCAATATCATCCCTCACTCCTTATCTCTCTCCTTCAAGCATTTGGGGTAAGCAATAACCAAGCTTTCCCTCTCAATTTCATTTTTAATTTTAGTATTAGTTTTATTCTTACTCTTTATTACTTCCTTGATAATCCAAGAAAAAAACATGGACTCCCTTGGCCCTTGAAGATTTCGGCCAGCACAAGAGAGAGAAAAGGGGAGTTCATCAACCCATTCCATTCCAAATATTGACGAATTCCAACACCCCTCGGAGCAGTGATTACGGCCACTAAGCTCAATCGACAACCCTCCTGCTTTAGGACTCCTAACCCGGTTAAGGTTCTCTCTATCCTAATTATTTTAAGGTAAGGGGTTTATTGCCGCACGGTGGTTGTGTAACTAGTATGTATGTGCGTGTTGAGATTAATTGGTTTGTGTAGTTGATATTAGGGATTGATATTTATGAATTATAACATGAATTGATGATTTAATTGTGCTAAGTGATTAATTGATATATATATATATATATATATGTCCTGATAATTGTGTTGTGAACTGCTAAATGCTAATTGAGGCCATGAATTAGGTGTAATTGTTGAAAATATAAGAATGATATGTATGTGCAAAATTATGTGAATTAATTGGATAATGACTTGTATTATAATGTAATTATTAAATATATTGAATGGTCTATGTATGTTGTATTTAGAGATTGATTGAAAACGGAAAGGAGTGAACGGAGGAGTGAGCTTTGAATTTGATGGTAACACATAGATGAAAATGTAAGGGAAATAAAATGGGGAAAATAGGAAGTGTTATTAGAAATGATTGTGAGTTACTTATAAGGAAATAGATTAGTTGTAGTAGAAAAGAAAAAGAGGAAAATCAGAGTAGAAGAAAAAAAAAAGGAAAATAAAAGGAAGTAAAGAAAATAAAAGTCCGGTGCGAGCCTGGTAAGGCGTATCGGCATCGATGCGAGCCTGGTAAGGCGTATCGATTAAAAAGGAAAATGGAAGTCCGGTGCGAGCCTGGTAAGGCGTATCGGCATCGATGCGAGCCTGGTAAGGCGTATCGATTAAAAAGGAAAATGGAAGTCTGGTGCGAGCCTGGTAAGGCGTATCGACATCGATGCGAGCCTGGTAAGGCGTGTCGATTAAAAAGAAAAAGGAAAAAGAATAAAAAGAAAAGAAAAAGAGAATATTGGTATGCGATTTGGATCCTGTAAGACACACGGTGGGGTGCAATAAGTCGGGTGCGCAACACCTGCAATAAGCCGCTGGCTGGAACGTGTGCAAGGGTTGAGTTAGTCGTGCGACCTTTGGGGATCCGTACGCATCGGTAAGTCGTATCCTCTGAAAGACTGGGGAACGCAGTGGCAAACTCGCATAGCCAAGGATTTTGTGGCATTTTGGCCGTGTAAGACACGCTCTCGGGTGCAGGAAACGTAAGCCGCCTTGGCAGAGTGCGCAGTGGTTGAGTTAGTCGTGCGGCCTTTGGGGATCCGTACGCATCCGTAAGACGTATCCTCTGAAAGACTGGGGAACGCAATTGTGAAACCACAAAGATCCCGAAAAAGTAAAAAGAAAGGAAAAGGAAAGAAATGAAAAGAATGAAATGAAAGAAATGAATTGAAAAGAGAATGAAATAAAAAGAAATAAAAAGAAGAAAGTTGAGAAGGTGATGGACGAGTTGGAGGAATGAGAAATAGAGATTAGAATTAGATAACTTGATAAAATAGGAAGATTGAGAGTAAAAAGTAGGAATGGAATAGGAAATTGAGGGTCTAAGTTTAAGTGAGGGTAGGGAGTTAAGTGAGCGAAAGTAGAATAGGAATTGACATTAATTAGAAAATGCGAATAATTGGAGATGTTTGTGTTTGCAGTGGATAGGTGATTGGGCGTGGTATGTTTGCATTATTTGGTTAATTGCTAATTGTGTATGACTTGGCATGTATATACATTACTAGTTTGAGCAATTCTCACCCTTACAACCACTACAGGTACAGGTTGAGCATTGCAGACATTGAGGCTGAGCAGGGGCACACTTCCCACAGGAAGTGTGAAATCGAGTCATTTTACTATTTTGAGTCAAACCGGGCCACATTTGATTACTTGATGTATTTTGTATAATTATGAATTATGTATGTTTTTCCAATGTAAATTTTGGGAAATTGGTGGCCCGGGGTATTTAGTTTATTTGCAAAAAGTTTAAAAGTTTCTACTTTAATATTTAATGTCAAAAGAGTCTAAATATGTTATATATTATATCTGGCTGCCTGGATGTCATTGAAAACTGTTTTGAACAGGTTGCAGGTCAAAACTAAATTTTGGGAAAGTCGGAAAAACAGAGGAGACTCTGTCTGATTTTCCGGAAAAAAAATTATAATAAGTATTTTAATTAAAAAGAATTTTCAAATTCATATTTTCAAAGATTAAAGGCAAGTTAAGTGGTGCGATCCATATCTTGTAAGACGTTGTCCGGGTTGTGGGACTGCACGCATAGATCGCGTAAGACGCATATGGTGCGCAGCTGTAAGACGTTTGTCCGGGTTGTGGGACTGCACGCAATGATGGATCCACGTAATAATTTCTAAAGTTTATGAAAAACTCAAAGGATATGAAAAGAGAATGATAATTATATAATGCGGAAATGTGCGAAAATTAATATATATATATATATATATGGAAGAGAAAAAGAAAAAGAAAGAGAAAGAGAAAGAAAGGTAAAATATAGAAATCTGATGCGGGCCTGAGAAGGCGTATCGGCATCGATGCGAGCCTGTGAAGGCGTGTCGATAATAATAAAAATGGAAGTCCGATGCGGGCCTGATAAGGCGTATCGGCATCGATGCGAGCCTGTGAAGGCGTGTCGATTAGAAAGAATAAGAATGGAAAATGGATAATAGGATATGGAGTGTATGCAGATTACTGATTTGTGGTTGCATACACAGTGCGTAGATCTCTGATTTGAGGTTACGCATAATGGAAAAAGGAATAAAGGAATATGGAAAAGATAAAGGGTAATGGATAACGGTAACGAAATTAAAAATGAGAAGGAAATGGGATTAGTGAAAAGGTTAAGGGAAAATGGAAATGAAATCGGAAAAAAAAAAGAACATGAATTAAGTACTATAGCATAGGCTTGAATTGTCTTGGTGTGTCGTATATAGCTGCTTAGAAATCTCTCTTTATGTTCTGTGTGATGCTTCCCCTGTGTGGTTAATATTTTTCAGGTACACAAGTGGAGCATACACCAGTGCTGGCCGAGCAGGAAACCCTCACCACGAGGGGTGTCTTTCATGATACCAAGAGTGAATTTTAATTAAGTTTAAGAATGTATTTTTATAATTAAATGTGTGTATCAGTGTATGCCCAGAGTTGGGTATTTGTGGGCATTAGGTTTTCATTTATTGTAATATTTATGATTTAAGCTTTTGAACTATTCTGGTCTGGACAGGTACAAAAGGAAATTTTGGGAAAGTCCGAAAAACAGAGGAAACTCTGTCCGTTTTTCCGGAAAAATATTCTTAAGTATTTTAATTTAAAAAGAAATTTTCAATTACCATTTTTATAAAATCCTAATTTAACTAAATAATTGTGAGGGTGTTACACAGTCGGACCAGGAGAAGGAGTCTCCTTAGTAACAACTCTGTGGGAAGAAGGATGAATACGAGTGGCAGATCTAAAACGAAAGCTATGAAATCGACGCACTGGTCGAGCCGGGGGTGGTCCTCTATAAGAGTAAAAGGGTGGAACATGCATAGTCTAGACTAAAGGGATCCTAAATCTACGAGGTCGCACCCGAACCAGAGGGTTAGGGTGGTAGAGAGTGATCTCCACCTCCCCCTCAAAGGTGGCTCGGTGCTCCTCATACGTCCATATACTACTAGGGATAGGGCGTATCTCGATGCAGGCTAGGTATCTGGCCATCACCTAAACAGGGCATAGGAAGTAAGTATACACATATACATAATCAATAAAGACTAAAATACTAACACAAGTATATCATGGACATACAATAATGCAAGTACATATGGGCACACCAATTTTCAACATTATATCTTTTATAATTCAGGTGGCATGATGCACGATTTTCTATCCACAACTGAGGTCTCCACTATTAGTCCATATTGGACGTCCATCCAATACACCAGTGTGTTCCCAGAACACTAACATACGTTCCCAGAACGTATGCCAAACCATACGTGGATAAATAAACATCACTCCCAGAGTGTGTATCACGTTCCCGGAACGCATAAAAACCATGTCCCAGACACAGGCCACATTCCCAGAATGTGTCATCAAGTAGGTTACAAATTTGGTACTCCTGGAGTACCCTCCTCATATTCCCAGAATATGATAAACGTTTCCTACCAACCTATCTTCCATTCTCTATGCATGAATGCACAATCAATAAGGTTGGTTTTTATCTTTAATTTAATTAGTGATTTAGAGATATCTCAATTTCTCTTTTGAATGATTAATTTGAGGTATAACCTTTGGCACCAAAATTCATCCATGAATTTACTTAAAAACATGCCATTAAACTTGGATTGGGAAATCTCAACCAATGGTATTAAGATTTTCATTTAAAAGACTTAACTTTTATTTTTCAGTTTCAGGTACTGACCGGTTACAGTCTCAGGCTAACCGGTTAGAATTACAGACCTGAACTTACTAACCATTGCAATTCAGAAAACCCTTTTTCTTGAATTCTCCACCCAATCCATAAACAAAGTTTCAGCATTGGTTTATACCTCAAACCCACTGATTTCATCATTCAAAAGTGTAACATCCCAAACTTGATTTATAATGTAATTTATGTTGTGATGGTCCTAGGGTAGAAGAAATGAGGGCATAAGTTAGAAACTTAGCCAATTGAGCATGCAACCTTAGGTTTAAAACATAGGAACTTAGGAAATTAGAATAACAAGATTGGTAGCTTAAAACATAAATTCCACCGTTGGATGTGAAATAGGATAGGTGAGGAAGCTTTCTTTAAAATTTGAGGAAGATCCAACGGGTAACGAAGAAGTTATGGCCTTTCAAAGTCTGGATACTGCAAAGTTGTGCAGCTTAATCGATTAAGCTGCAACTTAATCGATTAAGGTCAGATTGGTGGGAAAAGCCTAATCGATTAAAGGCTGTTGATGGAGAAAAAAATAAAGGTACTCACTTCCTTGTTTCTTGCCAAACTCGAATTTCTTCTCTCCTAGGGCACAAATCCACTCATTCTAATTGATCAATCCTCAAAAGAATCACACCAACTCCATCATCCAAGTCCTTCCTTGTTGCTCCAAGTAAGTGATTGTTGATTTTGTTCTTCTCTTTCTCCCCCTAGAATTCGAATTTCTCTCTCTCCCTCTTCCTCCCATGAAGCTCTAATCATCAACTTAGAGAAACCTTGATGGGGTCACGAATTTCCCTCAAGATTCTTGGGCAAAGCTTAATAATTTGTCTCTTTATTTTATTAATTTTAGGTTCCTCCCTCTTCTTTGAGTTGTGGCCATTAGTCAAGTGTGCTCCAAGCACAAATTCTCTCTCTATCTCTAAGAACTTGAGGTAAGGAGGTTTGTGTTACCATACTCTAGGGGGTAGGTTATATTGTGTATATATTGGATTGTTAGGAGATATTTGTTAATAGGATTAAGAACCCTAGGGTAGTTAATATTAAATTAAAGTGTGACTAAGTATAAAGAGTATGTTGAGTTGTTATGTTGTTCCTAAATGTGACTATGATGTTTGGCTTTGTGGTTGTTATTTTGTTAAATTATGTTGAGCCCTAGAATTGAGGAATGATAATAATATGATGTAGGGAATTGATGTAAATGAATCTTGGAACCTTGAAAATATAATTAGATGTTTAAATTGATGAATCTATGAGAATGATTACAAGTATTAAAATTGAAAATGGAATTCAAGGACTTAATGAACAAAGAAGGTGTGAACCATGTCTTGTAAGACGTTGTCCGGGTTGTGGGACTGTACGCTTAGACTGGTGTGAATCAAGTCGTGTAAGACGTTGTCCGGGTTGTGGGACTGTACGCATCGACTGGTTCGGTTTGAGGTCGTGTAAGACGTTGTCCGGGTTGTGGGACTGTACGCATCGACCGATTTGATTTGATGTCGTGTAAGACGTTGTCCGGGTTGTGGGACTGTACGCATCGACTGGTTTGATTTAATGTCTTGTAAGACGTTTTCTGGGTTGTGGGACTGTACGCGTAGACTTGTGCGATCCAGATCTTGTAAGGCGTTGTCCGGGTTGTGGGACTGTACGCATAGATCGCGTAAGACGCCATAGGGCGCAGCTGTAAGACGTTGTCCGGGTTGTGGGACTGTACGCAATGATGGATCCACGTGAATAAATCTTCAATGTTATGAGAAAAATTAAAGTGTATGTAAAGAAAAGAGAGATCCATGAAGAATCGAAAGACTTGACGAGAAAGTCATATGTGATAATCAAATGGAAAATTATGTGTGGAAAATGAACAGTGAATGGTGCAAGGAAAGAATTGTGATGTTAAACTCATGTGATTGAGAACTGTGTCAACTTGTATATTTTGGGAAATGTAACATCCTACTTTTTAAACTTTAATAAAATACTTTTATATCACATTTATTTAAGAAAATATTCGGGGTGTACAAAATTTTTGACAGAGTTCCCTTTACAAATTGAAATTTTCCCCGAATAATATTAAACCAGTCAGTCCAGAACAGTTTTCTATAAAATAGAAATATAAATTCAGTCCCTTTACAAACAATAAGGATTCACTTAAACTTAGTAAAATGAAAAGATATAAATACAATTATTCAATTATACAAATGTCTATAAACAAAATGATATCACCGTAACAATTAAACAACTCTTTATAAAATAATTCATTACAATATAAACCCTAAGAATGGTTGCACTAAAATCAGGACCATAAGGTCACCAATCTCAATATACTCACTACTATGAGTATACCTTTCACGGCCTTGACCTCATTGTGTGCCTTTCTCCAATGTGTACCTAATATGTCCACTGTAAGGGTGAGAACTTTGAAATCTAGATCAAGGAAAACGTTTAAAAACAGTAATAAACCATAAAGAGGCATATTCATACACAAACAATAGCAATTATATAATTCGCAATTTATTTAACAAGTAAGGCACCACAACTTTGCTCAGTTTAATAACTATAATATAAAGGGTATAATACTTTAATATAATACTATAATGCACAATCACATGGTTATGCCCTGCTAACGTCACACTTAGGTGATTTAATCCTTGAATCCGATATTAATCATTTCATTTCAATTTAAACACTTTAACACTTTTGATCGGATTCGAAGAATTAAAACATCCATACAATGCATTCACACTTTCCCTTTTACTTTCACACTTAAACTTTAACAATTAACAATTTGAACGATTGGGTACATTGTGCTTCACATTCTCCCCGAAGGAGGGTTCCTCACACAATGTACCTATAACACTTTTAACACTTTAACTTTAACACTTTTAACAATTGGGTACATTGTGCTTCACATTCTCCCCGAAGGAGGGTTCCTCACACAATGTACCTATAACACTTTCCCTTTTCAATAACAATAATAACACAACCACCTCACAACCCCCCCTCCACTCTGGGGAAAAACCGACCAGGAGGAAGCATTTCTCAACCCCTGTTTGGGTGCTTCACATCCTCTAGGAATGTCGCTCACCCGCTTGCACAATACGTCACACTCCTCTAGGGTAGTGTACAACGTACAATCTGGATTGATTCGCCCAGATTGGCTCTAGCAGAAATCACTATCACTGGCCACAAGGAGCCAAAGTAAATGGAATTACTATGGTTTGCGTCGGACCAATCCCCGACACGGGTAGCGAACCCATGTCCTTTGGAAGATCAAAGTCCTCCATAGTAATTCCTAACATTTACTCTTGTCCTCATCAATCGTTAAAACGACGTATGTTTTTCCCCTACTCCTAACGTCCACCTTTACACCATGCATGATCCAATATCTCAAGTGTTTCTCAATTGAATTTAAGGCCCTCTTAGTCCTTTAGAAAATGTCATTTGATTGGTTTAAACTCAATTGAGAAATGATTGGCCCTATTTAATGCATAACTATATGGATGTCATTTACAATTTATTTATATACACATTAATAGTATTAATACAAACAATATCAATCAACAATCAGTCGACATACTCAGGTATGTCTCGGGGACTGTAATTTAAATCACCTTCCTAGGATTCTTCACTTCCTACTTTATCAATTTATCAAATCAATTAACATAACATACATAAACAACATATCATTGGGACTTAGAGTTTTCTAGCTAAACTCTACCCTCTTACCCATCAACCTAACCAAACAATCAATACACCTAGTTATGTTTCTATCACTATAAATAAACCCTTTCTCTAATACTAGACCCAAAGTAACCCCCTTACCTTGAGGAGAGAGAAAGAGGAATTGGGGTTTCCTCCAAACCCACTCACCAAGCTCCAATCTTTAGCTTCTAGCCTCCTACTCCATGCTCTTATACCCGATCTATGACTCCTTGAAGGATTGAAAGGCTCCATGAGTTTATTACCCAACTTAGGGTTTTGGGTGATTTGGGATCTCATGAGAAAGAGGGAGAAATCATGAGATTTGAGAGAGGGGAATCACTTGGGGTATGATGGGGAGATGTTTTATGGCTTTAATTTGATGATTTATGGTGTTTCCATGGAGATTTGCTTCAAAACCTAGAGAGAGAAGCTATGGAGGTCGAGAGAGAAGAAGAAGAAGTCGAGAATGAGGAGAGAGAAACAATTGGGAAGAATGAAGGAAAAACGCGTTTTTAATCAGACTTGGCTTAAAGTAATCGATTACTTCCTCTACGTAATCGATTACTTCTTCAATGCAACAACCTAGTACAAAATTCAGAGGCCAAATAATCGATTAAACTCACCAATTTAATCGATTACTTCACTGAAAATCACAAGGTAATCGATTAACTCACCCAGTTAATCGATTACTTTGCTGCAACATTGAATGTGATTTTACCTGAGAGCAAGTAATCGATTAAACCCTTCCAATTAATCGATTACTTGAGGTAAAATTCCATTTTGATGGTTTTCTAACCCTATTTCATTCCTTAGGTTCCTATACTCATCTAGGGTTGGATTACTACTCAAAACCTCATTCTAAGCTAGTTCTACCTTATATCGTTCTACTCTTAACTCCATTCTACACTCTAAACACTTAAACTCATACTAATTATGTCTAATAACTATTCTAAACGGATATCGGAAATTGGGGATGTTACAATACTCCCCCACTTATATGAATTTCGTCCCCGAAATTTGGCTCACTTCTATGAGGTAAGAAGTCATTGAGCTATATGCTCAACTATAGGGAAGGTCTTAACCTACGTACGGATAAACACGACTTTTGGGGAATTCGCTCCCCCACTTAGGACACAACTTCGGTTGGGGTTCCATTACTATATCTACTTGATTACTATTGAGACTTTCACCAAAAAGTCCCACTTAGTCCATTAAGGTTCAAAACATAAAGTTCTAAGTCTATGCGCACTACCTATTAATACAAACCTACTTAGTCCTATATTTACATACAACATATAATCATTCTAGAGAAATTCATGCAGCCAAACAAATCCCAAACACAAACACGAGAAGAATTAGAATACAAACAAAATCAAGATTTTGTAATATATTAAAATTTTCATTTTAAGATCAAACATAAGTTAAACACCAAAAAAATCAATTCAATTTTATCAAGGGTACACTTTTAAAAG
Source organism: Crotalaria pallida (assembly GCA_037953625.1). Taxonomy (NCBI): domain Eukaryota; kingdom Viridiplantae; phylum Streptophyta; class Magnoliopsida; order Fabales; family Fabaceae; genus Crotalaria; species Crotalaria pallida. Next base: position 91,397,999 of record CM075651.1, on the reverse strand, counting down.
AATAGTAGAGCATCAACTCTACACAAATAAGTAAAAACAATCCCTTCACACCAAAAGGAGTTTGGCATTGAATTGAATAAAAGGTTTGAAAAAATTTTGCCAATGGCATTACTCCCTTAGAATTAAAAGAAATTATGATTGGTGTATGGATGCAAATAAAGTTTCGAAAAGAAACAATGAAATGCATTGACTTTCCAAAACAATTGTAAATGTTCGTTGAGAACTTAAATGGTTGGGTACTATATACATGTATCCATAGTAGAATTGGAAATATGTTTAGGACATGTGATGGAGAAACACATTTTAATCATAGGTATAGAGAATAAGTAGTTGTTTTTTTTTTCCATTACAAGTTGTCACTTGTAAGGTTTTCTCTAAAAAGATTACTTTGAAAAATATATATATACTAGAAATTCTAAATTACCATGTGAGGAAACACAAGGCAATTTAACTTTAAAAAATTTTGTTTTGATAATTAGTTAATAAAGACTAATATAGTACTCTTTTAAAAATTCACTTTCAATAGTGGTAGAAAATCTTAGTTGAAATTTGATTTAAAATAGCATATATATAGTGTTTGAAGGAATTTGAAAGTTGGGAATTACCCAAAATCATAAGAAAAGGTTCATGAAAACATTTGGACTTAACACACAGTCCTAATAGGTTTGAAAATCGGAAATACTTATATATAAAAGTCCAGTGTTCGAAAATATTTTAAAAACCCGCTTCCTATATGCAAATCTATATGCCTACACACCTATGTTTAAACTCAAGGACTCAACGAATCGACCTAGTTTCTACCGCTCGGTCAATGCATGAAAACTATTGAGGTTTTACACTCAACCTAAGAGAACTCTACAGTGCAAGACTTCACTAGCACTACACTCACTATTCTTCCTAAGGTTTAAGGGTTCCTAATTGGTTCCTTAGGCTTAAAGGTCACACAACTACGACTTGCCATAGAATCCTAGTTGAGACTTCCTTATTACCCTCTAGACTTTGGTGCTACGACTTTTATAATGGATGTTGAGACTAGAACTTGGACGTTCACAAACTACATTCCATGGAAGAGTTAATGATGGTTTGAAAACGGTTTGAAAATCGTTTGCACTTCCGGAACACAGTTTGTTCAATAGACACAACGAATTCCTTGGAGTTCTATATGAACTTGAAGGAAGAAGGTATAACATCCATTACTCTAGTTTGGTTCTAAACTAGACTTTAACTCTAGGGTAGCTGCATTACCTTTAACTCACCTCACTACCTTCAATTCACATTTTCCACTTCCACATTACAATAGAAACAATAAAGTACCAACTTCTGTGAAAAAGGGTTTGGTACTTGGTGATAAAAGAATTTTCAAGAATTCGCATTTTCTTTAGAATAAGGAAAAACACTTTATACTTTTGTAAATTCTGTTCATTTAAAATTTGAACAAAATTATTGTTTAGGAAAAGACATGTCAAGCACTTACAAACTCAAATTATTCATTTGAGTTTTCAAAAATCATTTCACATTCATTTGAAATTGATTCTGAAGCTTGAGGATTCCTTTGACAAAGAAAATAAGAATCCTCTGTAGTCATCAAACTCAAATAAAAGGAACGGATTTATGGTTAAAAAGTTTCAATGTCATTCACTCTCTTTAAATTCTAGTGAATGCCTTTCCTCTCATTTTAGTTTGAGAGTTCAAATTGACTTATGTCGCCGTCATTGAATTCCTATCAATTGAGAATTGGTGTAACTTAAAAATAAATTACACTATCATTCAATTAGTTAAGAATTCACATTGTGAATGAGATTTTGTTAAAATTTAGTGTTACGACATTCAATCAATTATCAGAGTGTGAAACAATCATATACTTTGAAAAAATATCAAAACATTACTATACTTGACATTCATTTCAAATCATAGTATTAATACTTTTTGAAAATAGATTCTCAGAAAAATTTTGTTGCAAAAGCATTTTCATACCTTAAAAATCAGAGTATATTTATCACCAAAATATGATGTGGAAATGTAGAAGGCCATTAGGTTTTTACTAAGACGACACTTAGTAATCACAGTTAAAGGCAATTACAAAAGATTAACTCCTATTCACTTCCGCTGCGCACTCTGATAAAGAATGCTCGAAGCGTATAAACTAGATTACCTCTAATACCAATACTATTCTTAGACTTAGAAAATAAATCCAACAATTATTTGGTTGGGTTCAAGGACTTTAACAATGTCATCTTCCGATGAATACAAAATGCAAGGGATCCGTCTCGATTCTATATTGCATTGGAGACAAAATTGTTTTCGTGCTACTTGAGTTCCAATCAAATAAAGAATGACTCGTCTTCGATTCGAAGAAAGGCTTTGAAATTTTCTCTTAAAGCGAAAATCTCAATGTCTTGTCATATTTTGAAATAGGCATGATTAATTCAAAACTAAGAGTTAGTACTTCCCGTTAGGGTAGCTATTGCATGCTCTGTCCCGTTGGGAGTTTCTCTTTCTCTTAGTCTCTACTTTATGTCCATTTCCGAATACAACAAAGTTACACTATGAAAAATTTGAGTTAGCCCACTTTAAATTAAAGATATACTTCTATGATTACTAAACTATGACTCACCCTACTAAACTATTCTCATTCCCGCTTATGATGCATGCATGCATGAAATACTAATGTGCACTACCTAATCAATTGCCTATTAGCTACTCTCATGTGGAGTAACTCTTTGGGAGTAGGAAAATCCATACTCCACGGCCGAGGATTGCAACCATTGCTCTGATACCATAAATGTAACATCCTACTTTCTAAACTTTAATAAAATACTTTTATATCACATTTATTTAAGAAAATATTTGGGGTGTACAAATTTTTTGACAGAGTTCCCTTTACAAATTGGAATTTTCCCCGAATAATATTAAACCAGTCAGTCCAGAACAGTTTTCTATAAAATAGAAATATAAATTCAGTCCCTTTACAAACAATAAGGATTCACTTAAACTTAGTAAAATGAAAAGATATAAATACAATTATTCAATTATACAAATGTCTATAAACAAAATGAGAACTTTGAAATCTAGATCAAGGAAAACGTTTAAAAACAGTAATAAACCATAAAGAGGCATATTCATACACAAACAATAGCAATTATATAATTCGCAATTTATTTAACAAGTAAGGCACCACAACTTTGCTCAGTTTAATAACTATAATATAAAGGGTATAATACTTTAATATAATACTATAATGCACAATCACATGGTTATGCCCTGCTAACGTCACACTTAGGTGATTTAATCCTTGAATCCGATATTAATCATTTCATTTCAATTTTAACACTTTAACACTTTTGATCGGATTCGAAGAATTAAAACATCCATACAATGCATTCACACTTTCCCTTTTACTTTCACACTTAAACTTTAACAATTAACAATTTGAACGATTGGGTACATTGTGCTTCACATTCTCCCCGAAGGAGGGTTCCTCACACAATGTACCTATAACACTTTTAACACTTTAACTTTAACACTTTTAACAATTGGGTACATTGTGCTTCACATTCTCCCCGAAGGAGGGTTCCTCACACAATGTACCTATAACACTTTCCCTTTTCAATAACAATAATAACACAACCACCTCACAACCCCCCTCCACTCTGGGGAAAAACCGACCAGGAGGAAGCATTTCTCAACCCCTGTTTGGGTTCTTCACATCCTCTAGGAATGTCGCTCACCCGCTTGCCCAATACGTCACACTCCTCTAGGGTAGTGTACAACATACAATCTGGATTGATTCGCCCAGATTGGCTCTAGCAGAAATCACTATCACTGGCCACAAGGAGCCAAAGTAAATGGAATTACTATGGTTTGCGTCGGACCAATCCCCGACACGGGTAGCGAACCCATGTCCTTTGGAAGATCAAAGTCCTCCATAGTAATTCCTAACATTTACTCTTGTCCTCATCAATCGTTAAAACGACGTATGTTTTTCCCCTACTCCTAACGTCCACCTTTACACCATGCATGATCCAATATCTCAAGTGTTTCTCAATTGAATTTAAGGCCCTCTTAGTCCTTTAGAAAATATCATTTGATTGGTTTAAACTCAATTGAGAAATGATTGGCCCTATTTAATGCATAACTATATGGATGTCATTTACAATTTATTTATATACACATTAATAGTATTAATACAAACAATATCAATCAACAATCAGTCGACATACTCAGGTATGTCTCGGGGACTGTAATTTAAATCGCCTTCCTAGGATTCTTCACTTCCTACTTTATCAATTTATCAAATCAATTAACATAAAATACATAAATAACATATCATTGGGACTTAGAGTTTTCTAGCTAAACTCTACCCTCTTACCCATCAACCTAACCAAACAATCAATACACCTAGTTATGTTTCTATCACTATAAATAAACCCTTTCTCTAATACTAGACCCAAAGTAACCCCCTTACCTTGAGGAGAGAGAAAGAGGAATTGGGGTTTCCTCCAAACTCACTCACCAAGCTCCAATCCTTAGCTTCTAGCCTCCTACTCCATGCTCTTATACCCGATCTATGACTCCTTTAAGGATTGAAAGGCTCCATGAGTTTATTACCCAACTTAGGGTTTTGGGTGATTTGGGATCTCTTGAGAAAGAGGGAGAAATCATGAGATTTGAGAGAGGGGAATCACTTGGGGTATGATGGGGATATGTTTTATGGCTTTAATTTGATAATTTATGGTGTTTCCATGGAGATTTGCTTCAAAACCTAGAGAGAGAAGCTATGGAAGTCGAGAGAGAAGAAGAAGAAGTCGAGAATGAGGAGAGAGAAACAATTGGGGAGAATGAAGGAAAAACGCGTTTTTAATTAGACTTGGCTTAAAGTAATCGATTACTTCCTCTACGTAATCGATTACTTCTTCAATGCAACAACCTAGTACAAAATTCAGAGGCCAAATAATCAATTAAACTCACCAATTTAATCGATTACTTCACTGAAAATCACAAGGTAATCGATTAACTCACCCAGTTAATCGATTACTTTGCTGCAACATTGAATGTGATTTTACCTGAGAGCAAGTAATCGATTAAACCCTTCCAATTAATCGATTACTTGAGGTAAAATTCCATTTTGATGGTTTTCTAACCCTATTTCATTCCTTAGGTTCCTATACTCATCTAGGGTTGGATTACTACTCAAAACCTCATTCTAAGCTAGTTCTACCTTATATCGTTCTACTCTTAACTCCATTCTACACTCTAAACACTTAAACTCATACTAATTATGTCTAATAACTATTCTAAACGGATATCGGAAATTGGGGATGTTACAGGAAATGTGTGAAATAATGACATTTAAAACCATGAAAGAACTAATCTTATTATGGACATTAAAATAATTGAATTATTTTGGGAATGCTTAATGGTTTATATGCACTATATGATTATATGTGCTTGGCCTGGTGGTTCAGTATAGAATGATAGAAACTGCTTCCCTATTTTATTGTGTAATATTCATCTCCTTACCATTTTTCAGGTACTGAGTTGGAGTATACACCAGGATTGGCCGAGCAGGATTACTCTCCCTCACAGGGAGAGTAGGGTTGGGATTTAGACACATTTATTTTGGCCTAAGCCTCCGTATTATTTGATGTTTATGGGCTGTATATGCTTTTTGAGAGAGGCTTAGGATAGTTTCTTTTGTGCATGGTTTATGATTCATTTTTGGGCATAGTTGCTGTTATGGTCTCTTGATTTGCATACTTTACATTTTGCTGGCACTCTGACAAACTGATGCTGATGATTTACACTTGAGCCCATGGGGCAACTATGTGATGCATATATATTTATATTTGAGCCCTGCTAGCTATTGTTGATATAGATAAATGTGTTTATCCGGTTGAAGATTTAGAAAAGTCCGAAAAACAGACGAAACTCCGTCCGTTTGACGGTTGAATTTCATAAATTAAAAAGGAATTTTTAAGCTCATATTTTTAATATAAGGGGAATTAAGGGTAATTAATTATAGGGTGTTACATTTATGGTATCAGAGCAGTTTCTCCTCGGCCTTGGAGTTATGCAAACTCCACATGACTACTCACCTAGCGAGTAATGGATGCTCATAGTAAAAGTGTAGGAATTTAATAGCATGATTATAGTACTATGTATACATTTAGTAGTTAAGTCTTACTGGTCTGTTCTCTTTGGCTAAGCAGTATGGCTGGGAGAAGGGCTGCCAATGATGGGCTTGCAGCCATTCTGGAGCATCTGTCACAGATGCAACAGCAGCAAGGAGAGCAGATGGCAGCTGCCGCAGCAGCAGCAGCTATGCAACCAGCTCCAGTTGAGGTGGACTGGATGGCTAGGTTCCACAAGAATGATCCACCTCGTTTCGAGGGTGGAAATGACCCTGATGGAGCACAGAGATGGATTCAGGAGATCGAGAAGATCCTCCGCTCTAATCACCCGCCCATGGAGCAGCATGTGCGACTGGCGGAATTCATGCTAACCAATGAGGCTGAGCATTGGTGGGACCAGCAGAGGAGAGGATTGGAGGCAGCCAATCCGGTGGTTTCTTGGGAAGTATTCAAGGGTCTTTTTCTAGGGAAGTATTTCCCTGAAGATGTGAGAAGGGAGAAGGAGATTGCCTTTCTCCAACTGACTCAAGGCTCTATGTCAGTTGGGGATTATGCAGCTAGATTTGAAGATCTCATCCGATTCTCTGACTACCGGGATGTAAGTGAGCGCGGCAAATGCGTCAAGTTTGAGTCTGGACTCAGGACTGATATTCGCCTCTCTTGCGAGTATCATAATATTGACAACTTGGCCCGTTTGGTTAACATGGCGAGCACTTATGAGAAGGGGCTTAAGAGGAAGATGGTGGAAGACAAAAGCAGATCGATTCAGAGAATTGGTGGCCCTATAAGGGGCAAGGGAGCGGTGCAGCGGCCAGGCCCCTATCCACAGCCTAGAGCAGGCCCTATAGGGGGTTCTTCTGGTCCTATTCCGCCTTGTCCTCAGTGTGGCAAGCCTCATAGGGGTGTATGCTGGAGTATGAGCCAGAACCAGCCTAGAGTCACCTGTTTTAAGTGTGGGCAGCCAGGCCATATTGTTTCTAATTGCCCGCAGAATGCAGTTAAGAAGGAAGCCAATGTGACTAGGGTGCAGAGGGTTGGTGATGGCCGTCTACTTCAGAAAGGGAAGATGTACACTCTTGATGGAGAGGAGGTGACGGAGGCTGATGAGCTGATTCGAGGTATTGGCCATATAAATGATATTGCATGTGGTATTCTATTTGACTGTGGAGCTACACACTCTTTTATTTCTGTCAATTGCATGGAAAGATTAAAGTTATCTGTTGTTGAGATGCCTTTTAAATTGTCTGTGTCTACCCCTAAAAATTCAGCTGTGGTTACATCTTTGATGTGCTTGGATTGCCCACTTCGAGTATTGGAGCGGGAATTCAAAGTGAATTTAATATGTCTGCCCTTAACCAAGCTGGATATCATTCTAGGCATGGACTGGATGTCCCAGAACCTTGTCCTTCTTGATTGTAGCCAGAAGTCAGTAATTTTCTATCAAGTGTCGGCGTCGGCTTTAGATGATGAGGAAGCATCAGATATCCGTAGAATCCTAGTGGTTTGTGAGTTCCCGGATGTTTTTCCAGCTGAAATTCCCGGTTTACCTCCAGCCAGAGAAGTAGAATTTGGCATTGATCTTATGCCTGGTGCCGGTCCGGTATCTAAAGCGCCTTACAGAATGGCCCCTCCAGAGTTGGAAGAATTGAAGAAGCAGTTGGAGGAGCTTTTGGCTAAGGGGTTCATAAGGCCAAGTGTCTCTCCGTGGGGAGCTCCTATCCTTTTTGTTAAGAAGAAGGATGGAAGTGTTCGTATGTGCACTGATTACCGGCAGTTGAATGCGGTGACGGTAAAGAATAAGTATCCGCTCCCCCGCATTGATGATTTGTTGGATCAGCTTAGGGGAGCTACAGTTTTCTCAAAAATTGACCTCCGATCTGGATATCATCAAATCCGTATCCGAGAGGAGGACATTCCTAAAACTGCTTTTAGATCTCGGTATGGGCATTTCGAATATGTGGTGATGCCCTTCGGTCTCACGAATGCACCTGCCATCTTCATGGATTACATGAACAGGATCTTCAGGCCGTACTTAGACTCATTTGTCATTGTGTTCATTGATGACATTCTTATCTATTCCAAGAGCCAGAAGGAGCATGAAGATCATTTGAGAACGGTGCTCCAAGTTCTCAAAGACAAACATCTCTATGCCAAGTTTTCTAAATGTAGTTTCTGGCTGAATGAAGTGTAGTTTCTGGGGCATGTGATTCCTGAGAAAGGAGTTGTTGTTGACCCTTCTAAGGTGGAAGCGGTGCTTAAGTGGGAGAGACCCAAGTCCATCACAGAAATCAGAAGTTTCCTTGGTATGGCTGGTTATTATAGGAGGTTCATTAAGGGGTTTTCTAAGCTAGCCCTTCCTTTGACTACTCTTACGCGGAAGGGTGTTTCATTTGAATGGTCCCCAGAATGTGAAGAGAGTTTCCAGGAGTTTAAGAGGCGATTGACTAGTTCCCCGGTGTTGATCTTGCCGGATCCGACTCAATCCTTCGTAGTGTATTGTGATGCTTCAAAACAAGGGTTGGGTTGTGTGCTGATGCAGCAAGGACTAGTCATAGCCTATGCATCCAGGCAGTTGAGGCAGCATGAGAAAAACTATCCCACTCTTTGCTTTGAAAATCTGGAGGCATTATCTATATGGTTCAAAGTTTGAAGTCTTTAGTGATCATAAAAGCCTTCGCTATCTCTTCGATCAAAAAGAATTGAATATGAGACAGAGGAGGTGGATGGAGTTTCTGAAGGATTATGATTTTAATCTTCAGTATCATCCGGGAAAAGCAAATGTAGTGGCTGATGCACTAAGTCGCAAGACTTTGCATGTCAGCAATTTGATGGTGAAGGAGATGCACCTAATCCAAGAGTTCAGTGACCTCAATTTGAACATGCAAGTGAAAGAGAAGAGCATTGTTCTAGAAATGTTGCAGGTTACTAATGACTTGATTGGCCTTATTAGAGAGAGACAAGCTGATGATGCAGAATTACAGAGGTTGTTGGAAGGGGCATCGGGCAATGAAGAGCCCGATTTTGTGAAAGGTTCAGATGGCATTATCCAATTTAGGGGTCGGATATGTGTTCCCATGGACTTCGAGATCAGAAGGGATATCCTGTGGGAAGCACATCAGACCAAAATGAATTTTCATCCTGGTGCAACAAAAATGTACCAAGATCTGAAAAAGATGTATTGGTGGCCAAAGTTGAAAACCGATGTAGCAGATCATGTATCTCATTGCCTTACTTGCCAGAAAGTTAAGATTGAGCATCAAAAGCCTGGTGGTCCATTGCGATCACTTGATATTCCGGAGTGGAAATGGGATAGTATAGCTATGGACTTTGTGACAAGTCTACCTAGGACTGCTGCAGGATGTGATGCAGTTTGGGTGGTTGTGGACCGTCTCACAAAGTGTGCCCACTTTATTCTGATTCACAAGAAGTACACTCTGGAGAAGTTGACTCAGTTGTATATCAGGGACATAGTGAAACTACATGGTGTTCCTACCAGTATTGTATCCGATCGTGATCCGAGATTTCTGTCTAGATTTTGGCAGAGTCTTCAGGAGGCATTGGGTACTAAGATGAAATTCAGTACGGCTTATCATCCGCAGACAGACGGACAATCTGAGCGTACTATCCAGACACTGGAGGACTTGTTGAGAGCATGTGTTCTGGAGCAGGCTGGTAGTTGGGAGCAGTTACTGTCGTTGATGGAGTTTACTTATAATAACATCTTCCACTCCAGGATTGGCATGGCACCATTTGAGGCTCTCTATGGCAGGAAGTGCAGGACTCCTCTGTGTTGGTTCCAAATAGGAGAGAATTTGTTGACAGGTCCTGATATTGTGAAAGAAACAACTAAGAGGATCACCATGATCAAGAACAAGATGAAAACTTCCCAGGATCGCCAGAAGAATTATGTTGACAGGCGAAGGAGACCTTTGGAATTTGATGTTGGGGATCATGTGTTTCTAAGAGTATCTCCGGTCACAGGGATCGGTAGAGCAATTAGATCCAAGAAGCTAACTCCTAGATTTGTTGGACCTTATGAGATACTGGAGAAGGTTGGTCCGGTAGCTTACAGGATTGCTATGCCCCCTCACTTAGCTAGGCTTCATGATGTATTCCATGTTTCACAGCTAAGGAAATACATTCATGATCCTACTCATGTGGTTACATTGGACGATTTGCCTTTGAAGGATAATTTGACTTTTGAGGTGTTGCCAGTGAGAATTGAAGATAGGCAAGTGAGACAATTAAGAGGAAAGGAGATTAGCTTGGTAAAAGTCATATGGAGCCGGAACAATGTAGAGGAGGCTACTTGGGAGTTGGAAAGCAAGATCAGACAATCTCATCCACACTTGTTCGATGACAACTGAATTTCGAGGACGAAATTCGGGTAAGTGGGAGAGGATTGTAACATCCCAAACTTGATTTATAATGTAATTTATGTTGTGATGGTCCTATGGTAGAAGAAATGAGGGCATAAGTTAGAAACTTAGCCAATTGAGCATGCAACCTTAGGTTTAAAACATAGGAACTTAGGAAATTAGAATAACAAGATTGGTAGCTTAAAACATAAATTCCACCGTTGGATGTGAAGTAGGATAGGTGAGGAAGCTTTCTTTAAAATTTGAGGAAGATACAACGGGTAACGAAGAAGTTATGGCCTTTCAAAGTCTGGATACTGCAAAGTTGTGAAGCTTAATCGATTAAGCTACAACTTAATCGATTAAGCTGCAACTTAATCGATTAAGGTCAGATTGATGGGAAAAGCCTAATCGATTAAAGGCTGTTGATGGAGAAAAAAATAAAGGTACTCACTTCCTTGTTTCTTGCCAAACTCGAATTTCTTCTCTCCTAGGGCACAAATCCACTCATTCTAATTGATCAATCCTCAAAAGAATCACACCAACTCCATCATCCAAGTCCTTCCTTGTTGCTCCAAGTAAGTGATTGTTGATTTTGTTCTTCTCTTTCTCCCCCTAGAATTCGAATTTCTCTCTCTCCCTCTTCCTCCCATGAAGCTCTAATCATCAACTTAGAGAAACCTTGATGGGGTCACGAATTTCCCTCAAGATTCTTGGGCAAAGCTTAATAATTTGTCTCTTTATTTTATTGATTTTAGGTTCCTCCCTCTTCTTTGAGTTGTGGCCATTAGTCAAGTGTGCTCCAAGCACAAATTCTCTCTCTATCTCTAAGAACTTGAGGTAAGGAGGTTTGTGTTACCATACTCTAGGGGGTAGGTTATATTGTGTATATATTGGATCGTTGGGAGATATTTGTTAATAGGATTAAGAACCCTAGGGTAGTTAATATTAAATTAAAGTGTGACTAAGTATAAAGAGTATGTTGAGTTGTTATGTTGTGCCTAAATGTGACTATGATGTTTGGCTTTGTGGTTGTTATTTTGTTAAATTATGTTGAGCCCTAGAATTGAGGAATGATAATAATATGATGTAGGGAATTGATGTAAATGAATCTTGGAACCTTGAAAATATAATTAGATGTTTAAATTGATGAATCTATGAGAATGATTACAAGTATTAAAATTGAAAATGGAATTCAAGGACTTAATGAACAAAGAAGGTGTGAACCATGTCTTGTAAGACGTTGTCCGGATTGTGGGACTGTACGCTTAGACTGGGGTGAATCAAGTCGCGTAAGACGTTGTCCGGGTTGTGGGACTGTACGCATCGACTGGTTCGGTTTGAGGTCGTGTAAGACGTTGTCCGGGTTGTGGGACTGTACGCATCGACCGATTTGATTTGATGTCGTGTAAGACGTTGTCCGGGTTGTGGGACTGTACGCATCGACTGGTTTGATTTAATGTCTTGTAAGACGTTGTCCGGGTTGTGGGACTGTACGCGTAGACTTGTGCGATCCAGATCTTGTAAGGCGTTGTCCGGGTTGTGGGACTGTACGCATAGATCGCGTAAGACGCCATAGGGCGCAGCTGTAAGACGTTGTCCGGGTTGTGGGACTGTACGCAATGATGGATCCACGTGAATAAATCTTCAATGTTATGAGAAAAATTAAAGTGTATGTAAAGAAAAGAGAGATCCATGAAGAATCGAAAGACTTGACGAGAAAGTCATATGTGATAATCAAATGGAAAATTATGTGTGGAAAATGAACAGTGAATGGTGCAAGGAAAGAATTGTGATGTTAAACTCATGTGATTGAGAACTGTGTCAACTTGTATATTTTGGGAAATGTGTGAAATAATGACATTTAAAACCATGAAAGCACTAATCTTATTATGGACATTAAAATAATTGAATTATTTTGGGAATGCTTAATTGGTTTATATGCACTATATGATTATATGTGTTTGGCCTGGTGGTTCAGTATAGCATGATAGAAACTGCTTCCCTATTTTATTGTGTAATACTCACCTCCTTACCATTTTTCAGGTACTGAGTTGGAGTATACACCAGGATTGGCCGAGCAGGATTACTCTCCCTCACAGGGAGAGTAGGGTTGGGATTTAGACACATTTATTTTGGCCTAAGCCTCCGTATTATTTGATGTTTATGGGCTGTATATGCTTTTTGAGAGAGGCTTAGGATAGTTTCTTTTGTGCATGGTTTATGATTCATTTTTGGGCATAGTTGCTGTTATGGTCTCTTGATTTGCATACTTTACATTTTGCTGGCACTCTGACAAACTGATGCTGATGATTTACACTTGAGCCCATGGGGCAACTATGTGATGCATATATATTTATATTTGAGCCCTGCTGGCTATTGTTGATATAGATAAATGTGTTTATCAGGTTGAAGATTTAGAAAAGTCCGAAAAACAGACGAAACTCCGTCCGTTTGACGGTTGAATTTCATAAATTAAAAAGGAATTTTTAAGCTCATATTTTTAATATAAGGGAATTTAAGGGTAATTAATTATAGGGTGTTACAAAAAGTCTACATCACAACTCAATTCAAATTAAGCATAATTTCCTCTTGAAATTATCTTATAACATCAAGGCATTGACTCATTATTTACAATATGAAACAAACAGGGTTTATTCACATGTTTTCAGATTGATCCCAAGTGAAATTAGAGTATAGACTTGAGTGCAAATGGTAAGGATAAGGTGCCAATTTCAGAAATTCAGTTTCTTTGAAAATTTACAGTATCTAACCGGTTACAAATATCGATTAACCAGTTAGATTATGCAGACTGTACACTGAAAAGTGAAGTTTTGCATACCATTCTTTTCAATACTCAAATCTAACCATTTCAACACTCAATAGAGTTCACATACCTTAATTTAAACATGTTCAACCACATAAACATGTTTCATTTGCATGCATTCAATTTAGAGTATCAAATCGCATAAAAACCAACATAAACACAATTTAATACCACAAAACCCATAATAAGCATTTAGATCATGATTCAATCATCAAAATCCCTTGCATGCAGGTTATCAAACTTGCTCAAAAAGAATTGAGACACAGAAATGGCCTCCAAGCCTTTTAACCTAATCACATAATGCCCTTTTTGAGTCTTTGTTGACTCAAGTGCTAAAACACATGATTTTAGTATCATTCTAGTATAAGGTAAACTTCTCCCATACCTCTACGTCGTGTTTGATGAGTGAAATCACTGACTTTGACAAGAAATCCACAAGAACCTCAAGCTCTGTCCTCAGCCAACACAGGTTCAACAGGGTTCAAAAACCAGAGATTTTGGTGCATGAAAAGGTAATACAATTTGGGGAAAATGGTTAGGACTTGTTGTATGCAACATGCACAAGAAAATCAAAGTGGTTTGAGATTCAAAGAGTGCTTGAGCTTACCTAAATCGAAGCTCAAAGACAGCTCCACGAACACAGAGACGGTGTTGACAGCTTCAATTTCTTGGACTGATTTCTCCTCACACAAGAACTCTCTGCTCACGAATCTTATATCAATGAAAAGCCCTTGATTCAAGCTTTCCAGTATTGTATCACTCAAATCCTAACTCACTTGCACGAAGAAGAATTGAAAGGAAGAATTTAGGAACCCTAACAACAGAGTTTCAGCACTTCCCCCAGAAATTCAACCCAATTCCATCAACAACACTGGCTTATATAGAGAAATCAGGTTAACATGCACAATGATGCGTGTTTTCCACTAATCTAGAGCTGATTTCGTGGCGAATTCGTGGATTAATCAAGTGATTACTCATCAAACGCACTAAGCCAGTTTCTGGGTTCATCGTGTAACCGGTTACAGGGCATTACTAACCAGTTAGATCAGTGTAAAATTTAAAATTAACACTTTTAAAACTTTTCCCTCCAAGAACCTTTCTAATATTACATTTAGGTCCTAACCCAAGGACTAAAATGTGTAACACCCCAAAATTTTAATCCCCGATTAATGAAATGTTAATTATAATTTAATTATAATTAATAGTTTTCAAATTAATCCTTGATTAAAATATGTGTGTATGTAATTAGCTTGCATGTGAGAAATTATTTAATAAATAATTTAAATGCCTAAAATGTATATTTTGCATATTAGTCCCTGGGTTGGGACCTAGAAGCAATTATAGGAAAGGTTTTGGAGGGAAAGTAAATAAAATAATTATTTTTCAAAATCTGGGTAAAACACTCGAGTATTTTCTGGAATACTCGAGTATTCTGGGTCAAACTGCACGAGTTAGTGCGTTTGGTGAGTCACAGCCAACGATTTCGTGATGGTGACACGAAATCACCACCATGCCAACGCTATAGGCGTCGTGTCGCCCCGCATGAGCTTTCCATTGGCCTATTTAAACGCATCATTGTCCCTTGGTCGAGAATTTTGATTAACTTGTTGAAGATTAGAAGAGTTAGGGTTTTCGAATTGTGTTCTTCGATTCTTCCTCTGTGAGCTGAGTTGAGTGATAATCTATACACCAATACAAAGCTCACATCACGAGCTTTGTATAGACACCAAAATTGTGAGGTTTGAGTGTGTGGATTGAGAGAATCGAAGTCTTGAAGTGGAGCTGTTCTTGCTTGAGTTGGTGTCTGGAGCTCACTGTGATCATCGATTCTGGTAAGCTCTTGAGTTCTTGAGTCTCAAACTCAATTCCTTTAGTTAGATGATGTTGCATAGAGCTTAGAAATCTAATTTTCCCCAATCTAATTCTCTGTTTCATGTACGAACCAATTCCATTTTGGTATGGTACTCAAAACTGTCATGCATGAGAAGTTCAAGTGGATTTCTGGGTTTGGAGAGCTTTCTTTGGATTTCTTTCTGTTGATTCACATCTGAGAGGTAAGGGGAAGTAATTATATTCACTAGATAGAGTTTGAAATCCATTAAATGTGTTAGAGAGCCACCAAGAGGCTCTAAGGGCTTAGATTCTATAGGAACTTTGGTTTGGAGACCAATCCATGCTCTAAATCCGTATTGAGCAAGTTTGTTATCATGCATGTGAACTTAAATGAGCTTTGTTTCATGAATATTATGCTTATTGTGTGATTTGAGGTATTGAGTTGTTAAAATGCCTTTTTATGCATAATCAATGATTTCTCTGTCAATTTTGTGTTTTGAATTGAAATAAGTGTTGTAACATGTTTGATTAATGATATGTTAACTCTGTGGATCCCTGAAATGGACTTAAATTGAGTAGAAATGAAAATGTCATGTTAAAACCAGTTTTCAATACTGTCAGCTGCGAAACACTCGAGTAAATGGCAAAGTACTCGAGTAAATCGTGTTCAAAATAAAGTAAATGTCATAAGAACACTCGAGTATTTTGTCTGGTACTCGAGTATCGGGCATGAACTGAGAATTGTTATAGGTCAAACACTCGAGTCATTCAAAGTCACTCGAGTATTCTGGAAAAGTCCAAGAACACTCGAGTAACTCATGAACTACTCGAGTAAATTGTTGAAATTCAAACCCAAATCCTCAGAAAGACATGAACACTCGAGTAAGCTTAAGAACACTCGAGTAATCTGGAAAATCTCCAGAACACTCGAGTATTCTGAACTTTACTCGAGTAAAATGCCCAGAATCTGAAAACATCATTTTCAATTCTAACTTAATTAATTAAGGAATTATTAAGGATAATTCAAGGGATCAAAGACTTAGAGAAATTGATAAATACAAATAGATCGTTCGGTGACGATCCATTTTGAAAATTAAGCCTAGGTGGCAAGTAAAGTATTAATCAATTTCCCCTAAGTCTAAAATGCATTCATTCTGGATTTTGGATGGTAGGACGTATTCATGTTTCGATAAACATGTGGAGGGCCTCTGGGAGTGCCAATACGCTTGCTTGATGACACGTCGATGACGTGGTCGGCTTTGTGGGTGCCGATATGGATATATCATTTGGATGACGATCCGTTTAGATGACGGGATATGCTCGGGTGGCATGGATACCAAGCTTGACGTGTACATTCTAGGTGAATGTACGAATTGTTGTATACCTAGGAATACAACGCACTGTGGAGTGCTGGGTTGTCAGGGATGGACGTCAGAGAGTGACTTAGAAAATGTGGAGATAAGTTGAGAGTTAAAATCATGCATCATGTCATTCACTTAATGCAATTGATATACCTGAATTAAGTGTGAGCATCCTATGTGCATCTGATACTTGCTAGGTGCTAATTGTGATTGTTATTAATTGATGCATTATTATCTTTCATATGTTGCATGATTTATTCTCTATTGATTATGTGAGTAGAATTGCTTACCCCTATGCCCTTGTAGGTGATGTCTCGTTACATTGCTTGCATCGAGATCCGGCCACTTCCTAGTGGCGTATGGATCTATGAGGACCATCGCGCGGTGTATGAGGGGGAGGTAGAGTTCACATTCTACCACCCTAATCCGCTGATGCGATTCCGTCCTCGTAGGTTTAGGATTCCCATTATATACACTATGCATGTACCCCCGTTTTATACTTATCATGGACCACCTCCCACGCGACCAGCTCGCTCTTACCATAGTTTTCATTTTCGACCTACCCGCTCTCACCCTTTTACTTCGAGAGTTGTCCGCGAGGAGACTCCCCCTTCTTATCCGAGGAGCCCCGTCGGGGTTTCACCATCACCTGACCCGGTACCCAGTGGTAGGGTACACTCTCCCTCGGATGAGATCAAGGAGGATCCGGTGGAGGACGAGAGTGGGAGCGAGCCTGTCGTGCATTCTACTGGGAGTGACTGGAGGGACGATGATCCCTAGGTACGTGCATATGGTGTATGATGTGGACCCTTGGATCCGTGCTGTGGAGGAGATGTGCTGCTGCTGCTGTGATGATGATGCTACTACCTTATTACCTATGTTTTTGGGAGACTACTACTGCTACTACTACTGCATCTGATGCTGATGGATCTACGTGACTATCCCTGGGGTTGTATTTTGATTATGTATATATTGTACATATGTTTTACTCTAGGGTTATAGTATCATAGTGATGTAGATCTGTTTACATGGACTTGTTATATTTTTGGAACTTGGTGACTTATCTCACGGACTATGTATGTATGACTCTTTCGTATATATGAAAATCTATGTTTATATCATATCAGTTGCATAGTCCAGTAATTTCCGCTTACTCTGATTCAACTTATAAATGAGCTCGGCTATAAGTATTAATTGACGGTATCAGTTTTATTGAACAAAGTATGGGTAGCTTCAATTGATTGTAAAATGTAAAGGAATTTCTAAAGAACGAATGTTATCCTGTTTGAGAAAAGGTTTTAGAAATCGCCGAACTCGATACAAGTGTTTTAAAGGATTTTAGAATTTATTCTCCAAGAGTTCCATTAGATGAATTGTGCACCCGCTTTAAAGAAAATTTTATTTACCATATTTTCTTAGCTCACAAGTCCATATATTATCCAATATAAAGCATAAATACTATATTATATTTGGGTAATCCGGAAGGGTGTCACACTTAGTGGTATCAGAGCAAAAGTCAGATCCTGTAGTAGTAGAAGTGGTTCCAGAAAGGTAGCCATCAACATCAAGCAGGTATCTCCAACGCATTTACATTATTTGAATGTTATTGTATCATTTGATTGAGGTTTGAATACCCTGACTTGTTTGTATCTTGTCTCTTTTGAGTACAAGACGCAACTGATTGTAGCATTAATAAGTTTAGGATAGAGCCGTAGTATAGGTGGTGTAATGGAAGTTTCTTTAGTTCAACATATGTGACCATAAGCCCATAGCGCAGGTCTAATATGGCAACTAGAAACCAAAATCACACCAACGCGATGTTGGAGCGAATCACCACGGTATTGGAAGCCATGCAAAGGCAGTCTCAGCAACCATCTCAACCGGCTAACCCATCTCATCAGTGTAATATGGGAAACACCGAGGCAAAGACTTTGGCTGATTTTAAGAGTTGCAATCCGCCAAAGTTTGAAGGAGGATTTAAACCGGAAGAGGCCAACAAGTGGATTCATACTATGGACAAGATTTTGAGGACTTTGGAGTGTTCTGATGTTCAGAAGGTGGCATATGCAACCTATATGCTGGAAGATGAGGCAAAGAATTGGTGGAATCACACCATGCAACTTTTGCAATATGAAGGAAGGGAGATAAGTTGGGGAGTATTTATGGAGAAGTTTCTCCAGAAGTATTTTCCTGAGGATCTGAGAAGGAAGAAGGAGGTGGAGTTTCTGCAGTTGAAGCAAGGGAACATGAGTGTGGGCGAGTACGCGGCAAAGTTTGAAGAGCTGATGAAGTACTCTCCATACTACCAGAACAATCCAGACGAGAGGAGCAAGTGCATCAAGTTTGAAGGTGGACTGAAGCCAAAGTTGAAGTCAATTTTTAGCTATCAGCGGATTCAAAGTTTCCCTGCATTGGTGGATATGTGTAGGATGTATGAAGATGATACCCAGGCTGAGGAGGTGCAAGTTGTGGAAAAGAAGGACAATCAAGGATATGGACCACAGAGACGAAAGGGTTTCAATAATAGAGGCAAAGGTCCTTATGATCGTAGAGGGAAAGGCAAGGGTAAAGCTGGTAGTTCTGAAGGAAGAAACTATCGGAATGAAGCTCCATTCTGCGACAAGTGCAAGCGCAATCACTATGGTAGGGTATGTTGGGGGACAAGTGGTTGCTTCAATTGTGGAAAGCTGGGGCATTTTGCAAGAGATTGCAAGGAGCCAGCCAAGGCCAATTCAAGAGGAGTTGCAGATAGACCGGTGACTCAAGGAAGGGTCTTCACCCTTAGTGGTGTGGAAGCGAATCGATCTTCTGATCTGGTGCAAGGTAAATACTTGCTTAATGGTCAGCCTTGTTATGTTTTGTTTGACTCTGGTGCAACGCATTCATTTGTTTCATATGAATGTGTAAACCATTTAGGCTTGATGATGTCTGAAATGCCTTATGTTTTGCAAATAGAAACCCCTACCAATGTTCCAGTAGTTGTTTCTAGAGCATGTCTTAACTGTTGTATAGAAGTGTTAGGACAAACGTCTAAAGTAGACTTGATCTGCTTACCCTTGACACAATTAGATGTGATCTTGGGGATGGACTGGTTAAGTCGGAACCAAGTGATCATTGATTGTGATAGAAAACTAGTAGCCTATAGAGACCCAAAACCATTGGGCTACATGTGTCTATTCAACTCAGAGGTGGAGGAGAGTGGTCCGAAGATGGAAGAGATTCTTGTTGTTCGAGAGTTTCCAGAAGTGTTTGCTGATGAGATTCCTGGTCTGCCACCAAGAAGAGAGATTGAATTTGGTATCGACCTAATTCCCGGAGCTGGTCCCATTTCTATTGCTCCTTATAGAATGGCACCACCGGAAATGGCAGAGATGAAGAAGCAGATTGAGGAATTGCTGCAGAAACAGATGATCCGACCAAGCGTCTCACCTTGGGGTGCTCCTGTCCTATTCGTCAAGAAAAAGGATGGTAGCATGAGGATGTATATAGACTATCGGCAGCTGAATAAGTTCACCATCAAGAACAAGTATCCGTTGCCACGGATAGATGACCTTATGGATCAAGTACGTGGGGCATCAGTATTTTCCAAGATTGATTTGAGGTCAGGGTACCATCAGATCAGGATTAGAGAGGAGGATATCTCTAAGACTGCATTCTGATCTCGATACGGACATTATGAGTATGTCGTAATGCCATTCGGATTGACTAATGCACCAGCTATCTTCATGGACTACATGAATCGAATCTTTAGACCTTATCTAGATTCATTTGTGGGTGTGTTCATTGACGATATTCTGATCTACTCTAAGAGCCCCGAAGAGCATGCTGAACATTTGAGGGTAGTGTTAAGCATCTTAAAGGAGAAGCAGCTGTATGCCAAACTTACGAAGTGTGAGTTCTGGCTAAAGGAGGTTAAGTTTTTAGGGCATGTGATTTCAGATAAAGGGATTGCGGTTGATCCGACGAAGGTAGATTCGGTTTTGCAATGGGAGCAACCGAAGTCGGTCACGGAGGTTAGAAGTTTTCTCGGATTGGCTGGGTATTATAGAAGGTTTATCGAGGGTTTCTCGAGGGTCGCATTGCCTCTGACGAAGTTGACTCGGAAAGATCAACCATTCCTGTGGGACGAAAAGTGTGAAAAGAGTTTTCGGGAGTTGAAGGAAAGGTTGACATAGTCTCCCGTATTAGTGTTGCCCGATACACAGAAGAGTTTCGATGTGTATTGTGACGCGTCGAAACAAGGTCTTGGGTGTGTCTTGATGCAAGATGGGCAAGTTGTCGCTTATGCCTCGAGACAGTTAAAGGTTCATGAGATGAACTATCCAACAAATGACCTGGAGTTAGCAGCTGTGGTGTTTGCCTTAAAGATTTGGAGGCACTATCTCTATGGCACTACGTTCCGGGTGTTTAGTGACCATAAGAGTTTAAAGTACCTCTTTGATCAAAAGGAGTTGAATATGAGGCAACGCAGATGGATGGAGTTTTTGAAGGATTATGAGTTTGAGCTCCATTACCATCCTGGGAAGGCTAACGTTGTGGCGGACGCATTAAGTAGAAAGGCAATGCATATCAGTGCAATGATGGTTAGAGAAGCTGCACTGATAGAGGAGTTTCGGGATTTAAGTTTGACGATGCAAGTGGAGCCGACGAGTATCAAGTTGGGGATGCTACAGGTTGCTAACGAATTCCTGCAAAGGATTCGAGAATTGCAACACAAGGATGGGAAACTCATGGAAAAGAGGAAGTTGATGCAAGAAGGTAAGGAGTTGGAATTTCAAGAAGGGAAGGATGAAATCCTTCGCTTTAAAACGAGGATTTGTGTGCCTGATGATTTGGAAGTAAGAAGGATGATTTTGGATGAAGCGCATAAGAGTAAGATGAGTATGCATCCGGGAGCTACTAAAATGTACCAGGACTTAAAGAAATTATTTTGGTGGCCGGGGCTGAAGAAGGATGTAGCTGAGTATGTGGCGTGCTGTTTGGTGTGTCAAAAGGTGAAGGTAGAACACCAAAGGCCAGGAGGAGAGTTGCTTTCTTTAGAAGTTCCCGTATGGAAGTGGGATAGCATCTCGATGGATTTCGTGTCGGGACTGCCAAGGACGTCTACTAGTCATGATGCAATCTGGGTGATCGTGGATCGATTGACCAAGTCAGCGCATTTCATTCCCGTGAATATGCGCTACTCATTGGAAAAGCTCACTCAGTTGTACATCAAGGAAGTTGTTCGTCTGCACGGAGTACCATCAAGCATTGTGTCTGATCGCGATCCGAGGTTTACATCAAAGTTTTGGGAAGATCTGCATAGAGCCTTGGGTTCAAGATTGAAGCTAAGTTCTGCATATCACCCTCAGACTGATGGTCAAACGGAGAGGACTATTCAGTCATTGGAAGATATTCTGCGAGCTTGTGCACTGGAAGAACAAGGGAATTGGGAACAAATGTTGCCGCTCGTGGAATTCACTTACAACAATAGTTACCACACGAGCATTGGAATGGAACCATTTGAAGCTCTGTATGGAAGGAAATGTCAGACGCCGTTATGCTGGTTTCAAGTGGGGGAGAATTCTCTGGTTGGGCCAGATTTTGTGCAAGAGACCACGGAGCAGATCAAGATGATTCAAGCAAAGATGAAGACGGCTCAGAGTAGGCAGAAAAGCTATGCTGATAGG
This sequence comes from Crotalaria pallida, assembly GCA_037953625.1. Lineage (NCBI taxonomy): Eukaryota > Viridiplantae > Streptophyta > Magnoliopsida > Fabales > Fabaceae > Crotalaria > Crotalaria pallida. Next base: position 91,375,820 of record CM075651.1, on the reverse strand, counting down.
AGAAGGAAACCTTTACAGTTTGTCGAAGGAGACCATGTGTTCATTAGGATTGTACCAACCAAAGGTGTTAGTAGAGCCTTGAAAACCCAGAAATTATCACCTAAGTTCATTGGTCCCTACCAAATTCTCAAAAGAATCGGCCCAGTAGCTTATCAGTTAGCCCTGCCTCCATCATTAGCTAACCTCCACAACGTGTTCCATGTGTCTCAGTTGAAGAAATATGTCCATGACCCCACCATTGTCCTTAGAATCCAACCGGATAACTTAGGAGTTCATAAGAACCTAACCTTCAAAGCTGTGCCAGTTCGCATCGAAGATCGAAGAATCAAGCAGCTGAGAGGGAAGGATATTCATCTGGTCAAAATTGTCTGGGTTTGTGGAGATGTAATAGAAGCATCTTGGGAATTAGAGGATAAGATGCGTCAGGATTATCCTGACTTGTTTGTATGAGTTGAATTTCGGGGACGAAATTCCTTGTAAGTGGGGGAGTAGTGTAACACCCCAAAATTTTAATCCCCGATTAATGAAATGTTAATTATAATTTAATTATAATTAATAGTTTTCAAATTAATCCTTGATTAAAATATGTGTGTATGTAATTAGCTTGCATGTGAGAAATTATTTAATAAATAATTTAAATGCCTAAAATGTATATTTTGCATATTAGTCCCTGGGTTGGGACCTAGAAGCAATTATAGGAAAGGTTTTGGAGGGAAAGTAAATAAAATAATTATTTTTCAAAATCTGGGTAAAACACTCGAGTATTTTCTGGAATACTCGAGTATTCGGGGTCAAACTGCACGAGTTAGTGCGTTTGGTGAGTCACAGCCAACGATTTCGTGATGGTGACACGAAATCACCACCATGCCAACGCTATAGGCGTCGTGTCGCCCCGCATGAGCTTTCCATTGGCCTATTTAAACGCATCATTGTCCCTTGGTCGAGAATTTTGATTAACTTGTTGAAGATTAGAAGAGTTAGGGTTTTCGAATTGTGTTCTTCGATTCTTCCTCTGTGAGCTGAGTTGAGTGATAATCTATACACCAATACAAAGCTCACATCACGAGCTTTGTATAGACACCAAAATTGTGAGGTTTGAGTGTGTGGATTGAGAGAATCGAAGTCTTGAAGTGGAGCTGTTCTTGCTTGAGTTGGTGTCTGGAGCTCACTGTGATCATCGATTCTGGTAAGCTCTTGAGTTCTTGAGTCTCAAACTCAATTCCTTTAGTTAGATGATGTTGCATAGAGCTTAGAAATCTAATTTTCCCCAATCTAATTCTCTGTTTCATGTACGAACCAATTCCATTTTGGTATGGTACTCAAAACTGTCATGCATGAGAAGTTCAAGTGGATTTCTGGGTTTGGAGAGCTTTCTTTGGATTTCTTTCTGTTGATTCACATCTGAGAGGTAAGGGGAAGTAATTATATTCACTAGATAGAGTTTGAAATCCATTAAATGTGTTAGAGAGCCACCAAGAGGCTCTAAGGGCTTAGATTCTATAGGAACTTTGGTTTGGAGACCAATCCATGCTCTAAATCCGTATTGAGCAAGTTTGTTATCATGCATGTGAACTTAAATGAGCTTTGTTTCATGAATATTATGCTTATTGTGTGATTTGAGGTATTGAGTTGTTAAAATGCCTTTTTATGCATAATCAATGATTTCTCTGTCAATTCTGTGTTTTGAATTGAAATAAGTGTTGTAACATGTTTGATTAATGATATGTTAACTCTGTGGATCCCTGAAATGGACTTAAATTGAGTAGAAATGAAAATGGCATGTTAAAACCAGTTTTCAATACTGTCAGCTGCGAAACACTCGAGTAAATGGCAAAGTACTCGAGTAAATCGTGTTCAAAATAAAGTAAATGTCATAAGAACACTCGAGTATTTTGTCTGGTACTCGAGTATCGGGCATGAACTGAGAATTGTTATAGGTCAAACACTCGAGTCATTCAAAGTCACTCGAGTATTCTGGAAAAGTCCAAGAACACTCGAGTAACTCATGAACTACTCGAGTAAATTGTTGAAATTCAAACCCAAATCCTCAGAAAGACATGAACACTCGAGTAAGCTTAAGAACACTCGAGTAATCTGGAAAATCTCCAGAACACTCGAGTATTCTGAACTTTACTCAAGTAAAATGCCCAGAATCTGAAAACATCATTTTCAATTCTAACTTAATTAATTAAGGAATTATTAAGGATAATTCAAGGGATCAAAGACTTAGAGAAATTGATAAATACAAATAGATCGTTCGGTGACGATCCATTTTGAAAATTAAGCCTAGGTGGCAAGTAAAGTATTAATCAATTTCCCCTAAGTCTAAAATGCATTCATTCTGGAGTTTGGATGGTAGGACGTATTCATGTTTCGATAAACATGTGGAGGGCCTCTGGGAGTGCCAATACGCTTGCTTGATGACACGTCGATGACGTGGTCGGCTTTGTGGGTGCCGATATGGATATATCGTTTGGATGACGATCCGTTTAGATGACGGGATATGCTCGGGTGGCATGGATACCAAGCTTGACGTGTACATTCTAGGTGAATGTACGAATTGTTGTATACCTAGGAATACAACGCACTGTGGAGTGCTGGGTTGTCAGGGATGGACGTCAGAGAGTGACTTAGAAGATGTGGAGATAAGTTGAGAGTTAAAATCATGCATCATGTCATTCACTTAATGCAATTGATATACCTGAATTAAGTGTGAGCATCCTATGTGCATCTGATACTTGCTAGGTGCTAATTGTGATTGTTATTAATTGATGCATTATTATCTTTCATATGTTGCATGATTTATTCTCTATTGATTATGTGAGTAGAATTGCTTACCCCTATGCCCTTGTAGGTGATGTCTCGTTACATTGCTTGCATCGAGATCCGGCCACTTCCTAGTGGCGTATGGATCTATGAGGACCATCGCGCGATGTATGAGGGGGAGGTAGAGTTCACATTCTACCACCCTAATCCGCTGATGCAATTCCGTCCTCGTAGGTTTAGGATTCCCATTATATACACTATGCATGTACCCCCGTTTTATACTTATCATGGACCACCTCCCACGCGACCAGCTCGCTCTTACCATAGTTTTCATTTTCGACCTACCCGTTCTCACCCTTTTACTTCGAGAGTTGTCCGCGAGGAGACTCCCCCTTCTTATCCGAGGAGCCCCGTCAGGGTTTCACCATCACCTGACCCGGTACCCAGTGGTAGGGTACACTCTCCCTCGGATGAGATCGAGGAGGATCCGGTGGAGGACGAGAGTGGGAGCGAGCCTGTCGTGCATTCTACTGGGAGTGACTGGAGGGACGATGATCCCTAGGTACGTGCATATGGTGTATGATGTGGACCCTTGGATCCGTGCTGTGGAGGAGATGTGCTGCTGCTGCTGTGATGATGATGCTACTACCTTATTACCTAAGTTTTTGGGAGACTACTACTGCTACTACTACTGCATCTGATGCTGATGGATCTACGTGACTATCCCTGGGGTTGTATTTTGATTATGTATATATTGTACATATGTTTTACTCTAGGGTTATAGTATCATAGTGATGTAGATCTGTTTACATGGACTTGTTATATTTTTGGAACTTGGTGACTTATCTCATGGACTATGTATGTATGACTCTTTCGTATATATGAAAATCTATGTTTATATCATATCAGTTGCATAGTCCAGTAATTTCCGCTTACTCTGATTCAACTTATAAATGAGCTCGGCTATAAGTATTAATTGACGGTATCAGTTTTATTGAACAAAGTATGGGTAGCTTCAATTGATTGTAAAATGTAAAGGAATTTCTAAAGAACGAATGTTATCCTGTTTGAGAAAAGGTTTTAGAAATCGCCGAACTCGATACAAGTGTTTTAAAGGATTTTAGAATTTATTCTCCAAGAGTTCCATTAGATGAATTGTGCACCCGCTTTAAAGAAAATTTTATTTACCATATTTTCTTAGCTCACAAGTCCATATATTATCCAATATAAAGCATAAATACTATATTATATTTGGGTAATCCAGAAGGGTGTCACAAAATGCAATATCTATATTTTTGTATATATTCACCATATAAAAATACCTTCACCTATCTTTATATTTCAAGGCTAATTAAATACAAAATATAAACTTGGAAAATTTATATAAATTAATAATAAAACTTTATTTATTATTAATTTCCTTATTATCCGGGAGACGAAAATTAGGGGTGTTACATTCCTATTTAGATCTATTATTGTCCCTGACCCTCGGGTAAGGCACGGACACAAACGTGATATCGTTTCTATTGCTAGGATTCCAGGTAAGAAGGTTGCATTACCTCTATTTAGGAAATCGATTCTAGAGAGGTTATAGTGATAGCTACGGATAGGATAATGAAAATGTATGCTAATGAACCTTAGGGTAGTGGATATAGATAATAAATAAAGTAATAGAATGAAGGAAAAGAACCCACTTTGATATTTGTTAATATTTGTGTATGTTAAATGTTGTTATAATTGCTTGAATGATGAATATGATTGTTCGAGAATAAATATTAATGAATGGCTAATTGGTTATTTGTGAGTGAGATAAATGTATATATATTCGAAGTGTGAACTTAATAAGTGACGAAATAAGTTAGGGGAATAATATAAGTTAAGGATGTTAGGTTGGATAAACGGTTAATTGAATGGTGAATGTGTTTGATGAACTATGTGACGACTTGTATAAAATGCATGATTAATAAGTACGAAATGGACAAATAAAAAAAATTAAGTTGAGAATGATAATTTGGTGATGCTTGTGCAAGTGATAAATAGAGGATAATTAATTAAAGTAAATTAAAATGACAACCTTGTATGAGGAGATAAATGATGATGGGCTATGAATAAAACAAAATGTTTGTGTATGTGATAATATAAACTAATTGATGACGATACTAATAATGAGAAGCGCTAGGTGATAAAATGAGAATAATGGTAATATGTTGAATTTGAAAATAAAAGAATCGAACCCATGTTAAGTGTTGAGAATTTTGATGTAGCGAAAAATGAATAACGATGAATAAATATTGATGATTTTTAGTATGTGATGATTTGAGAAATTGTGGTTATGTATGTGCATGTTGAATGATTAAATAAAGAAAGAGAAATGAGGTAAGGAGAATGTGGACGTACTATGTATCCCCGGATGGGAAAGATGTACAAAAGATAAAGTAAGCGTTCTATGTATCCCCAGAGGGGGAAGATGAACGAAAGATAAAAAGAAACGTACTATGTATCCCCGGAGGGGGAAGATGTACAAAAGGCAATGAAAGCGTTCTATGCATCCCCGGAGGGGGAAGATGAACGAGAGATAAAAGTAAACGTTTTATGTATTCCCTATGGGGAAGATGAACAAAAGATAAAAGAAACGTACTATGTATCCCCGGAGGGGGAAGATGTACAAAAAGGCAAAGAAAGTGTTCTATGTATCCCCGAGGGGGGAAGATGAGCGAGAGATAAAAGTAAACATTCTATATCCCTACGGGGAAGATGAACAAGAGATAAAAGTAAACGTTCTATGTATCCCTACGGGAAAGATGAACGAGAGATAAAACGAACGTACTATGTATCCCCGATGAGGAAGATGTACAAAAGAGAAAAGAAAGAGAATGAGCTAAGAAAGAAGTAAAGAAGAAAAGTAAATGAGTTAAGAAAGTAAGTAATTGAGAAATAAAGTAAGAAAATGTTTAGGATTGTTATGTTATTAATATAGATGTTAGGCTTAGTTTATCGCTATGCCTTTTTTGAAGCTACTATCCTAAGTTTTGTGTAATGTTGCCCTTCTTGCTATATTTTTACAGGTACAAAAGCGGAGCTTACACCAGTTGCAGGGCAAGCAGGAGTACACTTCACCACGTGGAGTGTAGAGTTGTCATGAGCGGATCATATTATATGTTATGAACGTTATTTTGGGAAATTAAAATATGTAGTAGTTATATGTCCTGAAACTTGTATTAATCGAGCGTTAGGATTTAATCTGGCTGTAGTATTATTGTGTTTTATGTTTTTAAATTATTTTGGTCTGGACATGTTTAACAGGAATTTTGGGAAAGTCCGAAAAACAGTGGAAACTTTGCCGGATTTTCGTCGAAATTTTCAAGTACCTATTTTATTAAATCTTAATTTAACTAATTAAATGTGAGGATGTCACAATCTTAATTTAATATAAGGAATTATTTGTGAGGGTGCCACAGCTGCGGTTATGCAGAACGTGTCCAATAAGGTAGCATAGGGGTAGTTGATTTTTAGGGCTATAAATATGTAATCTATTGCTTGTAATCGGGGTTGGCACATTGGTAATCATCCTACACATCTCACCAAAGCAGAATGACGGGGAAAATGCCTTTGTAATAACTCTTTTCCATTCCCGAATTTTCCAATTCAATGCAATGCAAACTTTATGTTTTCGCTTTCCAATTTCAGCACTTTACTTCGCTGCAACTTTAATTCATGCCTTTACGATTTTATTGCATGTTTAAATTCTCGCATTTAATTCCTGCATTTATTGTCGTTACCTTTATCATTCTGCACTTTTGTTCATAATTGTCGATTTACGTTCTCGTCAATTTACATTCACAAGTCATTTACTTATCTGCCAAGATAATTAAAAAACAACCAAAAATAGTCGAACTTTCACAAGATTACCACATAACCCGTCGTCACCCACACCCCACGCACTTATACTCAGTTTGACTTGCTTCGAACGAAATTCCCGTTAAACACTTAGTCACCCTGTCTACAACTAAATGGCATGTGGACAAAAGACCATTTCCTAGCAGATAAAGGTAGACCAAGATATCTAAAAGGGAATGTCCCCTTCTGAAAACCAGTAATCTCAATAAGTTCATTTTGCCTATGTTGTGGGATACCGGCCATATATATAGAGGATTTTTCATTTCTAGCATGCAACCCTAACATATGAGAAAAGCTATCAAAAGCCTGCATCAGAATGTTTCCACTAGCAGGGTGACCCTTATAAAAAATCGCCAAATCATCAGCAAAATCTAAATTCACAAGTCTCAACTCCTTAAAAAGAGGACGAAACCTGAAATTTCATTCATGAGTAGCATACTGTAAGGTTCTGGTTAAAATCTTCATTGATAGCACAAAAATAAGGGGGAGACTAAACCATCCTGCCTAATACCTCTGGTCCCTGTGAATAAACGTGGCTGCTATCCATTAAAAACAGTTGAGTATGTCACAGTTGTAATACAAGCTATTATCCATGCAATGAATTTTTCTGGGAACATGTAAGCAACTAGCATTTGCTCAACAAAATTCTAGCTCAGAGTATTATAAGTCTTCCTAATACCAATCTTCATCAAACAGCTGGGAGAGGTCATGCGGCTTCCATACAACCGTAACAGGTCCTGTGTAATAAAAACATTATGCACAATAATGCTTCTGTCTTTAACAAAAGCAGTCTGGTTATCATGTACAAGACTAGGCAAAACACAATTAAGTCTATTACAAATTAACTTAGTAATGCATTTATATCTATTGTTATTGTTGTGTTATTGTGTTTTCTGATTAATTGAAATTGATATGTGGTGTTTATTATAAGTTGATTCCTATTATTTATAATAATTTGAAATTGAAGATTTTTTTTTAAAATTCAAAATATCCTACATATCCAAAATGGAATCAAATTATTGTTGTTTTTGTTTTTAATTGAAAATATCCTATTAGGAAATGCCACCTAAATAGTTTTGGTCTAGAATGTTTTCTTTTTTATATTATATAATTGATTGATTGATAAATCACTTTACAATATTTAGGCATCATTAAATATTTTAATAGAGTGATAATTAATTTAGAAAAAATGAAATGATTGATAAAGTTATAAAATTGAGATACTTTTTTCACCAAAAAAAAATAGAGATACTTTTGCAATATTCACAATTCTTTTAATATTTTTCAGCATAATAATTACTTAGAACTAATTAACATTTTAACCTTGTTGAATTAGTAAAAACAACTTATACACTGTGACGGAGGGTGAAAGATTCAAGTGAGTTGGATATAGAACATTATTATTCATTGATTAATTTATTTGAAGAGGGCAAAGTTGAAAATTAGAATCATATTATAGTCATGAAACGGAGGTAGCTGTCCAAGCCGGTCATTATCATAAAGATGGTTTCAATACCAAATGAGTATTTATAAATCTTGATTTTTTAAAATTAGTTCACATATTTTATTTCTTTTGGATTTTGCTTTTTGTTTTTTCTTTTCGTTTTGGTTAAGATTCCCATCATCAATTATGATTAAGGATGATGCAAATGTGTTTTTGGTTTCTATCTTGTTAGACCACTTAAAGCATTTTTAATCCAAAATTGATGACGAGGTCCAAAACTAAAACAAAACGAAAAAAGCAATAACCAAAACTCAAAAAAATAAATGTAAAAACTAATTTTAAAATTGTCAACTTTTATAAGGACTAATTTGATATTTAAGCGTGCTAAGATTTAAGAATGTCACCAATTATTTCATTATTTGAAAAACTAAAAGTTAATAACTGGAATCAGTATTCATGATGAAAGGGAAGTAGCGATCTAAGCTGGTCTTAATTTATAATTTAATTTAGTTAATTAATTACATCTAAACAGAACATTATCTTCAAAGTCACTATTAAATTCATTTGAAGAGTAAAAGTTAAAAACTAGAATCATTATTCAGAGTATATTATGTTGTCATTTAAGCTAGCTTCTTATCCCTGTATAAATACCCTGCTTACATTGCTCCCTTACACAGCAATCACAATTGACATAGAGATTGAACAATTAGCGATGATGAAATTCAAAGTTTGTTCCAACTCTTTCCAAACCATTCTCTTTCTTCTAATTATTGTGGCAAGCTTATGGCTAAGCATTGAAGCAGCTCCATGCAAACCAAGCGGAAAGATAAGAGGAAAAAAGCCTCCTCATCATAGTCAATGCAATCAAGAAAACAACTCTGAATGCTGCAGAGAAGGGGAACATTACACCACATTCGAGTGTTCGCCGCCAGTGACGCACCGCACAAAGGCAATCCTAACACTCACCAGCTTTGAAAAGGGAGGGGATGGAGGTGGAGCATCAGCATGTGACTTTAGGTTTCACAACGACAACACTCCTATTGTAGCATTATCAACTGGATGGTTCAACCATAAGAAGAGGTGTTTGCAAAATATAACCATATTTGGAAATGGAAGAAAAGTGAATGCAATGGTTGTTGATGAGTGTGATTCAACAATAGGATGTGATGTTGATCATGATTTCCAGCCTCCATGTCCCAACAATGCTGTTGTTGCCTCTAAAGCTGTCTGGAAGGCTTTGTGTGTGCCAGAAAGTGATTGGGGCCTATTAAACATTCACTGGTCCGATACTTATTAGCTTGGTCATACAATATAATGTTGTTTCTTTGTTTTTCTTATGAAAATTAATAATGAATGAAAGTAAATAATAAGTTGTGACCATAAACGGAGTTAGTGGGTTAAGAACCTTGAAGACTGAATCTTATGCGGATTCATTCAACTAGTCAAGTTAACTCTTGTTGATTCACTAAAATAATTACATACTTGTTTTAGGTTTAAATAATAAATAAACGGGATTGTAATAATTTGTGGTTGCCATAATCCATCATAGTCAATTTGATTAAAATAATGTTTTGTTCTATTTTATTCTCTTAAGTAGAGTGCACAATTATACTTGTAATTAAAATAATAATTATTTTTATTTGTTAATAAGTTAAAATTAGAATAAAGGTATCGAGATACTATGTCCATTACCTCTTAAAATATTAATTATTTAATAAGTTTTACAATTTAAAAATATTTAATTTAATTTTTATATTTGAACCTTTTAATTGAGATTAAAAATAATAATAATAATAATAATAATAATAATGTTCTTATTTAAAATTTATACATTCGATATTTATGAGGTATTTTTTTTGGTTTGCACCCTAGTATCTGATTTACTGAGTCGACTAATCCAATTCGAAGGGGGTCCTGGGATTAAGGTTTTATTCCTCTTCTAACGTTGTTGCGGGGGATCGAACCGTGGTTCGCCTTACCAAATGAAGTCCCTAGCACTACAAAACCATCAGCTCGTTGGTAATATCTATGAGGTATGTAATAGTAAGTTGAAGACCCTAAACCGGATTCAAATGACAAAGACCAATGGCTAAAATTCCACCACGACCAACATTCGTAGTCAATTAGTCACGTTATATACATATATGCTACGATCATTTGAAATGGTTTATTAGGAGTTATATGCATACCGTATAGTTAAGTAACTATATATTTTTGCTTACCATTTAGCTACGTACGGTTTACTTGTAGCAACCACAATTTCATGTTTTTAACTACTTGGCTATGATTTAATCGTAACTAATTAGTTTTGGTGGTCCCACCCACTTACGCTCCCAACATCTATCCATGCATATTAAATTGAAAATTCATTTTTTAATTTTATCATTTACTTGTTGTCTTGTTAATCTTTTTTTACACATACGTTAACGTATATGCATTTTATTTTCTTATACATTGAAGAGTTAGCAAATTGGACAAATGAATGCATCTAAGCTAACTTCCAACGTATGTATAAAAGGATGTGGTTAAAATATGTACCATGCAATAGTTTGCACCGGTACAGACCAAAAATCCAATGGCCTTTAATGAATATACAAAATGAATGGTAAGGATGGAACAAGGTACAACAATGTTCTAGATTTGAGGAGGAATACAATAAAACACTGGAATTTTTCATCTATCTCACACACTTTTTCCGGCATGATATTTTATGGCAATATTTTTTTTAAAGTTTAATAATTTTTTAAATAATTTTATTTTGGTTATATTTTTAAGATTATCCTTCAAATTTTGAATGACATTTAATTAATTATTTTTTACAAACATCTCTATATATTTAACATTTTTTAAAATTTAAATTAAAAATAATAAAAAATTCAGATATTAAAAAAAAAGTCTTGTTCGTCTTTTTCCTCCTTCCTCACCGCCACTTCCAACCTCCAACACCTCCAAGCCCGAGTTTGGGTTATATCTATGACAACAATGGCTTATTAATAGAGATCAATTTGAGTTACTTAGTAACTTTTTTTATATATATAAAAATACCACACTCTAGTGATAAGTAAAGGGAAAATAGTAGTGGACTCGCCGGAACCATGGAGGCTGAGCAACATAATGGCAAATGGCAAGGAACATAGAGTTAGAATTTGAGAGTTGAACCGCAAGAGAATAGGTATAGAATTATAATAATGTTAGGTACACATTCAAATCCAACATTAACATCCAACACCTATCTTTTTTATTTATTTTTTTTGTCTGTATTCCTTGAGGAACCACCGATATTCCCAAGAGCACCCTTAATAGCAGCAGGGAGCCCTTGAGACTAATCCGTAGCGAGCTGCGTGGCTGGCTCCCCCAGCGGGATGTTTTTAGTGGGAATCGAACCCGGGGCTACTAGCACCCGTGTCTCATTCCCAGGATTTCAGTTGGGGCCTTACACTAACTGAACTAAGCCCCGTTGGTAACACCTATCTTTTTTAAAAAATAAAAGAAAATCATTTCAAATCCCTATACACCTTATCTCTCATTTATTTTCTAAAAGAAGTAAGTGTTGAATGTCGATTTTAATTATAAATGTTCATATAATAACATTATTGAAATAGTTAAGTCCCTTTTTCATTAAAAAAAATCATTACTTCCTATGTTGTTCTTTACAATTAAACAAAAATAATTAACCATTTTTTCTTTTTTTCAAATATCCATAATTTCTACGAAAACCAGTATAAGCAATGAAGGACGTGACTAAAGAGGAAGAAGATATAAAAACTAGTACAAGCAGTAGGGGGTGGCGGTGATTAAGGAGGAAAAAGGTGAATATGTTTTCTTTTTTATTCATTTATTTAATTTAATTTATTTTTTTTAAATTAATTAAATTAAATTCCATACAAGATCAATAAGAGGCTAACATGGGTCTGAACATTAGTCAGGTTAGAATTATTACTGAAAATTTTAACAGAGAGACGAAATTCACCACAAATTGAAAATTGAGGAACTAAATTGTTCAAATTAAAATAAAGAAAGATAATTAAATTCGCCAAATTAATCAAATTAGAGGAGTAAAAGTGCAATTAATCTTGTTTATAAATGTCACTTATAAGTATTTAAAAATTACTTTCTTTTTCCGGTTCTTGAAATAAGATCTTTTTGAAAAAGTCTAAGTTCATCAAAAAAATTAATTAATTTTGTTAATGATATTAAAAATGTGAACATTTGAGAGTTTTTTTAATAATGCCTTCAATTGTTACTGGAACTTTACAATCTTTTTAAGTAAATAAAGGTATTTGTAAAAATAAATAATTACATATCGTTGAAAATTAGAATGTTATCTTATACATAGAATCAAAATAAAATTCTCAAAAAGATTTTATCTAAAGGATCTTAGGAAGCACATAAATTGGTGTTAAAGTTTCACATAATTAAAAAAAACATATATTACTCCCTTCAGTCCTATATGTAAGGTTTTTTTGGAAAAATTAGGTCCACAAAATAAAGAGAGTTAAAGTTGTTAATTATATTGAAAATGTAAAAATTTAATATACTTTTTCAAAACTACTCATGTAATTATTATTGGAATATTAGAAAGTGTTGATTTAATATAAGTATTTTTGAAAGGAAATAATTAAATATTTATTAAAAGTTGGAATAAGTTCTTCCACATATAACCAATTTAATACTCCTAAAAAGTATTACATAAAGGACCAGAGGTAAAAAACCGTTAATGAAAATATTGCCTAGAACTAGAAGTGTAATAGTCTATGATATTCTTCCTCAAATCTAACATGTTGATATTCTTTTTAATCCTTACCATTTATTTGCTATATTGATTAAAGGCCATTGGATTTTGTGGTATGTACCGGTGCAAACTATTGCACGGTAGATATCTTAACCTTACCCTGTATAACTAGAGATAAAAAAAATGAATTCCATGTGTTAAATTTAACTGCAACAGCAACACATATCGTTGTTTTGTATGGTGTCCATTAATTTTGAGACCACTACAAATGATGTCTGTTTTTATTTTGCAATCCATATGGTCCACAAATGTGAAGATGCCTAAAAGGGCATACACGTAAGACTCCTTGTTCGCTATTTGCGTCTCTTACTTTCATGCCTTTCTGTCGCACTCTCTGTTTCTGTCTCTTGTGACACAAACTCCATGTTTCTTCTTGCAACTTTGTTATCCACTTATTTTTTTATTCATATTTCTTTAGACCCTCCATTCATAGCAATTGCCATAGAACTAACCCGGAATGATAATACTTCTTCTTATTATCCTATTTATAAATTATATTTAATTATATCATACATATAAAGGAAGTTTTTTTTTTTCCACCTGGTTCCCTAAGTACTACCTAGGTACATCCGGATCCGATCTGGGTCGTGTGCCTGACTATGGCAGGTGAGTCTCTCAACATGAATTTTCTGCATTCACAAGGACTCGAACTCGAGATCTTGCTTAAGCGAGACCGAGCCACTTACCACTCGTCCCAACCCATGTTGGTACATATAAAGGAAGTTAATTATACTTCTTGAAATTTAAAAAAAAAAAAATAATATTTTAATATTATAATTTTATCATCTTGATTTGCATTTGAAATTTCACAACATACTGTTTCACATTAATTAACAAAATGCATATGAGAGAAAAAACAATAAATGTCTCCTAAAAATACAAAATAACTTATAAATAAGTCGTGAGAATTCTTCTAAAATATGACTATAGTAGAGAGAATATTATTTTTTTTTATTTTGAGAAATTAATGAAAAAAAGCCTACATGAAAAAATTACCATTATAGCCACATTACAAAAAAGAGTTAATATAGCTCAACAAGTTTGAGGATCAAAATGGTCCTAAAAAAGTAGAGAGATAACTTTGCACATAAGCAAAGAGTGAGCTAGCGACGAGTATGCGTTTAAACCTACTCTTTTTGTTGTGGATTATGGAATTTTAAAAATAATTAATGTTTGTTTTAGTAAAGGTATCCAAAATAAAATAAATTTTGGGCATGTAATAATTAATGTGCATCCTATTACATGCCCTGCTATACAGTACAAACAAAATAAAATAATTAATGTGCATGTAATAAATTTTGGGCATGTAATAATTAATGTAGGAGTGAAGGGACACTTTGGTCCTTCAAGTTTTTGACAGGGACACTTTGGTCCCTTAAGAAATTTAATTCATTTTTAGTCTCCAAAGTTTTCCAAAAGTACCAATTTAGTCCATGTCCTATTTCCGTTAGCCACTTCGTTGAGGGACTAAATTGGTACTTTTGAAAAACATGAGGGACTAAATTGGTACTTTTGAAAAACATGAGGACTAAAAATGAATTAAATTTTTTGAGGGATTAAAGTGTCCCTGTCAAAAAACTTGAGGGACCAAAGTGTCCCTTCACTCTTAATGTAATAATGTAATAAAATAAATTTTGGGCATGTAATAATTAATGTGCATCCTATTACATGCCCTGCTATAAAGTACAAACAAAATAAATTTTTAGGCTTAATTATGTCATAAATTCCTAAGTTTTGGATACTTTTGTCAGATACCTTTATTCTTTCTTTATCGATATTTGACTCTCCGAAGTGTACTTCTAGATTTGTCATATACCCCTACTATCAATTTTGGCCAATTTTGCTGACATGTAACATTGGAATCCTGGTCAGATGCAAAAGGTTGGTCATGTGGTGTTGCGCGATGTCACATGGACGAAAACGACCTCTCTCTGGGATCCTTTTGTTTCTTTTTTTATTTAATTAAAAATATAAAAATATTAAGTTTTTTAGTTTTTTAATTTAAAAAAAAAAAAAAAAACCAAAAGGATCTTTGCCCACAGGACACCACGTACCTAAACTTCTGCCTCTCACCAGGATTTCGATGTTATATGTCAACAAAATTAGTCAGAATCTTGTAGTAAAGGTATATGACAAATCCAGAAGTAAACTTCGAGGAGTCAAACATTGAAAAAAGAAAACAAAGATATCTAACAAAAGTACTTCAAACTTCAGGAATTTGTGACATAATTAAGCCTAAATTTTTATTCCAAAGAAAATAGACACATGGACATGGTTCAAAGAAAAGCCGTCAGCTGAGACTGAGAAGACAAAAATCATCCACTAGTGCACATAAGGTTTACTAGGCTGGCTGGTACTAGAATATTCATGCCAATCACTAGAGTTTGCAGATACACCTTTCCTTTATGATAAGACGATTATACTTTATATATATTTGACAGCATGTACTTGACTACTTGTACTTTATATATATAGCAGGAATAGGTGTTGGGGAATAAGTACTAGAGAAGCAGCTGAGAAAATTAGAGACAATTTTTCAATTACAACATACAACTGAAACAAGGATTAAACATCAGAAATTTCAACATATTGGTATGTTAAATATTTAATTATACCAGTTTCAAACTTTCAATAGTGCCTCCATGTTTTAGTGCCATACACTGGCAAATGATGTTGTTAAGTGTTAACGATAATAGTGTAACGTTACTCACTCCTATACTATTTTTATGGGATTTTTCATTTTCACCGAGAAATATAGTTAAATTTGTTAGTGGCACTACCCTTATAATTATTATTGAAACTCTAAAAAGTGTAGAATTAATAAGGACATTTATGAAAAGAAGTAATCAAATAAAATTGAAATAGGATGTTATAGATAGGATCAAAATAAAAACCCAGAAAGATATTATAATAGAACGGTTTTTTATATTATGTTATGGAATGTCACTTGTCAGATTCTTCAGTGTAGGTTGTCATACTAAAAAAAGTTGAGCAAGATTGTACGTGTGTAACAGTAGAATGCAATTAAGAAAATTTACCTTGGTCTCTTCCATGCATGTTAACCATTGAATACTGTATGTTTAGTAAACTGAAATCTCCTCCTGACTCCAGTCACATAATTATTGAGATGCATCAGAAATTGATCGAAGACCTTCGAAATGGGGCTTGTAGACATCTTGATTGCTGCATCCATGCCAGTCTTAAAAGTATTACTCGTTACCGCACTTGGGTCATATCTTGCTTTAGACCGTGTTGATATCTTGGGATCAGATGCTAGGAAGCACTTGAATATTGTGAGTTCTTTATCACTGATACATTTTCATGTGTCTTGGTGTCTTTATGTGTATGCATGTGGATGTGAGCGTGTGTACACTGATTTAGTGCATATTTGGATGCTCGTTGCATTCCTCTAGAATTGATTTTGGGAAGCAGAAACTACTCACGATTCTTTCACATCCAACGTGATTTTGAAGCCTAATGTGATTTTTCACCGCCAAACTAAACATGCACTTTCCAGCTTACTGTCTTATTTTCTTTGAATCGACAGGTAGCATTTTACGTGTTAAATCCAGCTCTTGTAGCAGCCAATCTAGCCAGAACAATTACATATGATAGCATGGTGAAACTGTGAGTTCTTGTGTTTTATTTTTTCAAAAAAGAATGCTAGCATTTTCTCCAATTGGATGTTGTATACTATATTTTGAGGAACTATCTTCAAATGCATGGTGTAGGTGGTTCATGCCGCTTAATATCTTTATCACATTTGTTATTGGTTCAATCCTTGGACTGTTGGTTACCCACATAACAAGAGCACCTAAACATCTGAGAGGCCTCATAGTTGGTTGCTCTGCTGCAGGTATCATTCATTCAGATAAAAGTTCCATAAAGAAAAACAAATGTTCATTAATTATGTGTAGTTGTGAGCATCATAACAGGTTTTTCTCTTCCAATTTTCTATTAACAGGTAATTTAGGGAACATGCCTCTCATTATAATCCCTGCAGTATGCAAAGAAAAAGGAAGTCCATTTGGAGCACCTGATGTTTGTAGCACATACGGAATAGCGTATGCTTCACTTTCACTTGCGGTATATATGTTCTTTACGCAATTAACATGGTAATTTTCCTAATTTTTATGGACTATATCTCATTCTAACATTTCATTTTTCTCTGTGTTCTTATTGTGACACTTCAGTTAGGAAACATTTATTGTTGGACCTATGTGTATAATATAGTGAGGATTTCTTCAAGAGGCGCTGGCAATATCACCAAAGCTGTAAACGACTCCAGCAATGAGTCTTGCAGAAAATCCTCTGAATCAGAACAGAGAAGCTGGTCTGAACCTTTACTTGTATCCAAGGAATTGATCAATGAAGATGATATGGATCAATATGCACTGCCCTGCACTATATCTGAAGGAAAAGATGAGGTTATTTTATTGCATAAACCAACCATGAAATTCTAATCTCTTTTTTTTTTTTTTTGGTATATCTGAAAAGAGAGAAGGAAACCAGCCACTATTTTTCCTTATTATCAATCTGAGTCGTGCCACAGTAGAAAAAAATTATTATTAAGAATTTTGACAGGATTTTACAAAACTCAATCACTCTAAAGGTGGAAGTTGGATAAGGAAAAGTGGTAGAGATTACTCATACATGCAAGATTAAGAACGACATTATTTGAACAACTGGTTTTGACAACTTCTAGCAATACCTGATAGTTTTATACACAAAGTACACTCATACTTTACTCATAAACGAATTAGTGTTCAGAACAAATATTTAAAAAAATAAACATTCCAACACATTCAGTCAAGAATTTGAATAATTCATGTCATATAGCATTTATTTATACATTCAATAATGATATTCTCATACCAGTTCTGTCGACACCAATTTCACATGTACTTTATAACCATTAATGAAGACTTGTACATTGGGGTGTAGATGATATCAGTGCAAAAGGTGGTCATAAAAAAAAGTGGTGACTTGAAGATTTTTGATTTACTTATTCAAGATTGTTAGATTCTGATAAATAAAGCTTCCCCCATTTATACATTGCACCATTAGGTGGCTGCTTTGTGAAAGCGTAATATTGATTAATTGAATGGCAGGTGACAGCTAAAACTAGCATGAAGAAGCGTTTACAGTTGTTTCTGAGAAAAATTAATCTGAAGCAGTCATTTGCTCCCTCAACTATTGGAGCGGTATGGCTTTTAGCCCATGTTTTCTGCCTTAAATCATTGACATTTCCCCATAATATGAAATCACGGTCTTCCATGGCATTGTATAATAGGGTAAAAGACAATACAGACTTCTACTCCTTCTCCTTGATCATGAATTGAACATGGATGAATTTACTTGGGAAGAAAAAGGAATGCACACAGAAATTTATGCATGTGGAAGTAGTTAAAGCATAAAGAGCTTTGAACTTGTATGCAAAACTTTACACTATTTTAATCCCGTTATGTTAACAAGACTAACTACTCAACGCATGTGTGAGATTATTGCAATGGCCAATTATAGAATAAAAGATTAACTACTAACCTTATTCATCACTCATAGTATTAAGATTTCTGATAAGGCCTGACTACTTCCTTCATGTGACACTTTAATTTTCCTCCTGACTTGAGTATGCTAATCTTGTTTCCATCCAAAGGTTAAGGCACTTAAATGTTCAACTGCCAGAGCCATGCTAATAACTAATAATCAGTGCAAGATAACATTGAACCAATTATCATTCCTTGGTTATACTTCATCCTTTTATTCATTCATTATGTGCAGATTATTGGATTTTTAGTTGGATTGATCCCTCAGACACGAAATGTTTTGATTGGCGATGAAGCTCCACTACGTGTGATTCAGGACTCGGCTTCACTGTTAGGGTACAAAACTTCATTCTTCTTTGTTATATATATGGGGTAGTGGATAAAAAATGGCCAGGATTTTAGCAACCAAAAGATACACCAAAATAAAAATTAAGCAGCAATGATAGATATCATGGTTTGAAACTGTGGTCGGAGTTGTAGTTTTATTGTTTTTCGCAATTGTAGACGATGCAATACCACACAACTGATGCGGTTATTATTCTGTTGGGATGACCACTAAAATTGCAAAATTACCATTGCATTTATGGTTATAGACAGCAATTTAAAACCACAATAGATATCATATATGGTTCTCTCAAGTGGTGTGCTACCACTTCATTTACTTCTCTTTAGTTCTATCTTCTTGATAATTTTGATAAATATGTACCTATCCCTTTTAACGACTTGCAATTGCAGAGACGCGGCCATCCCTTCACTTACTTTGATAATTGGGGGAAATCTCCTTAAAGGTGGTAATTGAGAGCCTGTCCTCTTTTCCATGTTTGAACTCCTCTTGTTACATATAGGCTATAGCATTTCAAAAAACTGATAGTGGCTGGATTTTTGTCAGGCTTGCAAGGATCAGATATCCAGAAACTCATCATTATCGGCATTATCATTTCAAGATATATAATCCTGCCGGTGTCAGGAATCTTCATTATTAAATGGGCAGTTCAACTAGGTTTGGTGCATCCAGATCCATTGTATCAGTTTGTTCTTCTGATTCAGTATGCAGTTCCACCTGCCATGAACATAGGTGCATGTTAATCTCATGCTGAAATATTTCTTGCGCTTTTTCTCCGAAACTGATACTCCTAGCATTTAAGTATTCAACCATAAAAGAAAAGAAACAGCAACCATATACACTGAAGTTTGATTTCATCTGGCTTTAATTTTGCATGCTACTTTGTGCAGGAGCTATCACTCAACTGTTTGGAACAGGAGAGAAGGAATGTTCTGTCATCCTGCTGTGGGCTTACCTCTTAGCTTCAGTCTCACTAACTTTTTGGTCAACATATTTTATGTGGCTTGTATCATAATTCATGAAGTTCATGTCTCTATTTTTGTTGTATAGTTTCACTTTAATTCACCATTTCATATTTTTATGCTTATTTACGTAAATATAATCTGAAATTTCAAGGAGACAAGGAGTGGTCAACAATAAATACACTTCGCATTCTATTTTCATTCTTATTTTTTCACAAATTCTTTAAAGTATGTCCACTGTCATAACATTATATGAATTAGAGAAAAGTGAAGCCATTTAATATTAAAGATTACATAGGAGTTATATGTAACATCCTCACTTTTAATAGTTAATTTTTGAATTCAATAAAATCAGAGTTTAAAAATTCTTTTTAGCGTTTGATTTCTTTTGAAAAGTTTTACGAAAATCCGGCAGAGTTTCCTCTGTTTTACGGACTTCCCAAAAATTTCCTTCTAAAAACCTGTCAGTCCAGAATTATTTAAAAACATAAACATAACAGATAAAAAAACAGTTTAGATCCTAACGCCCGATCAGTACTAGTCTCAGGGCATATAACTACACATATTATAAATTACAAAAATAACATTATTTAATATAATAAAATCCACTCAGGGTATCACAATTTCACTCCACGTAGTGGAGGGTTTCCAGTTCGGCCCGCAACAGTGTAAGCTCCGCTCCCGTACCTGTAAAATGATATCAAGAAGGGTAGCATTACACAGAACTTAAAAAGATAAATTCTAAAAGAAGACATAGCAAATAACTAAGCCTACTTAATTATTTATATATTTTATTCACAATTACTCATATAATTAATTTCTTTTAGTCCTTCCTTATTCTCACATTCTTTTAATTATTAATTCTCTTTTCATTCTTCCATTCCCATTCTCTTATCCATTTTCCTTTCCATTCCTTTTCCTTTTAATCGACGCGCCTTACCAGGCTCGCATCGATGCCGATACGCCTTCTCAGGCTCGCACCGGACTATTACTTTCTTTTTAATCGTCTTTTCTTTTCTTTTTAATCGAGATGCCTTACCAGGCTCGCATCGATGCCGATACGCCTTCTCAGGCTCGCATCGGACTTCCAGTTTTCCTTCTTAATCGACACGCCTTACCAGGCTCGCATCGATGCCGATACGCCTTCTCAGGCTCGCACCGGACTTTGGTCTCCTTTTTAATCGACACGCCTTACCAGGCTCGCATCGACGCCGATACGCCTTACCAGGCTCGCATCGGACTTTTATTCTCTTTTCCTTTAATCGACACGCCTTACCAGGCTCGCATCGATGCCGATACGCCTTACCAGGCTCGCACCAGCTTTATTTTCTTTCTTTCTCTTTCTTTCTTTTTCTTTTTCTTTCTCTTTTTCCTTTTTCTTAATTATATGTCTTTTCTCTTTTTCTGATTTATTGTACTTTTCTCTTTTTCTCTCATTTCATTACTTATAGACGTATTGTTACATTATTTACTTTTCACTCTTTTCGATACCCTTCTTTCTTTTCCTTTTTCTTCTTTTCTTCCTTCTCTTTTTCTTATAATTTAAGTAATTCTTTTATACTCATCTAAATCTTTTAGCCTTTATCCTCATTTATCACTTATCACATTTTCTATATTTTCTATTTCATTCTTTTTCTCTTTATTAGTTTCCCCCAATCTTATCCAACTCTAATCATTACGGTCAAATATAGTATATTCTAGTTCCCGTTATTAATTCTTTGTTATTTCTCAGTTTCCCTATCTCAATCAATTACCCAATTCATTATTCCTATTTCATTAGTTATATTAGTTTTAATTGCTCTATTCTCTTAATCTAACTTTTCAGTTATTTCACTCCAACTTCCCTCATAATGTACTCCCTCTTAGTTTTCTTATCTTTTCGTAAATTCGCTTATCGTTTTCCTTATTTTATATTAAATCTTAATTCATCATTTTATTTCTATTCTCTACTTTACTCCGCGTGCATTCCTTATTCCTTATTCTAGACTCTCTTTTACCCTTTTTGTTCCGTTACTTCCCCTATAGCTTTTACTTTATAATTTCCCACATTTTGTTCTATATTAACTATTTCCATATCCTAATTACGCTCATTCGTTCCGGGCATAACTTCTTCGTTCACCGTCGGATCTTGCTCAAATTTGACGAGCAACTTCCTAAAAATCATATCTGTGAATTCAATGCTCCTAATTATGTGGATTATGTTTTGATGATGACAAAATAATTAACAAATCATGCCTTGAAGATATTGCAACATCAACATCAACAAGAAGTCAAGAAAAGAAGACAAGTGCCCAATCATTCTCAATCAAATATTAGTTGTAAATTTCTAATTTATGTTGAGAGTGGTTGAGAGTGGGTAGAAATAGTTAGTCTCTTCTAGGAATAATTTTTTATATGTTTATTAAGTTGAGATTGACCAAAAATTAATACTTGAGAGGAAAAATAAAATTGAAAAATAATTTTTCCCATATCTGATCAAAATACTCGAGTATTTTGATAAAGACTCGAGTATTTATAGAAAAACTCGAGTATTTGTGCCAGGCCAGCAAATATGACCGTTAGTCTGGTTCGTGCACCAATTCACTCGTGACCGACCAAAAAGACTCGAGTATTTACCAAAAGACTCGAGTATTTTTGTCCAGTCAGCAAAAATGAACGTTGGAGAGACTCAAAATGCAATTGAGGGCATTTGAGTCTCATCCAACCCCAAGAGAGAATTCAGAACCTTATTGTAAAATTTCTCTTTGAATTTGTGCAAGAACAAACAAGACAACAACACATCATTGATTACAAGCTTTCATAATTTCCTCTTCTCAAGTGTTAATTCCCAAAAAGCTCAACTTCTCACTCATATTGTCATTTTATTCCAAGTTGAGTTTTAGGCCTCAATTCTTACATTGAGCTGTGCTTATTTGTGCTAATCCATTGTGAGATTAGTAATACACATACAAAAAGCTTGATTATTCAAAGTCTTGGATTGTTCCCAAGCAAACCCTAAGTGGCTTAGGGTGTTGGAAGTCTTGAGAGGTTCTCAAGCACAAGACTAGGAGGTTCCTAGCTCGGTGGAGTTTCTTGAAGGGAGTTCAAGGAAGCTTTGTGAAGAGTTCTTCAATCACCGGAATCAAATTGGGGTAGAAATCAAGAGTTTGGTACACTCTTGAAAGGGTTAGGTTGAGTGAGGCCATTCTGAAGCAATCCTTTGTAATTTCTAACAATTTGATTATTAGTAGAAACTCCTAAGTGATTAGGAGGACTGGATGTAGCTCATTGTTGGAGTGAACCAGGATAAAATTGCTTGAGTGTTGGTTTATTGCTTTTAATCTACTTTCTAGCTCAATAGACTTAAGTCATTTCAATCAATTAGGATTTATACAATTAGGTAGCAAGTTCAAGGAATCTTTGTGTTTAAAAGTTATTTAGATTGCTTGCTATTCTGTTGGATAAGTTCCTGTTTATTATTGAATTGATTTGAGTTAAATTGCTGAATTTTCGTTTCTGGTTTTTCTGCTATCTGATAGGAAAAACTCGAGTATTTCAGAAAAGACTCGAGTTGTTCATCATTGAAAAACTCGAGTATTTCACAAAAGACTCGAGTCTTTTGTGTCTGATTCCAGAAAATTCAGTCTTAGCTCCATTCTTCAATTATCAATCGAAATATTTGGTATTAGTGCTTCAAAATACTATTCACCCCCCCTCTAGTATTTGCTTAGCCCGCTTGTTGGTTTCCAACAAGTGGTATCAGAGCTCGGTCGAAAGATCGAGTGTAACAACTTTTTCGAAAAAGATCCTTTTGGAAACTTAATGGGCTCTAGCAATAACTTTGGTGGAGAAGGAGCTTCAATAAACCGTCCTCCACTATTTAATGGTGAAGGATATGTTTGTTGGAAAACTCGCATGAAAGTTTTTATTGAAGCAATTGATATGGATATTTGGGATGCAATTGAAAATGGTCCTTTCATTCCCAAAAAGAAAATAAATGATGAAATTGTTGAAATTCCAAGGAGTAGTTGGAATGATGATGAAAAGAGAAAAGTCTCATTTGATTTAAAAGCTAAAAACATCATCTTTTCGGCTCTATCCCATGATGAATTTTATAGAGTTTCCCAATGTAAATCGGCAAAAGAAATGTGGGATACTTTGCAAGTCACACATGAGGGAACAAGTGAGGTTAGAGATGCAAGATTGAATTCTCTAACACACGAATATGAATTGTTCCACATGTTGCCAAATGAAACTATTAGTGACTTGCAAAAGCGATTCTCTCACATAGTTAATCATTTGATTTCCTTGGGAAAAGTATTTCGCAATGGTGAAACTACTAACAAAATTCTAAGATGTCTTGATAGGAGTTGGCAACCCAAGGTAACCGCCATCAAGGAATCAAGAGACATAAATAGCATGGACTTAGCCACTTTGTTTGGCAAACTCCAAGAGCATGAGATGGAACTTACAAGACTTGGGATGCATGAGGAATCGGACAAAAAGAAAAAGAGCATAGCACTCAAAGCTTCAACCAAAGCTACAAAAGAAGTTGAAGAATGCTCTACAAGTGGAGATTCCGATGGTGAATCAAATCAAGAAGAATTTGGGATGTTTGTGAAAAGATTCAACAAATTTTTCAAAGGGAAGAAAGGTGGATCTTCATCCAATTTCAAGAGAACCAAAGACTCCAAACAAAGAGAAAAGAGTACCAACGATGGAGTTAAGTGTCATGAATGTGGTGGGGTTGGTCTCATAAGAATGGAATATGCCACATTCTTGAAGAAGAATGACAAGAAGACCCAAGAGACCAAAGGGAAGCGTGCATACATTGTTTGGGATGCACCGGAGAAGAGCAATGAATCATCTTCAAGTAGCTCCGGTGATGAAAATGCAAACCTTTGTCTCATGGCCAAGAACAATCATGAGTCCTCATCAAGAGCTAATCATGGCATGAGTGAAAGTGATGATGAGGTAACCTCTAGCTCTTCTTGTTCATCTTCAAACTCCATTTCATATGATGATTTGCAAGAAGCTTACAATGAAATGTTAATTCAATTTAAAAGGCTTGCTAAAATTAATAAGGAAAAAGGAAAGAAAATTTTGGAGTTTCAACATGAAATTGATGAATTGCAAAAATCTATAAATGAGTTGAAACTTCAAAATGAATCCTTGGAACTTATTAATTCTAGTCATCAAAGTGATTGTGCAAATCATGAGGAAATTATCACTTCATGTGAGAGATGTGATGATCTTGAAAAAGAAGTGAAAGAGTTGAAAAACAAACTCACAATATCACATAGTGATAGAAACCTCAACCGGTTGTTGAACTCTCAAAGACATAATCACAACAAAACCGGTTTAGGATATGTTCATAAAAAGGACAAAAAGTACAAGTTGGTTGGAACATTTTCTAAGAAAAATTCATCAAAGAGACCAACTTGTACTTATTGTGGAAAAGTTGGACATATCAACATTGAGTGCCACATTAAGAAGTTTGAAATGAAAAAGGGCACTTATATGTGGATTAATAAGGGAGAAAGTCCCAACACTAACCCTAAGGGACCCAACATTGTTTGGGTACCCAAAGTGAACAAGTGATTTCATATTGTAGGTGTGCCTTCGAACGGGAAAACAATTGTGGTATCTTGATAGTGGATGTTCGAAGCACATGACGGGAGATAAGCGGCACTTCATTGAGCTTACTCCAAAGGAAAAGGGTTATGTCACTTATGGGGACAACAACAAAGGCAAAATCCTTGGTATTGGTAAAATCGAAAACTCTTCAAACTTGATTATTGATAATGTGCTCTATGTTCAAGGATTAGAACATAATCTCTTGAGCATAAGCCAATTATGTGATGTTGGTAATCATGTAGTTTTTACCTCTACCCATTGCCTCATTAAAAGTGACAAAGATGAATCAATCAAATTTGTTGGTAGAAGGTCAAATAATACTTACTTAGTTGATTTGAACAAAGTCACTTCTTTGGTCTCTACTTGTTTAGTGAGCAAAGAAAATGACACTTGGTTATGGCATCGTAGGACCGCTCATATTAATGTAAACCAATTGAAGAAAATACAATCTAAAGATCTAGTAGTTGGTTTACCAAAGCTAAATTTTTCTATTGAAGGTGTTTGTTCTCCTTGCAAGAAATGTAAACAAACTAAAAACACCTTTGGATCAAAAATGGTGATGTCCACATCAAGGCCATTAGAAATGCTTCATATGGACTTGTTTGGACCATCACAAGTAAAAAGCTTTGGTGGCAACTATTATGCATTGGTAATTGTTGATGACTTCTCTAGGTTTACATGGACTTTATTCTTAACTACTAAGAGTGAGACCTACAAATCTTTTAAACATCATGTCAAACTTTTGCAAAACCAAGTAAATCAAAAAGTAATTATTATTCGTACCGATCATGGTGGAGAATTTGAAAACCACAAATTTGATAGATTTTGTGCTAAAAATGGTATTGAGCACCAATTCTCTGCACCAAGAACTCCGGAACAAAACGGAGTGGTGGAGCGGAAAAATAGGGTGCTAGAGGAACTTGCTAGAACCATGTTAAATGATTCTCAAGTACCTCAATATTTTTGGGCCGATGCCGTCAATACGGCTTGTTATGTTTTAAATCGTATTTTGATAAGGCCCTCTTTGGATAAAACCCCCTATGAACTTTACAAGGGAAGAAAGCCAAATATATCTCATTTTCATGTCTTCGGATGCCAAGTTTTTGTTTTAAATAATGGAAAAGAACACATTGGCAAGTTTGATTCCAAATCCGATGAAGGCATATTTTTAGGCTATTCTTCTCATAGTAAAGCTTATAGAATTTTCAATAAAAGAACTTTAACTATTGAGGAATCAATTCATGTGGTTTTTAATGAGTCTTCAAAAGAAGATAGTGTTTTATGTGATGCTAGTGAAGATGGCATTGTCTTTTCAAAAGAAGAAAAAGAGAGAGAGAATTCAAAAGTTGATGAAGGAGAAGTAAGGGAAGAACTTCCTCCAACTTGGAAATCGGTCAAGGCTCATCCTATAGACAAAGTCATAGGAGATATGTCAAAGGGAGTACTTACTCGTAGGTCTATTCAAAACATTTGCCACTATGTCTCATTTGTTTCTCAAATTGAACCCGATTCAATTAAAAAGGCCATTGAGGATGATCATTTGGTTCTTGCTATGCAAGAAGAATTAAACCAATTTGAAAGAAATGAAGTTTGGGATCTAGTCCCTAAACCCGATGATCATACCATAATTGGTACTAAATGGATTTATAGAAACAAACTTGAAGAATCCGGGTTGATTATAAGAAACAAAGCTAGACTAGTAGCTCAAGGGTACAACCAAGAGGAAGGTATCGATTATGATGAGACCTTTGCTCCGGTTGCACGTCTTGAAGCAATCCGAATTTTACTTGCTTATGCTTCAATCATGAAATTCACTTTATATCAAATGGATGTTAAAAGTGCTTTCTTGAATGGGTTTATAAATGAAGAAGTGTATGTCAAACAACCCCCCGGTTTTGAAAATAGTGAATTTCCAAACCATGTTTATAAATTGAAAAAGGCACTCTATGGATTGAAACAAGCTCCTAGAGCTTGGTATGATCGATTGAGTTCCTTTCTATTAGAAAACAAGTTTCAAAGAGGGAAGGTTGATAATACATTATTTATTTATAAAACCAAGGATGACATTTTGTTAGTACAAATCTATGTTGATGATATCATTTTCGGTGCTACTAACGTGTCTCTTTGTAGAAAGTTTTCAAATTTGATGAAAAAGGAATTTGAAATGTCAATGATGGGAGAACTCAAGTTCTTCCTAGGCTTACAAATAAAGCAAGTCAATGAGGGGATATTTGTGCATCAAGGGAAATATTGCAAAGAGCTCCTTGAAAAATTCGGATTGGACAAGTGCAAGGAAGCCTACACTCCAATGAGCACATCATGCTACCTAGACAAGGATGAACAAGGTACACCGGTTGATGTTAGTAAGTATAGGGGTATGATAGGTAGTCTCCTATATCTCACTGTATCTAGACCGGATATTATGTTTAGTGTATGCATGTGTGCTAGATTTCAAGCTAATCCTAAAGAATCTCACCTATCCGCAGTTAAACATATATTTAAGTATCTAAAAGGAACAATTAACACTGGTTTATAGTATCCTGCTGATGCCAATCTTAGTCTAGTTGGTTACTCGGATTCCGACTTCGCTGGATGCAAGCTTGATCGCAAAAGCACCAGTGGTACTTGCCATTTCTTGGGAAGTTCATTGGTGTCATGGTTTTCTAAAAAGCAAGCTTGTGTCGCTCTTTCTACCGCCGAAGCGGAATATATCGCAACCGGTAGTTGTTGTGCTCAACTGTTATGGATGAAACAACAATTATCGGATTTTGGTTTGAAACTTGAAAATATTCCGATTAGATGCGATAACACGAGTGCAATCAATTTGACTAAGAATCCGGTGTATCACTCAAGAACTAAACACATTGAAATAAGACATCATTTTTTAAGAGATCATGTACACAAGGGTGATTGCACAATTGAATTTGTTAGTACCACAAATCAATTAGCCGACATTTTTACAAAACCTCTACCAAGGGACACCTTTTATCATATTAGGAGAGAACTTGGTATTTTAGATGAAGCTAATATAGGCTAATTGCATTGTGTGTCATTTTTGGAAGATCACCATATTAGTCTTACTCTAATGTGTTATTGATTCTTAGGTAAATTGTCCTTGATGATATTTGAAATTGTATATGTTAATTGTGTGTGATTCTGTACTGTATTCCAAGTTGGTAATGAAGCATTTGTGTTTGATTTGTGTTTGGTCTTTTAAAACTGAGTTTTTACTTTCTGTTCTGTCAAAATACTCGAGTTTTTCCAAAAACACTCGAGTATTTTAATTCAAAATTAAATCAGTTTTAAATTGAAAAAGTTTTTAATCAGGGTCTGTGAAAAATACTCGAGTGTTTCTAAAAACACTCGAGTCTTTATTAAAATACTCGAATGTTTTTCAAAACACTCGAGTCTTTCGAAACCCCCAATTTTTGAACTTTCAGACCAAACTCGAGTATTTTCCAAAAACTCGAGTATTTTGCCTTTCCCTGAAATTTGAACTTTCGGACCAAACTCGACTTTTTACTTTTTTACTTGAGTTTTCTGGGGAAATCTGGGCTGAGTCATGAACGACTCGAGTATATTATCAAACACTCGAGTATTTTTCAACGAACAACTCGAGTGTTGTTGAATATACTCGAGTATTTTGGCGAATTTATATATACTCCAGCCCCCACAAACTCGAGTTTCACGAACCCCTTTCTCTTCTCTCTCGGTTTTCTCATATCTCTCTCCTCAAACTCAGATTTTCCTCAAAGTTTTGTCAAATCTTACTAGTTTTTCATCCTCTAAACTCTTCTCTCAATTTTATCCTCCTCCAGATGATCCAGCTCCTTCGATGTTTTGATGATGTTGACCTTTGCAGTCTATCTTAGTTTTCATTCTGTTTTTATCATATTGGTCTTTGTTACATTTTCTGTATTTTGAGAACTTGGTGTTTTGAGACTTTGGGTTTATTATTGCACCTTTGATTTGGACCTTTTATGATGTTTTTATGTTAATGAATTTGGTTTTCATTATGATGTTTGTGCAAAGCTTCAGGGGGAGCTCTTTATATTTATTATTAAAGTCTATTTTTTTTGCATAGTTGGTTATGGGGTTTTCCGATTCTGCACCTCTCCTCCCTTGATCTTTTTCTAAATTGTTACATCTTTTTGGCGTATGACAAAAAGGGGGAGAGATATTACACTTGTCTTGTCTTGATATTGTTGCACCTAAAATCTCTAATTATGGTATATACTCTGATAATTGTTAAATTCTCTAATACCATAGGCTTGGTGCTAAAATTAAATTGTCATAACATCTTGCTCAAGCTGAATTTTTAGATAGGTGAAAAGTATCATATAGTGAGGGGGAGTTGCATCTCCAAGTGGATCAAGCTTAACAAATGGATCAAGTGTTAATTATTTTGTCATCACCAAAAAGGGGGAGATTGTGAATTCAATGCTCCTAATTATGTGGATTATGTTTTGATGATGACAAAATAATTAACAAATCATGCCTTGAAGATATTGCAACATCAACATCAACAAGAAGTCAAGAAAAGAAGACAAGTGCCCAATCATTCTCAATCAAATATTAATTGTAAATTTCTAATTTATGTTGAGAGTGGTTGAGAGTGGGTAGAAATAGTTAGTCTCTTCTAGGAATAATTTTTTATATGTTTATTAAGTTGAGATTGACCAAAAATTAATACTTCAGAGGAAAAATAAAATTGAAAAATAATTTTTCCCATATCTGATCAAAATACTCGAGTATTTTGATAAAGACTCGAGTATATACTCGAGTATTTATAGAAAAACTCGAGTATTTGTGCCAGGTCAGCAAATATGACCGTTAGTCTGGTTCGTGCACCAATTCACTCGTGACCGACCAAAAAGACTCGAGTATTTACCAAAAGACTCGAGTATTTTTGTCCAGTCAGCAAAAATGAACGTTGGAGAGACTCAAAAACCAATTGAGGGCATTTGAGTCTCATCCAACCCCAAGAGAGAATTCAGAACCTTATTGTAAAATTTCTCTTTGAATTTGTGCAAGAACAAACAAGACAACAACACATCATTGATTACAAGCTTTCATAATTTCCTCTTCTCAAGTGTTAATTCCCAAAAAGCTCAACTTCTCACTCATATTGTCATTTTATTCCAAGTTGAGTTTTAGGCCTCAATTCTTACATTGAGCTGTGCTTATTTGTGCTAATCCATTGTGAGATTAGTAATAAACATACAAAAATCTTGATTATTCAAAGTCTTGGATTGTTCCCAAGCAAACCCTAAGTGGCTTAGGGTGTTGGAAGTCTTGAGAGGTTCTCAAGCACAAGACTAGGAGGTTCCTAGCCTGGTGGAGTTTCTTGAAGGGAGTTCAAGGAAGCTTTGTGAAGAGTTCTTCAATCACCGGAATCAAATTGGGGTAGAAATCAAGAGTTTGGTACACTCTTGAAAGGGTTAGGTTGAGTGAGGCCATTCTGAAGCAATCCTTTGTAATTTCTAACAATTTGATTATTAGTAGAAACTCCTAAGTGATTAGGAGGACTGGATGTAGCTCATTGTTGGAGTGAACCAGGATAAAATTGCTTGAGTGTTGGTTTATTGCTTTTAATCTACTTTCTAGCTCAATAGACTTAAGTCATTTCAATCAATTAGGATTTATACAATTAGGTAGCAAGTTCAAGGAATCTTTGTGTTTAAAAGTTATTTAGATTGCTTGCTATTCTGTTGGATAAGTTCCTGTTTATTATTGAATTGATTTGAGTTAAATTGCTGAATTTTCGTTTCTGGTTTTTCTGCTATCTGATAGGAAAAACTCGAGTATTTCAGAAAAGACTCGAGTTGTTCATCACTGAAAAACTCGAGTATTTCACAAAAGACTCGAGTCTTTTGTGTCTGATTCCAGAAAATTCAGTCTTAGCTCCATTCTTCAATTATCAATCGAAATATTTGGTATTAGTGCTTCAAAATACTATTCACCCCCCCTCTAGTATTTGCTTAGCCCGCTTGTTGGTTTCCAACAATATCTTCATATCCAACGGTGGAAATTGTGTTTGGAGTCTTAAATCTTTTATTTTAATTTTTCCCTTGTTATTATGTTTATTATCGAATTATCTATTTTCTGGCCCGATCCTAACTTCGATTTAACGCTCCTTTCTTCTCTAATTCGCTTAGTATTATTATTATTATTTTCTTCTAATACTAGAATTCTCATTTGGAATACCTATTTGTGGTTTGTTATTTTCATTTTTAATTATTCTAATTATTATTAATTTATTTATCTTCGGGTTTAAAATTTGGGATGTTACATTTCTCCCCCACTTATTTGAATTTCGTCCCCGAAATTCCAATTGTCCCTTAACTTGGAGGAGTATCCCTTGACATAGTTTCCACTCATGTCATTTCAATTCCTTTGGTTCCAATCTTCCCTTTGAGGGAGTTCTAAGTTAATAGTTCTGCGGTGTAATTATCCGCCTCAGGTATGGTTTATCTCAGTCACTCAGAAATCCACGTAATACACAGAATCTTAAGAGACTGAGACAATCATTTGCGGTGCTCCGACATAACTTCTTAAGTGAGACTCCAATTCGCGACTCCATTCTTTACGCTTTCGTTCTTACTCCTTTAAGTGAGTCTAGTGAGGTCGCCCTTCGAATCCACCTTAACTATATTTGTATTTTACTCCAGTGATACATCCCTTTTTGTTTGTTTAACGATTTCAATTGGGTACGGGGTTCCTATGGATCGATTTCACTTAAGGGTCAAGGTTATGGTTTAAATTTATTTCACAATTGCCTAATGGTCTGAGAAGGTATTGATTGACTCTTAGTTTAATTCTCGTTCCATTCTCCGCGAACCTCTTCGACGGTTAATGCGGAGCGCTTGGGGTGAGTTATTCATTAGCCCTATGGGTTATGGTATGATCGTCGGACATTGAGTCCGGCTCGATGCAATCTTCCTTACGCTTCGTTACCGTTCTGCATTCCACCTAGTTACTCGGATAGGATCCACAATTTTCTTATTGTTAAAGTTCCATCTTCCATTCCTTGGATTGGAATCCTCCCCCACTTAGCATTGACATACTTAATTATATCCCTGCTTGGGGGTATGCTCATTCGTTATTCGGAATTTCGCACGTAAGTTTCTCGACCGGTGTCCAAGATTAGAAGAGATATGTGGATGGTTATCCATCGGTAGGCATAGAACTATGTTGGGTTTCTATGTCTTGGTGAATTCTCACCTCTGCATCTGAGATGCTTGAAGCTTGAAGAGAGTGAAGATGAAAAGAAGAAACACGAAGCACTCAAGGATGGGTTTCATAGTCTTCATACGACGACCCAGGATGTACTGGATACATGTCAAGAAAGAAAGAAGACAATAAAGATTATCCTTAAGTGTTCTTTTTCAGCAGAGAGTCATCGAAAAATGCATTTTCTTTGGAACTACTGCTGATTTGATTTGGTCTTAATAAAGGCACTTGGTGCAACGGCTAAAACTTGCTTCCTTTGAAGGAATCGTTTGGGAACTTGACTAGGTTCTTAAGTGAATTCTAATTCCTAATGGTAAGCACGATTCACTAGTTTACATGGGTCGGTCGCGGTGTGGATATCCGGCTAATTCATCCAGTTTCGCCTTGTTCGCGAATAACCACATCGGATTCTGAATGAAATGTGTGATGAGTTTTGGGCTTTTAGTTTAGCTTTCCACGAAGTCTAAGGACTTTTACTACGGGTTCGCTCGGTTCGGTTCTCTCGCGAGTTCTATTCGCGGCTACTCTACTAATAATTGGGTGTACTGGCTTAAGGCTCCTATCTGTCTGTCCTGATTTTTGTTGGAAAGTGTCAATGATATCGACCATTAATAGTTGCGAAGGTCGAGGTGATCAGTCCCAATCTCACATCTATCAATAGTAACATCATCATAAGTTTGTTGATGTTATCGTCCCCTAGCAGATGTAAGAATCAGAGTGATCAGGTCTAACCTTACATTCTACCAGTGGCAATACCATCACTGTGTTCAATGAAACTTTAGTTAATGTATTATCATTTATTGATTTTATTTTTAAGTTAAATCGAATATTTATGCTTTATGCAAAACATTTTTAATTAAGTATTGTAAATAAATATTTAGTATATGGTTAACACTAAAAGTACCTCGGACGAATTCATTCGCTCCCTTCACCTATACGTCCAGGACAGTTGGTCCCCATGTGTCCTGGTTGTCCGCATATATAGCAGAGACCCTGTTTTCTGTGCTGCCTCAACATTAGGCACAGTTTCCGGTGGACTTTCCCACATAGTGGACATGGTGGTCTGTTTCTCGGGGTATTCACATCTGGAGCCGTGTCCATTGGCACCATTGCCATAGCATTGATGTCGGCATGTGTATCGGATTCCTGAACCGGTACCCTGCCTCTGCTAGAACCTTCAGCCCACTATATCATCCTGTTCCTATCCTCAGATGTCCACTACCCCAATCCCTTCTCATAAGTGCTAGCCATATTTACCAGTTGAGCTAAATTATCTACGTTCTGGTACTCAAAAGCCACCTTGAGTTCCGTGCGAAGTCCTGCTTCGAACTTGATGCACTTAGTTCTTCCATCCGCATGCCTATAGCTTCCAGAATACCTGATGAGATCTTCGAAGTGTGCGGCATATTCCCTAACACTCATACTTCCTTGCGTTAAGGTCAGAAATGCTAGTTCTTTCTCTCGGCGAACATCTTCTGGGAAGTACCTTCCGAGAAATTCCTCCTTAAAGAAGTCCCAAGTAATCTCCCGGTTGGAACTCTCCATGTCTCTTCGTACATGCTCCCACCAATATTCTGCTTCTCCAGTGAGCATGTATGCCGCCAAAAAGACTATCTGCTCCGCAGGCGGTGACATGGTGCGGAAAATCTTCTCCAATTCTTGGAGCCATCTCAGTGCTGCGTCAGGATTGTAGCCACCTTCAAACTTGGGTGGATCGTTCTGCCTGAACCTAGCTAGCCAATCGATACCAATTGGATCTGATGGTTGGTGGAGTGCGGTGGCTGCTGCTGCGGCGGTGGCTGCTACTGTTTCAGCCTGATTCTGATTCATTTGGACCAGATTCTCAAGTATCGCGGCCATCCTGTCATCCCGGTTACGTCTCCGAGGCATGGTGACTAAGTTCTGGAAAAAGAACACGTTATTCCACAATTGACTAAAAACTCTTATTTAAATATATCTATTTATCTATTCTAAGACTTGACACTATAACTTGATTACTCGCTGGGTGAGTAATCAATAGGAGTTGTGAGTCCAAACTCCAAGGCCGAGGGAAACTGCTCTGATACCATAAATGTAACATCCTCACTTTTAATAGTTAATTTTTTATTTCAATAAAATCAGAGTTTAAAAATTCTTTTTAGCGTTTGATTTCTTTTGAAAAGTTTTACGAAAATCCGGCAGAGTTTCCTCTGTTTTACGGACTTCCCAAAAATTTCCTTCTAAAAACCTGTCAGTCCAGAATTATTTAAAAACATAAACATAACAGATAAAAAAACAGTTCAGATCCTAACGCCCGATCAGTACTAGTCTCGGGGCATATAACTACACATATTATAAATTACAAAAATAACATTATTTAATATAATAAAATCCACTCAGGGTATCACAATTTCACTCCACGTAGTGGAGGGTTTCCAGTTCGGCCCGCAACAGTGTAAGCTCCGCTCCCGTACCTGTAAAATGATATCAAGAAGGGTAGCATTACACAGAACTTAAAAAGATAAATTCTAAAAGAAGACATAGCAAATAACTAAGCCTACTTAATTATTTATATATTTTATTCACAATTACTCATATAATTAATTTCTTTTAGTCCTTCCTTATTCTCACATTCTTTTAATTATTAATTCTATTTTCATTCTTCCATTCCCATTCTCTTATCCATTTTCCTTTCCATTCTTTTTCCTTTTAATCGACGCGCCTTACCAGGCTCGCATCGATGCCGATACGCCTTCTCAGGCTCGCACCGGACTATTACTTTCTTTTTAATCGTCTTTTCTTTTCTTTTTAATCGAGACGCCTTACCAGGCTCGCATCGATGTCGATACGCCTTCTCAGGCTCGTATCGGACTTCCAGTTTTCCTTCTTAATCGACACGCCTTACCAGGCTCGCATCGATGCCGATACGCCTTCTCAGGCTCGCACCAGACTTTGGTCTCCTTTTTAATCGACACGCCTTACCAGGCTCGCATCGACGCCGATACGCCTTACCAGGCTCGCACTAGCTTTATTTTCTTTCTTTCTCTTTCTTTCTTTTTCTTTCTCTTTCTCTTTTTCCTTTTTCTTAATTATATGTCTTTTCTCTTTTTCTGATTTATTGTACTTTTCTCTTTTTCTCTCATTTCATTACTTATAGACGTATTGTTACATTATTTACTTTTCACTCTTTTCGATACCCTTCTTTCTTTTCCTTTTTCTTCTTTTCTTCCTTCTCTTTTTCTTATAATTTAAGTAATTCTTTTATACTCATCTAAATCTTTTAGCCTTTATCCTCATTTATCACTTATCACATTTTCTATATTTTCTATTTCATTCTTTTTCTCTTTATTAGTTTCCCCCAATCTTATCCAACTCTAATCATTACGGTCAAATATAGTATATTCTAGTTCCCGTTATTAATTCTTTGTTATTTCTCAGTTTCCCTATCTCAATCAATTACCCAATTCATTATTCCTATTTCATTAGCTATATTAGTTTTAATTGCTCTATTCTCTTAATCTAACTTTTCAGTTATTTCACTCCAACTTCCCTCATAATGTACTCCCTCTTAGTTTTCTTATCTTTTCGTAAATTTGCTTATCGTTTTCCTTATTTTATATTAAATCTTAATTCATCATTTTATTTCTATTCTCTACTTTACTCCGCGTGCATTCCTTATTCCTTATTCTAGACTCTCTTTTACCCTTTTTGTTCCGTTACTTCCCCTATAGCTTTTACTTTATAATTTCCCACATTTTGTTCTATATTAACTATTTCCATATCCTAATTACGCTCATTCGTTCCGGGCATTATTCTACGCTCATTCCTTTTATTCCCTAAAGTGTGGTTTCTATTAACAATTTTATTTACTTCATTTATATCCACGAGGGTCACCCTAAGGTTCATTAACATACTTTTAATTACTCTATTCCTAGCTACCACTATATAATCCTAGAATTTACTTCTTAAGTAAAGGTAACGCGAACCCTCTTACCTCGGGCTTTTTAAATAGAACCTGGATTTTAGCTCGGCGATGATGACGGCGTCGGTGTTGCTCCTCGCTAGTGGGGAACGATCGCGGCTGGACCAAAGCAAGAGCTTCGAGCTTTGGGGTTCCCGACACAAGCCCGGCACGATCACGGTCGGTAACGGCGCCGGTGAGATCCGTGGAGAGAGAGAGAGCTCGTGATAGAGATAGAGCTTGGGAAGAGGGAGAGGCTATGGTGGTTTGGTGATGGTGGTAGTCACCACCGCGAGTGGCGGCTGTGGTGGTGAGGGCGGCGGTGTATGTGGGCGGAGAGGGAGAGAGAGAGAAAGCTTGAGGGAAGGATTCACGGGGAGGGAGGAGTCGGTGTTGATGTTGATGATGATGGTGGATAGTGGTGGAGGCGGTGGTGGCGGCCTCGGTGGCGGCGGCCGGAGGTGGGTATGGTGGTGGAGAGAGAAGGAGAGGGAGAGCTCAATGGAGAGAGAGAAAGTGAGAGAGAGAGAGAGAAAAGCCAAGAGAGAGAGAATGGATGGAAGGGAGGAAGGGGCGGCGGCTTTGGGGCGGAGATGGTGACGGTCGGAGTCGGAGAAGGGAGGGAGATCGGGTGGAGAGAGAAAGTGGGGTTGGAATGGGGATTTTCAGCCCCCAAAACGCGTTTTATGCTGGTTCTGCATGAAGTATCCGGATACTTTGGCTGGTATCCGGATACTTTTACCAGATGCCTGATTTATTTTTTTTCTATTTTTCAGTTATTTTCTCCCCAACTTCAAATAGCCATAACTTCTTCGTTCACCGTCGGATCTTGCTCAAATTTGACGAGCAACTTCCTAAAAATCATATCTTCATATCCAACGGTGGAAATTGTGCTTGGAGTCTTAAATATTTTATTTTAATTTTTCCCTTGTTATTATGTTTATTATCGAATTATCTATTTTCTGGCCCGATCCTAACTTCGATTTAACGCTCCTTTCTTCTCTAATTCGCTTAGTATTATTATTATTATTTTCTTCTAATACTAGAATTCTCATTTGGAATACCTATTTGTGGTTTGTTATTTTCATTTTTAATTATTCTAATTATTATTTATTTATTTATCTTCGGGTTTAAAATTTGGGATGTTACATTATACTCTAGGTTCTTGCAGTTTTTCAATAAGAACATGACATGTATAACAGTATAACACCTCATCAAGGAAAATATAATATGTGCAACATCTGTTATAATGCATATTGTAGTTGTAGTTTTATTAGATAATAGTACTGCCTGCTGCAAGAACCATAAGAAAAACACAGAAGTTTATACACAAGTTAATGGAAGGAAATTAACAAACCACTAAATCCAAGGACAAATCACATTTTATCAGGCAGCCTGAAGTCAAGTACAAACTGCTCAATAACAAGAAATTAAATGGCCTAGGCCCTAGAGTATGCCTACAAGGTTCATTCATACTTTGGTGCATCTTTCCTCTTCCCAACCAATGCTCGATACGAGAACATCTCGCTTACTTCCGTTCATCATTCACATTACGATCATCATTCGCTTACTTCCGTTTAGCAGTGCCATGTTTCCCGCTCCCTTTTAAAGTTAAAGACTTTAAAGCGGGAAACCTCTCTATCACTCTCTCAGGAGTGAGTGATGGAATAGGAGGGTAGTTCCCTATGAAAATACTCTTCCTGTTATGTCTCTCTAACGTGTTCCGGTTTTTGCACAACTCGGGTGATATGGATCTTGGGAGAACCACACCACAAAAGCTAGCTATTGTAGTGGGAGAGCCCAAGTCCTTATAAATCCCACATTAGAATTCATAACTTTCAATGTGGGACTCCAAGTAGAATTCATTACTTTCTCTTGCAATTGTGATCGTAACATTCCACCACCCTTCAGAGCCCAGGCGCCATGGGCGAACACTGCTATGCCGGCGTCACCACCCGCGCCGTCAATTGCATAGCTGAGAAGAAATGGTGAAAGGCTTTGATACCAATTGATATGGATCTTGGGAGAACCACACCACAAAAGCTAGCTATTGTAGTGGGAGAGCCCAAGTCCTTATAAATCCCACATTAGAATTCATTACTTTCAATGTGGGACTCCAAGTAGAATTCATTACTTTCTCTTGCAATTGTGATCGTAACATTCCAATTGATAGAAGCATTCTATTGTAGGGTCATTGTTGTAATTGTGTAATTAGATACACTTGTAATGATTAGCTGTAATTAGTTGTAATAGGAAAGTAGTTACTAACTACTTTCCCGCCAAAGCTGCTTAACCATAAATAGCTTATGGTGAGTTAGTTAAGTCAGTTTTTTCATGCCTATTCTCATTCCTTGCTTGTAAGTAACTCTCTCTTTCTCTCTCAATAACAAATTACTCAGAACTCTTTCCAATTATAGAGTTCTCTGTTGTTCTAGAATCCTTCGAATTCTCTTAAGTAGTTCCTAGCATTCTATTGATTCTGTAAGAATCATATCAACTGGTATCAGATTCATTCGATCCAGTGACACACACTCATCATGGCTGAAGCTACTCGCACACAAGCTGCAATTCGGGAAGCTGAAGAACGATTGGAGAACCGCATTACCGAGAAGTTGGAAGCTCGATTGATGGAAGTAGCGGAATCAATTAAACGTTCTTTGGGAGATTCTTTGAAGCAATCAGTAGAAGACATTAGGCACCAAGACAAATCGCAGTATCATTCGGATGATCGTGTTCGACGTGAAAAATCGCATTCAGGTGATCGTAATTCTTCTTCTCCCTATTCTTGCGCAACAAGACTGCCAAAAATTGATTTCCCTAAGTTCAATGGTGATCATGTACATCAATGGCTATATCAATGTGAAACTTACTTTGCATTAGATAATACTCCTGATGATGTGAAAGTTAAACTTGTTGTTGTCCATTTTGAGGGCAAAGCTCTACAATGGCATCATGCTTTTCTGAGAACTAAATGGGATCATGTATGGCCACCATGGGAGGAATATGTACGGTTATTGGTAGACAGATTTGGGGATGTCTGTGATGATCCAATGAGTGAATTGATGAAATTGAGGCAAGTAGGTTCTATCATTGAGTATCATGAGGCTTTTGATGCTGTAATTTCTAGACTTAATCTGTCTGAAGATTATACACTTAGCTGTTTCTTGGGAGGTCTGAAGCAAGAAACTCAAATGATGGTTCGCATGTTTCAACCACATTCTGTTATGAAGGCTTTTACTTTGGCTAAGTTGTATGAGTCCTCTAATCTGATGGGAAAAGGATCAAAACCACCACCGAATTCGAAATCAGTGTTAGGACCAAAACCTATAGTAGGCAATGATGTTATGATGAATGCCACTAAGTCAACGATCCAACCAGGTCAGAAACTTTCTGCAGCATACATAAATGAGCGTAGAGCTAAAAATCTATGCTATTTCTGTGATGAAAAGTACTCACCTGAACACAGCCTCACTCATAAGAAGGTACAGTTACATGTAATTGAAATAAAGGATGATGAGTTAGATACACCCTCAGAGGTAGTACCTGCTGCTTCAGAAAGGGATGAGCATACACCTCAAATTTCAGTTAATGCATTAACTGGTGTGGCCAATTTCAAAACTATGAGGGTTACTGGGAGTCATAAGAAGAAATCCTTACATATCTTGATTGACAGTGGTAGCACCCATAACTTTGTAGATGTTCAAGTTGCAAACAAATTGGGTTGCAAAATTGAAGAGGTGGAACCCTTATTAGTAACTGTGGCTGATGGTAACAAGTTGCATATCAGCTCTGTGATTAAGAATTTTACTTGGCAGCTACAGAACAACATTTTCTCATCTGATATGTTATTACTACCTTTGGGATGTTGTGACATGGTTCTAGGAGTGGAATGGTTGGTTACATTAGGAGACATTACTTGGAATTTTGACAAACTAACCATGGAGTTTGTGGTCAGAGGCAAAAGACATGTATTAAGGGGTTCTACAGATGTGGGTGTGAAAACTGTGAAGAGTCAACAATTGGAAAAAGCAGTGTTGAATGGTGTGCATATTTCAATGATTCAAGCTTGCCAACAAGAAGGAGTTTTATTGCAGAATTTAACCACTCATGCCACTCAGGTAAATATGCCAGATTCTATCCAAACTGTCTTAGATTCTTTTGTAGATGTGTTTGAAGAACCTAAAGAATTACCTCCTATGAGAGAAGGCCATAATCATAAGATACCCCTGATGCAAGGAGCTGATCCTGTTAATAAGAGACCTTACAGATATGCTGGAAATCAGAAGGATGTGATAGATAAATTAGTACAAGAAATGTTGGATTCTGGTTTAATACAGAATAGCAGTAGCCCTTATGCTAGTCCTGTAGTTTTGGTTGGCAAAAAAGATGGATCCTGGAGGTTGTGTGTGGACTACAGAGAATTGAATCACAGAACAATAAAGGATAGGTTTCCTATTCCTTTAGTAGATGATCTTATGGATGAACTACATGGAGCCAGCATTTTTTCCAAGATTGATTTGAGAGCTGGATACCATCAGGTTAGAATGGATACTAGGGACATTCACAAGACTGCATTCAAGACTCACAGTGGTCATTTTGAATACATTGTGATGCCATTTAGTCTCACCAATGCACCAGCCACATTTCAGGGCCTAATGAATTCAGTTTTCAAGGAATTCTTAAGGAAATTTCTTTTGGTTTTTTTTGATGACATCTTAATATACAGTCAGAACTTAACTGATCATATTAAGCATCTCTCTGAAGTTTTGTTGATTATGAGAAGGCACCAGTTGTATGCCAAGAGATCCAAATGTTACTTTGGAGTGGATAGGGTGGAGTATTTAGGCCATTTCATTTCAGGTGAAGGAATTGCTACTGATCCTCTCAAGATTAAAGCAATTACTGATTGGCCACTTCCACAGAATGTTAAGTAGCTGAGGGGATTCTTGGGCCTTACTGGATACTACAGAAGATTTGTGAAGAATTATGGGAGCATTGCTAAACCACTGACTGATATGCTAAAGAAAGATAACTTCAGTTGGACTGTTACAACCAAAGAAGCATTTCAGATTCTAAAACAAGCCATGTCTCAAGCTCCAGTTCTAGCTTTGCCAAGTTTTGACAAAACATTTGTGGTAGAGGTTGATGCTTCAGGATATGGAATTGGTGCAGTTCTGATGCAAGACCTTCATCCACTTGCTTTTATAAGTAGAACCTTGAATCAGCAGGAACAATCTCTTTCCACCTATGAGAAGGAATTGATGGGTGTTGTGTTTGCAGTGCAAAAATGGAGGCATTATTTGCTCAACAGACATTTTCTCATAAGGACTAATCATAGAAGCTTGAAGTACATACTGGATCAGAGATTATCAACTGCTTTTCAACAGAAGTGGCTAGTGAAGCTAATGGAATTTGATTTTTCCATTGAATATAGAGAGGGCAAGGATAATGTGGTAGCTGAAGCACTCTCAAGAGTTAACATTGGGGAGTGTCACACCCTCATTACCCATACATTGGAGTCTGATTTACTTGACAGAATCAGAAACTCTTGCGCTCAAGATGATCAGGTTCAGAAACTGATTCAACAGTGGCAGGTTGATCATGATTCTCATAGACATCATCATTGGGATGGCACTGATCTCAGAAGGAAGGGAAAACTAGTAGTGGGCAGAGATATACAGCTGAGAAAAGAGCTAATTCAGTGGATGCACAGCACAACAATGGGAGGACATTCAGGCAGAAAAGCTACACTGAAAAGAATCCAAGCTGTGGTTTACTGGAAGGGTATGAACAGGGAGGTACATGACTTTATTAGACAGTGTGTTACTTGTCAAAGGTGCAAATATGAAACAACACCTTCCCCTGGAATATTACAGCCCCTTCCAATTCCTGAACAAGTGTGGCAACATATATCCATGGATTTTATTGAAGGTCTGCCAAATTCCAAAGGAAAGCAAGTTATTTTTGTTGTAGTTGACAGACTAAGCAAGGTTGCACACTTCATGGCCATGTCTCATCCCTATACTGCACAAACAGTAGCTCAGACATTCCTAGATCATGTCTTCAAGCTACATGGGTACCCTGAGTCCATAACTAGTGATAGAGATCCAATCTTTGTCAGTAATTTTTGGCAGGAACTCATGTCTTTTCAAGGAGTACAGCTACAATTATCGACAGCCTATCACCCTCAGACAGATGGGCAAACTGAGGTGGTTAATAGGTGCCTTGAAACATATTTGAG
Source organism: Crotalaria pallida (assembly GCA_037953625.1). NCBI lineage: Eukaryota > Viridiplantae > Streptophyta > Magnoliopsida > Fabales > Fabaceae > Crotalaria > Crotalaria pallida. Next base: position 91,333,040 of record CM075651.1, on the reverse strand, counting down.
ATGTATGTGCAGTGACAACCCTTCTTCATGGATTCAGTGGTTGGCTTTAGCAGAATGGTGGTATAACACCACATTTCATACTACAACAAATGCTACTCCCTATGAGATTGTATATGGTCAACCAGCACCTACTTACCTACCCTATCTACCTGGTGAATCTAAGGTGGACTTGGTGGACAGGAGTCTCACTAAGAGAGAAGAGATGCTAAGATTGCTGAAGTTTCATTTAAGGAGGGCTCAGGACAGAATGAAGTAGATAGCAGACAAACACAAAAAGGACAGGGAATTTGCAATTGGAGATTTGGTCTACCTCAAACTGCATTCTTATATACAAGTATCAGTGGCAGACAGAAGCAATGAGAAATTGGCACCCAAGTATTTTGGCCCTTTTACAGTGCTGGACAGAATTGGTGCAGTAGCTTATCGACTGAAACTTCCTGCAGGAACCAAAATACATGATGTTTTTCATGTATCTCAGCTAAAGAAGTATGTTGGACCAGCAGTAGTCTCACCAACACTTCCCGCTGACAATGCTGCTATCAAAGAGAGAATCCCTGAAGCTATTTTGGGCCGCACCTTTGTCAAAAGGAAAGGTCAAGCAGCTACGAAAGTGTTAGTGAAATGGCAAGACCAACCTGTGGAAGATTTAACTTGGGAATTCTACTATGAGCTGATGAAGAAGTATCCAACTTTCCATCCTTGAGGACAAGTCTGTTTTGAAGAAGGAGGAATTGATAGAAGCATTCTATTGTAGGGTCATTGTTGTAATTGTGTAATTAGATACACTTGTAATGATTAGCTGTAATTAGTTGTAATAGGAAAGTAGTTACTAACTACTTTCCCGCCAAAGCTGCTCAACCATAAATAGCTTATGGTGAGTTAGTTAAGTCAGTTTTTTCATGCCTATTCTCATTCCTTGCTTGTAAGTAACTCTCTCTTTCTCTCTCAATAACAAATTACTCAGAACCCTTTCCAATTATAGAGTTCTCTGTTGTTCTAGAATCCTTCGAATTCTCTTAAGTAGTTCCTAGCATTCTATTGATTCTGTAAGAATCATATCATCGGGTAGTAAAATACATGCTCTAGCACCTCGTCTCGAAAATAAACCGATGTGTAATAGCATGTCTAAAAAAGAAAAATTGGATATCTGATCTTTAATGTTATTTGTAATTAAGTTTCTCATTATTTTCATGATAAATGTATTTTTTTTAATTGGAATCAATTAAACTGTATTGAATTTTAGGATGTGATTCCTCTAAATTCTAAAGTACATTACGCTTAAAGTGTTAAATTTAAATTATCAAATATGATGAATGATTGAGATCATTATACTCTATAATGAACATGCATCAAAATTCGATATACCAACGAGGTGTTATACCAACGAGTTATTCTTTTAGCATAGGTGTTATACCAACGAGGTGTGACACACCTGACTCGGGACTTCGTCCTCGGTCCGCAAGGACACGGGTTCGAATCTCACCTCGGCGGTATGAGTCTATCGCTCCTTTGGGAGTGGTTGTTCTCCTCCGGGCAGTTTGCAGGCTATGACGTGGAGGCGGGGTTGCTTATCAGAGGCATCAATGTGTGGCAATGATGATGAGATTTCCCTCGTAAACAAAAAAAAAAAAAAAAAACATGCATCAAAATTCGATATAGATTCATGCATATTAGACCATAAAATACAAAGTACACTTTAAAGGAGTCTCCCCCTATTTTTTTTATAACTACGAGATTTAGCCCACTAAATATTTTTTATTCAAATACAATTGTCTTCAAAGAATGATACCTATGAATAAAAATAATCATAAGTTCAAGGATACAGTTAAAAATTATTTTAAAATTTAGGAACATAATTACAGATTTTTAAAGTTTAGGAACTTATTTGGAAATTCCTTAATAGCTCAATGATCTACAAAATAATTTAAGTTTAACAAAAAGAAAAACTCGGAATTTTAAAGTTTTTTTTGTCTAAACTATAGCTAGATTATCATGTTCGAATTGAAAACTCACGAATTTTATGTTGCAGCGCAAGGAAAAAAAATAAAGGATATTTATAAAAGGAATAAATAAAAGCATAGGAAGAAAATGGTGTATATATATATATATATATATATATATATATGGAAAAAAAACAGTCACCATGTAAAAATAAAACAAAAAATGTTAAACTTGGTTTGTGTACATGATTGATACTGTATCTTTTAATTATATATTGTTACTAAATTATTAAATAATAAGTAATAAGCATGCCAATGAATTTTTTTTTAAATTCAAATAATAATTTTAATAATAAATAATAAATAAACATTTAACCCTACATATGTTTAATTAATCAAGAGATCACTGATCTAAAAAATTGTGTGACTAGGTCCCAAAACTATTTAATCATTTGTAATTTGATCCCTAAACTTGTTAATCAAATGTAATTAGAGCTCTACCTAAATGACCCAATCTCAAATGATTTAATAGTCCAGGGATTCAATTACAAAAAATTTTGTTCAAGGACCAACTTGAAAATTACTGAATAGTTCAATTAATTAATAGGAAAAATTACTAGATTAGCCCCTTAAGTTATTTTTATATTATAAATCATTCTCATAAACCTTTTTTGTTTTAAATAAGTCTTGTAAATTATTGTTTTCCAACAAATAAGTCCTTTTCGTTAATCTTTTCAATTAAGTGATACATTGCACCACAAGAAAATTTTGGAAAAAGTTATTAAATCATTTTTTAAGACGTGGCACTATTAATAGAGTGACATGTGTAATGATTTAATTTATTTTGATGACCTACTTGAAAATGAAAATCACCAAATAATGCAAGGGGCCTTTAGTTTAATTTGCACTGGCATACTAAGGTCATCCACAACAATTTTGTTTTGGACTTCAGTAAAAAAAATAAATAACACTTAAAAGTCCCCATATTAAGTTAAGAGGATTCAAATCTCATGTTAGAATGTAACAATCTAACCATTATGCTAAGGTTCACCCTCATTGCAATTCCCTTGAATTTGGAAATAAAATGGCAGAAGTTGGTAGTCCTAAAACAGATTGTTGTATCAGTTTAAAGAGCAGTGGGAACCAAGCAACTAGGTAATGATCAATAAATGATTCCTACTTCCCAAAAAAAAAAAAAGAAAGAAAGAAAAACTGTTCCAACTTGTTCTTCCACATGTCATTAAGATAACAGTGAAAGTAACTACCAGCTTTCCAAGTCAGTAACAGTGAAAAATACTCCACGGGTCAGAATCAACTAATGATGGCTAAGAAAGAACCAGGACTCTACACCTCTACCCACAAATTCACCTCCCATCCCTTCTATACAATTTAAACTCTTCTATTGTTACAAAGAAATTTTCACATTAAATAATCTTTTTCTATGCAGGATATATCCATATCATCATATGCAACAATGATTAGAGAAAAATCCCACTACCACACACTCCCTCCAAGCAACTCACTATTTGTAATGGTGCTAACACAGCTTACTTCTATCAGCTATCATTTAGGTTCACAGATTCAGCCTGCAGATTCAGCCTAAAATTGTGAACCTCAACAGATACTTTCAACTTCTGCTCGTCCATAATTTTTAATAGGCCAACCAGATTCTGTCGATATGCTTCACATCGCTGAGTGGCACTTTCTAACTCAGTTGTAAGCTCCTGAATTTTCTTATCTTCATCCTACAAACACAGAAAATATGTTAACTACCAAGAGCTGTTCAATATCATTTTCAATATGATGTGTAAGCAGTCTTTAGAAAAGAAAGCCGCAGCTGTAAAATTAAGAATGTATTCAGTCGGGTCTATCAAAAAGAAAATAAAAACAGTTCCATACCATTTGAGACCATATAAATCAGCGGGGAACTAGAACATAAAATCAGTTCTTATGAACTTTTTTAGAAAATGAATACAGATATCATGAAGAAAGGAAATAATTCTACGAGTGAGCTCGTCCTGAGCTATACAAAGCCTATTTCACTGCCGAGTGAACTGATAATTATTTCACATCATGTCAGGAATCATGGAAAACCACTGTGAAGTTTTCATGACCCTTCTCCATACTTACAACGGTTATAATTGTGTTCAACATATTGGCACAAAGAACCTGTCCAATTCACTTTTAAGATTTTTCAATATTATTGTGCTTGTATCTAATGTCAAACATGCACTGATGTAATTGAGAAGGCCAGTCAGGTAACTCGCGCATTTCTAGATTTCCAATGAAGTTCTATTGGGCCAAAGATATTGGCTATCTAATAAAATGATCATATGGAGCATGCAATAATGAATTTTTAGTGTTGTGCAAGAATATAAGCTCTAAGTAAAGCATAAGTATTATGAACAAAAAGTACATATCGGTTGCATGATAGTGAAAGAAACATAAAATCCTCTTTTAAAGGGGAAAGAGAACTGACTGTAGTGCCAGGCTGAATCTCATGGATGTCATTATCTGAAACATTTTGCGGAAGACCAGGACCAAGCTTTTTAGCAGCGGCAACCTTTTTTGAAGCCTCGCGTAGAGCATCCATTGCTACACTATATGTATCATTTGATTCTACCCCCTTTTCCACATATCTCATAACTTCTTGTCGTAGACTATCACAACGAGCAGCAAAAGGCTCTAAAGGATTACTTTGCAACCAATGGGAGTGTTCATCCAGTAATAACCCACTTTTAGCATTTCTTGTCCACCGTTTTAAGATGTAATGCGGTGGAAGAGTTAGAACATTAGCAACTCTAAAAACTGCTAATATGTGCCTACAAATGATTCCTGCAAACTCAAACAATTGGCAGCTGCAACTAGCTTTCTTATCAAAAACATTGAACCTAACCAAAAGTGCCTTATGGACCTCCCCAAATTTTTCCACCCGATACGTAACTTCTGATCTTGTATCATCTATGGCAGTTGCAGCATATGCAAGTGTCTCAACCAATTCGTCTTGAAATTTTGTCAATATCTTCCTTGTATAAATACTAGCTGCTTGTTTTTCCATAGGAGAAGGAGTTTTTAAAACAGGTGCGGTGTTCAGGGTCTCATAATCTGACTTCATTTCGTTTTCATATCGACTGGCAATTGCTTTCTCGTATTGCTTAATCAGCTCCTGAACAGTAGTTAATGCATTTATATACCCATCAAAGTATGAATCAGTAGTATCACTGCCTTGGGTTACAGAGAGTTCTCCAAAAAAAGTATCCCGAAGATACGCGGACACCCATTGTTGACGAGCCTTGTACATCGAGTGAAGCCATTCGTTATCCACAAGTTCATATCTTTGAAGAAGGGACTTCCAGGATGACTCATACTCATCAATCGTCTCCGTTGAATTGATGCATCTAAGGAAATCTGCTTCAAAATTACAGTTCACATGATACAGATCAGACAACCTCTCCTGTGCTTCCCAAATCACATTCCACTTACAAAACCGGTGCCGAGTCCTGGGAAACACTTCCAAAATAGCCGAATGTATGATTCTGTCATTGTCAGTCGTGATAGAGACCGGATGCTTTCCCGACATGGCATCCAGAAAAGTCTGAAACAGCCAAATAAACGATGTCTCCGACTCATTAACAATCAAAGCGCAACCAAACAGCACTGGCTGACCGTGATGGTTCAATCCAGTAAATGGAGCAAACGGAACCCTATAATCATCCCTCCTGTACGTCATATCAAAAACAACAGTATCACCAAAGCAACTATAATTCTTCCTCGCATTGGCATCAGCCCAGAAAACATTCCCCGTCGTCGAGCTCACAAAATCCCCATCCTGCACCGCGCAATAGAACCCCGGATTCTCATCCCGCATCTGCCTCAGGTAATCAAAAAAAGACTGACTCGCGCTCCCAAGGCTCTTCTGCTTGCTGTTACTCATATAATTCTGGCAATCAACTTTAGTAAACCCGACATTGTCCGCTCCCCCGGACTCCTTGATCAACACAGCCATAACTTCCGCGGCTCCCATCCCCGCAGCATGGAGGGTATCGATAAGGCTGCGAGCAGGGCCAGTGATGCGACGATGGGAGCGCAGTCTGTGTACCTTATCAGGGGGCACGAGCTCGTGGTTATGCTCTTTAACAAGCTTGGTAATGTACCATTTTCCTGAAGGGTTTTTCTTCTTGACAGTCATCCGGGCCTTGCAACCGACCCGGGTGACGCTGTGCTGGCGCGTGGGCCCGCGGCCGTCTTTCATCTCGCGGCGGAAGCCCTCGCGGGAGCAGACGATCTGGCGGCCGACGAGGGAGCCGTCGCGGCGGGCACGCTGGCACTTGTGGGCCCGGATGCTGAAGCCGGCGCGGCGGGCGTAGGAGTTGTAGAAGATGCGGGCGGAGGGTTCGGAATCGAATTCCATACCCACGAAGGGTTCGATGTTGGGGTTTGAAGGATCGGTTGGGATTGAGGACTGTGGCTCTTCTTCGCAGGTTTCGAATTCCGTCACTCCTTTTTCGAAATCCATTGCTACTTGCTCACTCAGAAATAGGAATAGGAATGCAATTGAAATTGCAAGTTTTAAAATTTGTTTTGGGTGTTGGGTTTTCACATGAATTGGGAAACGAGAAATAATAATAATATAAAAGAAGAAGGAGAAGAAAGGGGAAAAGAGGAACTGACCGATGTTGATTTATGATTGTGAGGGATTGAGATGGAATCAGTGATTCGGGGATTCGAACTGGCTTACATAGATAGATTACTTCTTCTTAGTTGTACATACACATACACTACTTATTAAATTGTGTACTTTCCTTCTTCTCTCATAGTAGTCTCATCTTCCGTTAAACAAAGTTAGCGAAAACAACAAGGACACAACCTAGTTTGATGCAAGTGGTTGAGTTGGTTTTTTTCTTTTTAAGTGCAACATCCTATTCAACTAAAATAAATTAGATTAATTTTTTTTTTATTTGAATGTCAAAACTTATCTAATTCAACCCATAAAAATTCGAATCGGGTTGGGTCGTTAAATTGAGTTTATATATCTTGATTTCTGAACAATACAAAATCAAAATAAATATAAAAATAAAATTAAAAATCGAAAAAAAACACATAAATAAATAATTAAATATTATCTAGATCAACTCAGTTATATAATTGTGAACCAAGTTATCTTTAAACAATATAATTGTACAATTTTTTTTATCATCAACGGGGCTAACGCCCAAAAAAGAAACGATTACATAAAACGGGGAAAAGCAACCCCATAAGCATCCTCACAAAGAAGCAAAAATAAACTAGAAGGACAACTAGAAAATAAACTCAAGTTTGCCAAATGGTCAGCGCACCTATTCGCTTCACGATAGACATGATTAATTGTAACTACCCACTGAGAAGTAAGCAAGTGACGAATCTCACGGACAACCGAAAAGCAGTGATGCGTGGCAGCACAATGACGTTGCACCAAGAGAATAGCAATTTTCGAATCCATATCAACTTCAAAAACCATGAACCCAAGCTGCTTTGCCAAACGTAAGCCCCATGAAAGCCCCCAAAGTTCAGCTTTTACCGACGTGCATGAGCCTAAATTGCAAAGAAAACCATGAATGAATTTCCCAGTAGCATCACGGATTAGACCACCACACATTGCCTCATGAGTATTTTTCCTATAAGAACCATCAACATTTAGTTTCATAGCACCATAATGAGGAGGAAGCCAGAAAATGAGGACTTCCTTTTTGTATGTAAGCATACCCACATTAGCAGCTGCATTATCTTGAATAAATTGGGAGAAGGATAAAGCTTGGATCAAAAGATCAGAAAGCTTCATCCTATTCAAATTAAACACCAACTCATTCCGACTTTGCCAAATAAGAGAAGTAATAACACCAAACAGAGTAGTCCAGTCATGAGCAACAGAACCAATCTTTTTTATCTAACAGGTTATAAATAAGCCATTTACTTGTACCTAGAGAAAAGAATTGAAAGTGCAACAAGGAAAGCTTTATTTTGATGAAGACAAAGTGCCAAGGACATCATCAACAACAGCCATTTTTAAGAGTCTTTCATTTCCCGCTCCCTTGTATTATTTTATATTTATGTTGAGTGTGGGTGGTAGACTTAGGTTGATTACTCAAGTGATTATGAGTTAGTTGGCATGAATACTAGTTGAGCTAAAATAGTGAAAAAGCTTAGAAAGGGACTAGGTGCTTTGGAAAATCATTTCTGGTCTTTAATTTTTATGAAAGTAGCAGTAACTACTCGAGTAGTTGGTGCACTACTCGAGTAGTCTACATTGATGAATGTTGGAAACCAACAAGCGGGCTAAGCAAATACTAGAGGGGGGTGAATAGTATTTTGAAGCACTAATACCAAATATTTCGATTGATAATTGAAGAATGGAGCTTAGACTGAATTTTCTGGAATCACAAGCAAAAGACTTGAGTCTTTTGTGAAATACTCGAGTTTTTCAGGATGAACAACTCGAGTCTTTTCTGAAATACTCGAGTTTTTACTATCAGATAGCAGAAAAACCAGAAACGAAAATTCAGCAATTTAACTCAAATCAATTCAATAATAAACAGGAACTTATCCAACAGAATAGCAAGTAATCTAAATAACTTTTAACACAAAGATTCCTTGAACTTGCTACGTAATTGTATAAATCCTAATTGATTGAAATGACTTAAGTCTATTGAGCTAGAAAGTAGATTAAAAGCAATAAACCAACACTCAAGCAATTTTATCCTGGTTCACTCCAACAATGAGCTACATCCAGTCCTCCTAATCACTTAGGAGTTTCTACTAATAATCAAATTGTTAGAAATTACAAAGGATTGCTTGAGAATGGCCTCACTCAACCTAACCCTTTCAAGAGTGTACCAAACTCTTGATTTCTACCCCAATTTGATTCCGGTGATTGAAGAACTCTTCACAAAGCTTCCTTGAACTCCCTTCAAGAAACTCCACCGGGCTAGGAACCTCCTAGTCTTGTGCTTGAGAACCTCTCAAGACTTCCAACACCCTAAGCCACTTAGGGTTTGCTTGGGAACAATCCAAGACTTTGAATAATCAAGCTTTTTGTATGTGTATTACTAATCTCACAATGGATTAGCACAAATAAGCACAGCTCAATGTAAGAATTGAGGCCTAAAACTCAACTTGGAATAAAATGACAATATGAGTGAGAAGTTGAGCTTTTTGGGAATTAACACTTGAGAAGAGGAAATTAAGAAAGCTTGAATCAATATGATCTTGTTGTCTTGTTTGTTCTTGCACAAATTCAAAGAGAAATTTTACAATAAGGTTCTGAATTCACTCTTGGGGTTGGATGAGACTCAAAATGCCCTCAATTGGGTTTTTGAGTTTCTCCAACGTTCATTTTTGCTGACTGGACAAAAATACTCGAGTCTTTTGGTAAAAACTCGAGTCTTTTTGGTCGGTCACGAGTGAATTGGTGCACGAACAAGACTAACGGTCATAATTGCTGACCTGGCACAAATACTCGAGTTTTTCTACAAATACTCGAGTGTATACTCGAGTCTTTTTCAAAATACTCGAGTATTTTGATCAGATATGGGAAAAATTATTTTTCAATTTTATTTTTCCTCTCAAGTATTAATTTTTGGTCAATCTCAACTTAATAAACATATAAAAATTTATTCCTAGAAGAGACTAACTATTTCTACCCACTCTCAACCACTCTCAACATAAATTAGAAAATTACAATTAAAATTTGATTGAGAATGATTGGGCACTTGTCTTCTTTTCTTGACTTCTTGTTGATGTTGATGTTGCAATATCTTCAAGGCATGATTTGTTAATTATTTTGTCATCATCAAAACATAATCCACATAATTAGGAGCATTGAATTCACAATGAAAACTAGTCTACTTACTGTCTCCTCAACTACTCGAGTAGTCTGTTGACTAATCGATTAGTTCTCAACTAATCGATTAGTTACTTCACTAATCGAGTAGTTTGAGAAACAGTAAGTCCACAAATTTTCTCACTACTCGAGTAGTGCTTCAACTTGAGTAGTGCTTCAACTACTCGAGTAGTACGTATCAGATCTGTCAGTATTTTAATTCTAAAATGGCTGTTGAAGAGGCAATCAAGGGAGAATCTTTCCTAATCAGTTTTAACAATCTCCTCCCTGATTCTGGCAATTTGGAAAACGTTTTATAAGGATTACCTCTTCAACCATAGCGACACACTGATCTGATATTGTGAAAAATCATTTTGAAATCCTTGCACACAAAAGAGAACATTTTTGTCCAAATCCCTTTCCAAGAAATCAATCTCTAGTATTCTAGTTTTTCTAACTCATTATCAATTGAGATTGTTCTGGAGCCGTTTCTCAGTGATCAAATTTCTCCATTGAAGAAAGGAAGGATATCTTGAAGGTTTCAAGGAGTCCTACAATTGGAAGCGTTGAAGAGGTTCTTCAACCGTCACGATCAAATCAAATTGGGGTAGATTTCAAGAGTTTGGTACACTCTTGAAAGGGATAGGTGTGATAGAGTGAGGTTCACTTGTATCTCCTATTGTAACCGATTTGAACTGATTTTAGTAGACACTCCCTAAGGTTTAGGGGGGACTGGATGTAGCTCTCAGTGGATAGAGAGTGAACCAGTATAATAATTCCCTGTGTCTATCTTTTACTGCTTTCGTTAATCTCTGTTATTTAATCCTTCTTCAGAACCTAAGTTAGCAAATCATCCGCTTCTATTCTTGGTTTCGTGTTAGCGAAATCCTTATTTTGAAAACTCAGTTCACTGTCTGAATTTACACGTACTACTCGAGTAGTCTCTGAACTAATCGAGTAGTTCATTCATTTTTGGACAGAAAATTAATTTTATTACAAAACAGTAAGCGTATTATTTGTTAATATCAATTTCATTCGAAAAGTTAGTATCGTTACAACAATTTATTATTCACCCCCCTCTACTAAATTGTTAGGCCGCTTGTTGGTTTCCAACAAGTGGTATCAGAGCTCGGTCGAAAGATCGAGTGTAAAAACTTTTTCGAAAATATCCTTAAGGAAACCATGGGCTCTAACAATCCTTTTGGAGGGGAAGGCTCTTCAATAAACCGTCCTCCACTGTTTAATGGTGAAGGATATGCTTATTGGAAAGCCAGAATGAAAATATTTATTGAAGCGATTGATATTGATGTTTGGAATGCAATTGAAAATGGTCCTTATATACCTAAAAGAAAAGTAAATGATGAAGTTGTAGAAATTCCTAGGGCAAGTTGGAATGATGATGACAAAAAGAAAGTTTCCTACGATTTGAAAGCTAAAAACATCATCACGTCCGCCTTGTCTTATGATGAGTTCTTCAGAGTTTCACATTGTAAAAATGCGAAACAAATGTGGGACGTTCTACAACTTACTCATAAAGGGACAAGCGAGGTTAGAAGGGCTAGATTAAATACATTAATGCATGAATATGAGTTGTTTCGCATGCTCCCTAATGAGTCAGTTAATGACATGCAAAAGCGATTCACTCATATCATAAATCATCTCATAGCTCTTGGTAAAACTTTTCTTAATTATGAAGTCATTAACAAAGTATTGAGATGTTTAAGCAGGGAATGGCAACCCAAGGTCACAGCTATCATGGAGTCAAAAGACTTAGACACCTTGGACCTTGCAACCCTCTTTGGAAAGCTTCAGGAGCATGAGATGGAGCTAGGACGCCTATCTATGCATGAGGAAACAGATAAAAAGAAAAAGGGCATCTCTCTTAAGGTATCCACTAAGACCCCCAAGGTAAGCAAAGACTCCTCTGATAGTGAATCAAATTCTGATATGGATGAGGAAACCTTTGGTGTAACACCCTCACATTTAATTAGTTAAATTAGAGTTTTAGGAAAATTGGTACTTGAAAATTTCTTTTTAAATTAAAATACTTATGAATATTTTTCCGGAAAAACGGACAGAGTTTCCTCTGTTTTTCGGACTTTACCAAAATTTCCCGTTTTGTACCTGATCAGCCAGATTAATTTAAACAAGAAAACTTATAAATTATACAGACATCTTACAACTAAAGCCCGGTTTTACAAAATAATACAAGTTTCAGGGCTTACTTAGCAAATTGTAGTTAATCCAAAATACTAATCAAAATATAGTTATCTATGTCCACTCATGCTATTATAAATACACTCCACGTGGTAGAGTAAATCCTGCTCGGCCTTTGACAATGTAAACCTTGCTTCTGTACCTGAAAAAAAAATAACTGCAAAAGGGGTAGCAATTACTCAGAACTTAGGAGAAATAAACCCTCAATAAGATTGTGATGAATCAAGCCTAACCAACTTATAATAATCATAACATTCACAACAACACTCATTTCATTAAATTCCCAATTATTCAACTCTTATTATTCTTTTCTTCATTTTCGTATTCTTCTTTCTCTTTTACTTTTAACACTTTCTTTCCATATACTCACTTTATTTCAGTGCAACGCCTCAAAACAGAGGCCCTCTTAATTTTCCTTATTTAAATTATGTGTCCCTCAGGTCAGAGGTCAACACCTACTCATTTTAATTCATTTTATGTCCCTCAGTTCAGAGGTCAACACTTAACCATTTTATTTCATTTTTTGTCCCTCAGGTCAGAGGTCAACACTCTATTTGTACTTCACCTCCACGCAGGAAGGTACCTCATACAGGTTGGCCTATGGGTACTTCACCTCCACACCGGAAGGTACCTCATACCGTTGTACTTCACCTCCACACCGGAAGGTACCTCATACAAGTTGGCCTGTAGGTACTTCACCTCCACACCGGAAGGTACCTCATACCATCGTACTTCACCTCCACACCGGAAGGTACCTCATACAGGTTGGCCTATGGGTACTTCACCTCCACACCGGAAGGTACCTCATACCATCGTACTTCACCTCCACACCGGAAGGTACCTCATACAAGTTGGCCTGTAGGTACTTCACCTCCACACCGGAAGGTACCTCATACCATCGTACTTCACCTCCACACCGGAAGGTACGTCATACAGGTTGGCCTATGGGTACTTCACCTCCACACCGGAAGGTACCTCATACCATCGTACTTCACCTCTACACCGGAAGGTACCTCATACAGGTTGGCCTATGGGTACTTCACCTCCACACCGGAAGGTACCTCATACCATCGTACTTCACCTCCACACCGGAAGGTACCTCATACAAGTTGGCCTGTAGATACTTCACCTCCACACCGGAAGGTACCTCATACCATCGTACTTCACCTCCACACCGGAAGGTACCTCATACAGGTTGGCCTATGGGTACTTCACCTCCACACCGGAAGGTACCTCATACAATTTGGCCGGTGGGTACTTCACCTCCACACTGGAAGGTACCTCATACCACCACTAAATAATTATAAATCTTTAAATCTTTGAATTTCGTTTCCAATTATTTCATTTGTTCCAATCTCATGGGTTTCATCAATTAAATCATACCATTATATTTTTCACTCTCAAAGAGTCATTCATATCTATTCCAACCAACATATTAATGATCATCCATGAGTTTAGGGCTCAACATAATTTAGCACAACATTCACCACGTAATCAAATCTCATATTCTCATGTAAGTCCAACATACAGATCACTACACTTTTATGAATAATCACAAATTAACATAATTACTAATTATCAATACATTTTAATAAATCTAACCAACTCACACAACATTCACTTAGCATACCAATTTCAAGTTTGCATATATTTAAATTTTCCCCCAGGCTCATACTTATACTTTAAAATCTTCCCTTTATCACTTAATTATTATACGAAGCAATACATATCCCATTTATCATTTCTAAGTTTATATTCACTCTCCTTCCACATTAATAACCAACATCACATACACGTCATCATAAACACATATATTCACAATTGCATATTCTCGTATAATTCATCAAACGTTAACTTCCAATAATCATGGCATGCTTTTAAAATTAAAATTAATTAATGAGAGGTTCTATTTTTCCCTAAACTATTATCCTTTGTTATCACTAATTACCCTAAGGCTCAATAATATACGTATTCTTCTACACTTAATCATCACTACCAACATCCTAGAATTTATCCCCTAAGCCAGGTAAAAGTCCCCTCTTACCTCTGGGTTTCAATAGAATCTGATTTGCGGCTCAGCGGGGGAGATCCTGCTTCAGCTTATCCCGATTCCAAGCAAATTCGCCAATCTGACCCGGCTCACGTCGAATAGGTCCAAACCCAACAGTGACAACTACGGCTTACCCGACCGGCGTCGGTTCGATTCACAGCACAGCACCAAGCAAAGAGTTAAACCCCAATCTTCGATGCCGGTGATGGTGACGTTAACGTTGATGGCGGTTCGATTCGAATTCCACAACCGTGGCCGATAGCGGTGACAACGTCGGTTCGGTTCTCGGTTTGACCCGGTTGAGATCGAATAACCATCAACATAGCTACCCTAGCAAGACAAGAGGCTGGTGGTTCATCCATGGTGATGCTAATCGAGCTTGGGGCGCCAACAAGGAGCATGAGAGCGAAACCACAAGTGGTCCCAAATCCACAGTTTGCATCACAATTAGTGGAAGAGAACGAGGGAGGAAGCGATGGTTCGGGCAGGAGGTAGGGAGCGTGGCTTCGCCGTCAATGGTTGCTGGTGCGCGGCGGTGCGAAGAAGTAGGGTGGTTCGCGAGCCACTCCCTTGGCTGGCGGCGTCTGCACGAACCAGGGAAGGGAGAGCGGCGGCTGGCTTGCGGTTTGCGACTGTAGAGGGAGGGAGGACACGATGGCGGCTGGCCCGGCAGTGGAGGCGGTGGCTTATTGCGACCCCCGGTGGAAGCAAGTCGCGAATCGCGACTGAGGAGGGAGAAGAGGCGTCGCGAGCTTGAGGGAGAAGAGTTCAGCAACGGGCTCGGCAGCGGCTAGGCTCGGCGGCGGCGATCCAGGGGCGAGGGAGAGTTGAAGCGCCGGAGGGAGAGAGGTGGGGTTAGGGCCGGCGTGGGTTCTCATACCAGAGAAGAAGAAGAAGGTGGGGAGGGGGTATTCGAACCCCTTCCTCTTTTTATTTATTTTTTTTAATTGTATTTTATTTTATTTTTATTTATTATTATTATTATTATTATTATTATTACTTGTGTTAGTATGATTTAAATCACTAATACCATTTTTATTTATTTGTTTATTGTAAATCTCAAAAAATACTAATAATAAAATGTGATTTAAATCACTAATACCATTTTTATTTATTTGTTTATTGTAAATCTCAAAAAATACTAATAATAAAATGTAAGCATTTAGTAAGTACTTATATAAAATTATCAAGTTAAGAATCTTAAAATTCTTAAAACAAGTTCAACCTTTAAAATGTCAAAATATATTAAAGTATAGAAAGTATGCTTTTCAAATAGTATAATTATTTTTAACATTTTAATTGAATTAATCACTTAGCCATATCACTAATCAATTAGTCAGCGCTATTTTTTTCCTTTTATTATTCTTATTACGTTTAGAATTAAAAATGGGGATGTTACATTTGGTCTCATGATTAAAAAGTTTGGAAAATTTTTTAAAAATAAAAGAAATTTTAAAGGCAAGGGAAAAGAGACCAAAGATTCCCATCATAAAGGTAACCATTCAAAAGATAAGATCAGGTGTCATGAGTGTGGAGAACCGGGACACATCAAGGTCTATTGTCCTAAGCTAAACAAGAAAAGCAGTGAAGAAAGAAAGAAAGGCAAAGACTATAAATCCAAACGGGCCTACATTGTCTGGGATGCACTGGAGGAAAATGAAACTTCAGACTTAGATTCGTCGGATGATGAGGAGGCTAACCTTTGCCTAATGGGAAGATTTGATGAAGAAGCATCTCAAAGTCATACATCATCTGTGCAAGGAAATGAGGTAACCTCCGACACTAAATCTGATACTGAATCTGAATTTGATGATTATGAAGATTTATATTTTGCTTATATTGACATGCAATCTGAATTTAAGAAACTTGCTAAGAGTTATATCAAATTGAAAAAGAATGTTTTGAAATATAAAGAGCAAGTTCTTGAATTTGAAAATTGCATGGAAAAATTAAGTAGCGAAAATAAATCTTTAGAACATTCTATCACCTGCTTAAAAAGTCAAAAGTGTGAAAGTTGCATTGTTTATGAGAAAGAAATTTCAGATTTAAAAGCCAAAAATGCAACTTTCTCAAACAGTGATAGAATGCTAAATAGGATGCTTAATGATCAACGAGATAGTTCAAACAAAACAGGTCTTGGATATCAAAATGCCAAAAAGAAAATTTTTAGAAAAGTTGGTTCATTTTCTAATTTAAATAATTCAAAAAGGCCAACTTGTTTTTATTGCGGCATTCATGGTCATACATCGAATGTCTGTAAGATAAGGCATCATGGTATTGCAAATGGATCTTTTGTTTGGATTGTCAAGGGAGAAGATCCCTATACTAACACCAAGGGACCCAAGACCACTTGGGTACCCAAAATGAGTAAGTAATCTATGTCTTGTAGGTGTGCTTTCGAACGAAGGAGAATCGTTGGTACTTGGATAGCGGATGTTCGAAGCACATGACTGGAGACAAGCAGCACTTCATAGAGCTTACTCCAAAGGAAAAAGGATACGTTACGTATGGGGACAACAATAAAGGTAAGATATTGGGTGAGGGTAAAATCGGGAATTCCTCCAACTTGATTATCGATAATGTTTTATATGTACAAGGTTTAGAACATAATCTTTTAAGTATAAGTCAACTTTGTGTTATCGATAATCATGTTGTTTTTACCTCCACTCAATGTTTTATTAAGAGTAATAAGGACAATTCTATTAAATTTGTGGGGAAAAGATCTAACAATACTTATTTGGTTGATTTAAATGGAATAACCTCTTTGGTATCCACGTGTTTGGTTAGCAAAGAGAACGATACTTGGTTATGGCATCGTAGGACAGCCCATATTAATGTAAATCAATTAAAGAAACTTCAATCCAAAGACCTAGTAATTGGTTTACCAAAGCTGAAATTTATTTAGAGGGAGATTGCACAGCTTGTAAAAAGTGCAAACAAACTAAAAATAGTTTTTCTTCAAAAACGATGGTTTCCACATCAAGGCCATTAGAATTACTTCATATGGACTTGTTTGGACCATCGCAAGTAAAGAGCTTTGGCGGTAATTACTATGCCTTGGTTATTGTTGATGACTTTTCTCGATTTACTTGGACTTTGTTTTTAACGTCAAAAAGCGATACTTTCAAAAGTTTTAAAAATCTTGTCAAACGAGTCCAAAACCAAGTCAACCATAAAGTTATTGTAATCCGAACGGACCATGGTGGCGAGTTCGAAAACCATAAATTTGATAATTTTTGTTCAAAATATGGCATAGAGCATCAATTTTCTGCTCCACGAACTCCCGAGCAAAACGGAGTTGTGGAACGGAAAAATAGAGTACTTGAGGAGCTAGCTAGAACTATGTTGAATGAATCTCAAGTACCACATTATTTTTGGGCTGATGCTGTAAATACTGCATGTTATGTTATAAATCGCATTTTGACTAGACCTATTTTAAAGAAAACTCCTTATGAACTTTACAAGGGTAGAAAGCCAAATATATCTCATCTTCGCGCTTTTGGATGCAAAGTTTTTATTTTAAATAATGGAAAAGAGCATCTTGGAAAATTTGATCCAAAAGCGGACGAAGGTATATTTTTAGGTTATTCATCCCATAGTAAAGCATTTAGAGTTTTTAATAAAAGAACGTCTAGTATAGAAGAATCAATACATGTTATGTTTGATGAGTCTCCGAAAGGAGATGTGTTGAGTGGTGCAGAAAGTGCAGGTAGTTCTATGGACCTAACTGATAATCTTAGAGAGGACATTCAAAACTCAACTGAAGAGGAAACTAAAAAGGATGATCTGCCTCCCGCTTGGAAAACAAGCAAGAACCATCCAATCGACAAAGTGATAGGTGATATCTCACAGGGAGTATTAACTCGTCGTTCCATTCAAAATTTTTGTAATTTCGTTTCCTTTGTTTCTCAAATTGAACCTGATTCTGTCCAAAAAGCAATTGAGGATGAACATTGGGCTATTGTTATGCAAGAGGAACTAAATCAATTCATCAGAAATGATGTTTGGGATTTGGTTCCTAAGCCTGATGATCATACTATAATTGGTACAAAATGGATTTATCGAAATAAAATGGATGAATCAGGAATAATTAATAGAAACAAAGCGAGACTTGTTGCTCAAGGCTACAACCAGGAGGAAGGTATCGACTATGACGAAACCTATGCTCCAGTTGCTCGCCTTGAAGCAATTAGAATTTTACTTGCTTTTGCATCATTGATGAAATTCACTCTTTTTCAAATGGATGTTAAAAGTGCATTTTTAAATGGGTATATAAATGAAGAAGTTTATGTTAAACAACCTCCTGGCTTCGAAAACCATGAATTTCCTAACCACGTTTATAAACTCAAAAAGGCTCTTTATGGTTTGAAACAAGCTCCTAGAGCTTGGTACGACCGATTGAGCTCTTTTCTTTTAGAACAAGGTTTTGAAAGAGGGAAGGTTGATACAACTTTATTCATTTATAAATCCAAAAAGGACATCCTTTTAGTACAGGTATATGTAGATGACATAATTTTCGGTGCTACTAACATGTCCTTGTGCAAGAAATTCTCAGATTTAATGAAAGGTGAATTTGAGATGTCGATGATGGGGGAACTCACGTTCTTCCTAGGACTTCAAGTGAAGCAAGTAAAAGGAGGTTTTTTGTGCATCAAGCGAAATACTGCAAGGACCTCCTAAGGAAATTTGGAATGGACAAGTGCAAGAACGCAGCAACTCCTATGAGTTCCTCTTGCTACCTCGATAAGGATGAGTCAGGTAAGCCGGTAGATGTAAGTAAATATAGGGGAATGATAGGTAGTCTACTATATTTAACTGCATCCAGACCGGATATAATGTTTAGTGTTTGCATGTGTGCACGTTTTCAAGCAAAACCAAAAGAATCTCATTTATCTGCTGTAAAACGTATTTTTAAATATTTAAAAGGGACTGAAAACACTGGATTATGGTATCCCAATGATGCTAATCTTAGTTTGATTGGTTATTCTGATTCTGATTTTGCGGGATGCAAGCTTGATAGAAAAAGCACTAGTGGTACATGCCATTTATTGGGAAGTTCACTAGTGTCTTGGTTTTCCAAAAAGCAAGCTTGCATTGCTCTTTCTACCGCAGAAGCAGAATATATTGCAGCCGGTAGTTGTTGTGCTCAAATCCTTTGGATGAAGCAACAACTATCGGATTTTGGTTTAAAATTAGATCACATTCCTATCAAATGTGATAATACCAGTGCAATCAATCTAACTAAGAATCATGTGTATCATTCACGAACAAAACACATCGAAATAAGACATCACTTTTTACGCGATCATGTTCAAAAGGGTGATTGTTCTATAGATTTTGTAAGTACTGAAAATCAATTAGCTGATGTTTTTACAAAACCCCTGCCAAGAGACACCTTCTATCATATAAGAAGGGAGCTAGGCATTTTAGAAGAATCTAGTGTCAGCTAATTGAACTAAGTATTTAAAGTCACCTAAAACTTGAGGTCTTATTTCATTGCGATGTTGTTTGTATACTCTTTTAAATATCTGAATGCGAAAATTTTGGGCTTGAAAAGTGCAAAATATGTGTTTCATTAGCTTGCATTTATTTAAAATGTTTTATGAAAATGTTTTTTTTTAAACTTGCAACTGGGTTTTAACTGCTGCAGAGCATAAATTCAAAAAAAAACACGGACTACTCGAGTAGTCCCTTAACTACTCGAGTAGCTCGCTGTTTCTGCAGCAGATAAGATCAGTGTTGCCATCTTCTTCCTCATTCCTTTTCTCTCTCAAAACGCGTTTTTCTCTCTCTCTCTAGGATCTCTATTTTTATGCTCAATCTCATCAAATTCTTCCACAAAATCTTCTCTTTTTCAATTCCTATCTCTATTTCTCCACTCAATCTTCTCTTTTTCTCTCTATTTATTCTCAAATCCGGTTTTTCCCCTTTCAAAACCTAAAAATCCGTTTTTGGTGAGAACTCCAATGGCATCATCGTCCTCTGATCCTACTCCTGCTGCAAAGCGTACTAAGAAGCGTGCTAATCAAGTGGATCTGAATCATTACTTCTCCGCCGCCTCTCGAGCTGCTCGGTATGAGCGTTTTTCATCAAGGGACCCCGCTGAGATTCGCTGGATAAATGCGTTCTGGTTGTTCCATCAGCACCTACCTCGGGTAAATCTTCTTGCTAATTCTGGTTTACAGCAGTTCTTAGAGTTTAATGGGCCTTTTTACACTAGGACTCTCAGGAAATTTTATGCAAATCTAGTGAAACAAGGAGTCAAATATTACACCTTTGTTCATGGCACTCGTATTGTATTTACTCTGGTTGACTTGCATGCTCTCTTTAACTTACCTTCTGCTGGCGCTTCTCTGGTTAATAGTGGTTTGAATTATGATATTTCTAGAGCTTATGTTGAGACTCTGCGTCCTGGTTTTCAATGGTCTAAAGGTAATAAAAAGGTTAAGTCAATGACCGTGGAGAACAGGATTTTGCTATATATCATCACATACATTGTGTTTCCAAGGACTTCCAGGAACTTTGGATAGGCCTTTGAGGATGACATCAAGCTTATGAATGGCATCATAAATAATATCAGTATAAACTGGGCTTTGGTGATTGTGGAAAGGATGCTCATGGCGGCTGGTACTTCGTCTGGATGGCTGCCCTATCCAATGCATGTTACTAAAATTGCTCAACATTTTGGCATTGTTATTCCTCCTACTGACCCTTGTACTCACTATGAGGATAATGAATACTGCATCAATGATGGAATATTTCACTTGATTGGTGTGCAACAGCATCCCCAAACTAGAATTTGGTATTGGAAGGAGGATCTTAAGGCTATGTTAGAAGGTAATCCTGCTCCTCAAGATGAAGAAAGGGAAGAAGAAGAACAAGCTTTTCAGGCAGCCGAAGAAGGGCTAAATGTAGAGGACTTTATGGATGCTCAGCCTTCTCAGCCTCATGTGTCTCCCTCTACTGGTTCTTCCACATTTGATCTTCGAGCTATGCATGACTCCTTGATGTCACATATGGATACTCACTTTGGAAGGGTCAACGATCGTCTGGATCGCATAGACAGCCGAATGGATCAAATGGAGCTTCGTATAGTGGAGGACTATGATAACATGCAGCAATTTCTCACCTATGCCTTTGGAGCTTTTCATCCTCGCCCATCGTCTTAAATGTTTTTAAAATGTTTTTTTTACCTTTGCTGGTTTTCATCTTGGTGTTTAAGACTTTATCTTTGGATGTGTGTATCCAAACTTTATGTTGCTCTCTAGGGGTTTTTAAGTTTATGACTTATGCTTTTATTTAACTCATTCATGGATATGCAGTGCATTTTGTTTGGCTTTATAATTATTAAGGCTACTGCGTTTAATTTATTATCTCTCTTTTGGCTCGCACGTGATTACTTTGGCTCCTTTTTTATCATGCCAAAAGGCGGAGAAAGGTTGTTGTGTTTGTGGTTTATTTGTCACAGGTATAGGTGCATACATTCAGGGAGAGTATGCAAAGTCAACAAGCATTTGTCATCATCAAAAAGGGGGAGACTGAAAGTGCAACAAGGAAAGCTTTATTTTGATGAAGACAAAGTGCCAAGGACATCATCAACAACAACCATTTTTAAGAGTCTTTCATTTCCCGCTCCCTTGTATTATTTTATATTTATGTTGAGTGTGGGTGGTAGACTTAGGTTGATTACTCAAGTGATTATGAGTTAGTTGGCATGAATACTAGTTGAGCTAAAATAGTGAAAAAGCTTAGAAAGGGACTAGGTGCTTTGGAAAATCATTTCTGGTCTTTAATTTTTATGAAAGTAGCAGTAACTACTCGAGTAGTTGGTGCACTACTCGAGTAGTCTACATTGATGAAAATTAGTCTACTTACTGTCTCCTCAACTACTCGAGTAGTCTGTGGACTAATCGATTAGTTCTCAACTAATCGATTAGTTACTTCACTAATCGAGTAGTTTGAGAAACAGTAAGTCCACAAATTTTCTCACTACTCGAGTAGTGCTTCAACTACTCGAGTAGTACGTATCAGATCTGTTAGTATTTTAATTCTAAAATGGTTGTTGAAGAGGCAATCAAGGGAGAATCTTTCCTAATCAGTTTTAACAAGCTCCTCCCTGATTCTGGCAATTTGGAAAACGTTTTATAAGGATTACCTCTTCAACCATAGCGACACACTGATCTGATATTGTGAAAAATCATTTTGAAATCCTTGCACACAAAAGAGAACATTTTTGTCCAAATCCCTTTCCAAGAAATCAATCTCTAGTATTCTAGTTTTTCTAACTCATTATCAATTGAGATTGTTCTGGAGCCGTTTCTCAGTGATCAAATTTCTACATTGAAGAAAGGAAGGATATCTTGAAGGTTTCAAGGAGTCCTACAATTAGAAGCGTTGAAGAGGTTCTTCAACTGTCACGATCAAATCAAATTGGGGTAGATTTCAAGAGTTTGGTACATTCTTGAAAGGGATAGGTGTGATAGAGTGAGGTTCACTTGTATCTCCTATTGTAACCGATTTGAACTGATTTTAGTATACACTCCCTAAGGTTTAGGGGGGACTGGATGTAGCTCTCAGTGGATAGAGAGTGAACCAGTATAATAATTCCACGTGTCTATCTTTTACTGCTTTCGTTAATCTCTGTTATTTAATCCTTCTTCAGAACCTAAGTTAGCAAATCATCCGCTTCTGTTCTTGGTTTCGTGTTAGCGAAATCCTTATTTTGAAAACTCAGTTCACTGTCTGAATTTACACGTACTACTCGAGTAGTCTCTGAACTAATCGAGTAGTTCATTCATTTTTGGACAGAAAATTAATTTTATTACAAAACAGTAAGCGTATTATTTGTTAATATCAATTTCATTCGAAAAGTTAGTATCGTTACAACAATTTATTATTCACCCCCCTCTACTAAATTGTTAGGCCGCTTGTTGGTTTCCAACAAGAATTTGGCCCAAGCTTCCTCTCTAACAACAGAGTTCCATAAACAATGTATTTCCTCACAATCCCGAAGCATGTGCATCATTGTTTCCTCCTCACTTTGACAGCGAGGACAAACAGCATCAGAACCCATCCGACGTTTAACTATTTCCTTATTAGTTAGAAGCTTTTCATGGCAAACCTTATAATTGTACAATTTAGCATTAAGTCATGAAAAATTAAGCATAACATATGTTATTAATAATTAAATAAATAAAATATATTTAAATCAACGGGTTGGATTAACTTAATCGATTTTTAAGATAATAAACTCAAAACCCTTAATTAAATAAATAAAATATATTTAAATCAGCGAGTTGAGTTATCTTAATCGATTTTTAAGATAATAAACTCAAAACCCAACCAATACTTGATCGAATTATTTAAAAAAATCAACTCAATTTAAACCGATCCAACCCCTCAAATTTGGGTTGGGTTTATTGGATTTATGAACCAATTCTGACCTACTTTAAACCGACCCAACCCGCAAATTCCTCGTCTGTTTTAAATGAAATTTTGAATAATATTTTATCAATAATAAATGTATGGATGTGAAAATGAGTGTTTTCATGGATTTACAGCTAAATATTTCGTTATTTGAGATTTCTTTAAGAATTGGAATTCTTTGTGAACTTTAATAGATTGACTAACTTTGAAAATTCGTATCTTTTTAACCATAACTCCGAATTTTATGATCTTTATATGAAAACGATCGTATTGAAATGTAGATTTCAAAAATGTGACGTTTATAATTTTATGGATGGGTTTACGAAAATTTATTTCCTGAGTGCATTGTAAACGAATTTTGAGTATTTAAATGAGTAAAAATAGTTAAAGACCTCAAATGAATTTTTCCTTTTGAGGATCTCTTTTATATATACAAATATGATTTTAGAAAATGAAGTGAGGGCTATATCTATAGCCAAGGAGTGCAGTTAATTGTTTTATTTAAAGTATGTATTTTGGAGTTTTATTTGTGATTGTTGATGATTGTCATGTTATAAAAGGAAAATTATTTTGTGTAATCTTATAAAATGAATTTAAAATAAAATGAGTATTTGATGTGAGGTGTATGTGAATGTTCGTGTGATGCATGAATTTTTTGCATTCTATTATTTTCCCTTAAGGTGGCATAGCATTTTAATATTTGTATGGTGTGTATGATTAGAGAAATAAAAATTAAAATTGTGCATAAGTGTGTATAGGTGGCAAGCATGCATGAAGGGAGAGTAGGAAGTTTATTTTCTTCTAGGTTAAGAAAATTAAAAGTAAAATTTAAACCATGGAAAATAAATTAGGAGATGTGATGTAGGAAATAAAATGATGAGTGATTAGACCTAATGCCTTAAATTACTCCTTATTGTCCCCTTGATAAAATCCACCCATGCAATAAACCAAAGTGCCAAAACTACCCCTCACACTTACACACATGACCGAAATTCCAAGGGCAAAGAAAGAAATTCATGACTTGCCTATATATAGCCTTGGCCCTAAGTTCATTTCACTCATTCACTTCTTCATTTCTTCATTTCCACCCAAACACATTGTTGAGAGCAAAATCAAGCTCTCAACATAGAGAAAGAGAGAAAAACCGAGTAAGAGAGAGAGGGGGAGAGTGGAGCCGTGAGGAAGAAGGAGAGAGGGAGAAGGAGATCAAGCTTGATTCAAGCTTTCCTTTGAAGATCCAAGTGATTTGAAGGCTAGAAGACCTTAATCTTAGGTGTGTGGCTTGAGATCTTGAAGAGTTGTATTGGGTAGAATTTTCTTTTAAGCTTTGTGATTCTTTTTTCTTTTGCATGTGCATTCCCTTTCTTCTTATGATTTTCTACTTGGATCTAAGAGTGTAATCAAAGGAATGAACATGCATCCACTTAGAAGATGCTCACGGTTTGGTTCCTTTCCACTTGAAATGATTTTTGACCTTGATTTGCATTTTCATGTTGATTTTATGACTTGATTTATAAAGATCTAAGTACATGCATGTTGATGTTTGATCTTGAAATGTTGTTTTGATGTCACTTGAAAAATAAGTTGAGAGTGTCTATTTTGATCTATGATTATTTTGACTCTTGCATGTTTTGTGAAAAAGCTAAGATCTTGGTTATTGCATGTTAAAGATCTATGGTTGCATGTGCTTGTTTTGAGGAGATCATGGAGTTTAAATTACATGCATGTTATTCTTAAGTGTTGATCATGAGTATTTGTGCTTGAAGAAGTTGATCTAAGTGATTGCATGTCATGATCTTAACTTGAGTTATGATAAAGCTTTAATCTTGGTTCATGCATGTTGTTCTTGAATAAAAAGATTTTATTTTTCTTTGATGATCCTCACGGTTTTGAAGGAAACCAAGGAAAATAAGCCTTTGAAAATGATTTTTGATGCAAAAAGGACTTGATCCATGTATTATGTTTTTTGCATGTTAAAAATTTGAAGTCAAACTTTGATTTATGATGATGATGCTTCGGTTTGGTGAGAAAAGAAAGAAAATGTTGTTTTAAAAATTTGTTTAAGCTAATATATGACTTGATCTAAGTGATTTAATTCTTGCATGTTGAAAAATGGAACAAAAATCTTGTCTTTGTTATGATGATGATTCGGTCAAGCTTATGGAAGTAGGAAATCATGCTTTAATCATCATATAAAGTGCATGCATGTTAATATTTGTTTAATCTAAGGAATTTAAATGCATGCATGAAATTATTAAGACATGAAAGGTAAGACTTTGTTGTGATGCTTGATTTAATAAGTTGATTTAAGTCAAGAAAAATCAAATTAAAGTTTGTTAATTTTCCAAGTGAAGTTCACGATTTTTGAATGATAAAGGCGTTAAGGAAACTTGGTTTTATAAACCTAAATATGCAAGTTGATGATTGAACATGATTTAGTTGATTGGAGTGTATAAAGTTTATATGTTTGGCTTAATTCTTTGGTTATGTTCGGTTTTTGCATGCATATATGTCTAAGTGATTTTATTGTTTAAAAATGAACTTGCATGATAATGTTTCAAGTTGAATAAGTTGATATAGAGTGATTGAAACTTTTAATCTTGGTTTATTTTAGCTTATTCAATTTGGTCCCTTTTTGATAATGTAGATAAATATGAAAATGAATTATTTTGGAAAAGATTGGAAGTTGTATGATTGCTTTAGTGTTGGTTAATTGGGTATATGCCTTAATTTAAATAATAAAGTGTTACTTGATTAATGTATATGTATGCTCACTTAAATAATTTAAAGCCATGAAAGAATATGTGCTATGTGACTATGTGAATGGATTTATCAAAGTGTTGTTTGTTGTTTGTGTGTTAATTGATGTTTGGAAAATATTTGAGTATGTAATTAGTTTTGGAAATTAATTGATTTTAAGATAATTCTATTTGATTTATTTGGGAATTGTTGGATTTTGTTTGGTGACTGTCCAAGATTTGTTTCATGACGAAAAGCTTGGATTTTAAAGTGCGAAAGTGTTGGTTTTGAGCTAAAGAATTATTTGAAACAAAAGTGCTTTTACGATGTTTTTGGATTTTATTAAAGTGAATTTGCAAAACAATTCTTTGCTGTCCAGAATTGTTTAAGGTTGTTTCTTAACGTTAAAAGTGTGTTCATATGGTTTAAAGTATGGTTTTCAAGTGGTATCTGAATTGGGAAAAAGCCGGATTAAAAGCGGTGAATTTTTCGGTATTTTCGGATATGATTTAGGTGCTGTCCAAGACGGACCAGCAACCAAATCAATTGATTTAGATTACTTTATTAAATATTTTCAAATGGTTTTGAAGTACTTAAAGTACTAGAAAATATTTTAGAGTTGTTTTGGAGAAAACAATTATGTTTTAAGTCTTCCGACGAGGAACGGAATGTGTATTGAGTTAAGAAAAGATTTTCGTATACAAGTTAATAACGAAAACGTGCTTTGTCTAATACGAGGAATGGTAAAGACGGGGGATTGGAGCAGCTGACAGCGATACGGATCCGTGGAGATCGTGTGCATATATTTGCTAGGACTTGAGGTTAGAGAGAAGCTTTCCTAAAACACGGTGGTATTTAGGTGATTTATTAGGACGTTCCTGATCATCTCAAAGATCGGAACTTGGTGGTTCCGAGTCAGTAGTATAGTGGCAATTGTTTGTGTTGTGTGGCCACTTATACAAAGGAGACAATGACCACAAGTTGTTGTGTGATGAAATTATATGATGATGATTTGAAATAGCATGCTTATGAATGTCTGTTTAAATGTTTAATTATGTATGATGACATTTGAATTGTTAAATAAAAAGAGTAGCATGTTGATGGACGTCTGTTACGTCTTGAAAATGAGATAATGAGAATAAGATGTGAAAGTAATGAAATATGATTGAGGAGAAAGATGAATAATATAATGTGGAAAAGATTGTGAAAGTAAAAGATACAAAGAGAAAGATATAGCACCCTGATTGGCTTAAGTCCTTATTGAATAAGGCAGCCTTGATAAGACATTGAGAAAAGAGATAAGAGCTAATAAGATTGTGGAAAGATATGAGATACTATGAAAATCCTAAGAATGTGATAAGAGATGAGATATAATGTGAATGAAAGTATCGTAATGACGTTGAGCCAGAGCTGGTGAAAGAAATGCTGCTGTTGTTCATTGGAATGAGACTTGTGTTGAGTTGAGTTTGCTCCTCCACTAGTGCTCACTGAAATAAGATGATTGTGAAATGAGATGTTGAGATGACTGTGAAGCGAGATGATTGTGAAATGAGTTTGGTGTTGAGTTGAGCTTGCTCCTCCACCGATGCTCACTGAAATGAGATGTGATATGAGTGGAGCTGGGCTCCTTAGTGGTGAAAGTGAAGCCAGGGGGCTGATGTTTCAAAAGAGATATGTTGTTATGTTGAGACAGATTGTGAAATGAGATGTTGAGAAAGAGTATGAAATGAGATGTAAGTATGTCGATGCGATCCCAGCTCTGTGCTCTGTTAAGAAATGAGAAGAAAAGTAATGTTGAAAATTAGTGGTCGGGACTCGTTGAAGGGATGCACTAAGGATGAGCCAACCTTAGGGTAATAACTAAAACACTTAAAAGACATTAACGAATGCGGTGAGCAATGAGTGCGAAGTAATGGAGAGGAAGATACCATGGGTATCTGCGGATACTCAGGAGGAGATTGCATTAGGGGGAGGCAATGACGGTGAAACGTCAAGAAGCCTTGAGTACTTTCTAGGCAGAACAAACTCCATATGTGGTATACCAGACGTGGTAGGGACTGGGTCCAAAGTCGTGGTAAGTTCTGCAGCGCAACTAGAACTAGTACTGTCGCCCCCTAGATTGCAAATCTTGAACAGTGAGAGGGACTGGAGCGAGGCTCTGTGATTTGTTATATGATTTGATTTGATTTGAGACTGTACCCGATTTTCTACAGTTCTCCTGGCTTGGAGCCATTTGTTGAGACAGCCTGGCTTGGAGCCATTTGTTGTGATAGCTGTCGAGCCTGCGCGGTAAAGGTCCTGTACTCCTGTTTGCTTCCGACTAGGTTGGGTGGATGACTGAGGAGATGTAGACGTGTGTGCTAACTGCGAAAGAAACGAGTACCTCGATGATACCTTAAAATTCCCCAATCATCGATGGTTGTGATCCGATAAGACTTGATAAGAAAAGTTTAAGAGTAATGAAAAGACTTATAATTATAAGAAGCAAAAGCTTATGAAATATTGATAATGAGAAACGAATCGCAAATGAGAGTTTGGAAAAGTGAAAGAAATCTTATGAGAATAGAAATGAATAAGATTCACAAGTTGAGAATGAGAAAGTAATTGAGAAAGGGAGAATGATTATGTTGTGAAATGAGAACAAGTTTGGCAAGGTAACGATGATGATGATAATGATAATAATAAACTTGAAAGCTGTGTTGTAGTTGTGTTGCCTTGTATTGTTTGTATTGTCTTAATATCTTGCCTATTATAAACCCACACCGTCGACGATGCGTCGTTCGGATCGCTTACTCTCTCCTGTCTCGGTTGCATATCGGTGCTGCTGGTATCGCAACGGACAGATGGAGTATCGTATGGAGATCACCACCTGGAAAAGGCATGGAAACGGTTGGAAGCCTACTCCCTATGGTTGGGTATGGACTGGTTGTACTCAGATAGTGATTCCGGACTCGGAACACACCTTGAGCAGAGTTAACCTGGAACCACATCTGGGACAAGTCACGGTACGAGGATACAGCAGCTACGAAGAAAAGGTGCGAAATGAGACTCAGAAAAGCTTCGCCACTCTAGATGGAGTGGAGTTAGAGTCAAACGACAATGGGAGAGCAGCGGCAGAGATGGCGTCATCTTCGAGAGTGAAGAAAGGACGCAAGAAGAAAGGGAAACTTCATCCGGTTGTTTTCGAAAGGAAGGTTTAAGGGTAGTGTTATTAGTCTAAGTCAGTTGTTAGTGTTTTGAGTCAAGGATTACCCAAGAAATGAACCAGTTATGTAATCAAGCTAAGTCTTTAATTCTATCTTGTTGAGTACTTCTATTTTGGAAGATGGGACAATGTAATCTTTTGGAAACAGTTATGAATACTTTTGATATAATACAATGGATTATGATGTTCTTGGAATCAATTTACCTTGTGGAGATGAATGTTTTAGTAACAACTCGGTTTTCAGTAAGGAATGTTAAAGTGCATCAAGGTCACTTCAATGGTGTTTTAAAAAAAAATTTGCCTCATTTTTGGTAACTTAATGAATAAAAGTTGGATATTTGGTGTTACGAAAATCGGGCTATTACATTATGGTATCAGAGCTTATGGTAATCCTTAGTGGCCTTAAGCATGGGCTCACATGCTTTGTTTGTGTGACTCTGTGTGTTTGCTAGTGTAAGGATAGGAGTGCAAGGTCAAAGTTCTCGCCTTTCTGGGATGTGAGACTCTGTCTGTGTTTTAGTGTCTGCTGTGTTGGTCTTGAACCTGTTGATTATGTAGTTTGAAGGAAGTAGGCCGAGTAGAAAGTGAATAGATCCTAAGTTGAGACCCCATGACCTTTGATGTTATATCACTGCTTGTTAGACCCAAGTTTTTTTGACCTTGACGCACCTTTTGGTACAGGGATAGTCATTACCTTTGAGGAAATAGGATGTTATCCCCGGATCCCCAAGTTTGTTGAATAACTCCAACAAAAACAGTCTTTGATGCGGAAATCCAAACTTCTTCTTCATGAGCCTTACTATCAAACCATAGCATTATCGATCCTTTTCGAAATCCATTAGCCTGACTTGTGGAAATGAAAATGCCATAGTCACCCAGATAGCTTAGGCTTGAATGATCATGGATGGATCAATGGTGGTAATTGAATAAAATATAGAACAATGGTGAACTTAGTAGTAAGTTTGATCGAAGTTGGGGAGTTACAAGGAGGAAAAGAGGTGTATATTGCCGGTAATTTGAGGAAATTATGATGAAAATCCGGATGATTAGGATTGCCCTATACTATAACCCGATGTCTAGATGGTGAAAGTGATAGGCATGATTGATGTTTAAGATGAATCTAACAAGAAAAGTGGAGTTGTTCTGAGTAAACAAGACCAAAGTCGCAATAGAATCTCCCCTAAGTCATAGAAATGATGGATGAAAGCATTAGAGTTAGAAGGAGAACTAAAGGAAGGAGTGGTTGTTTGTGAATTAGTGGGAATCCAAAGTGGTCAAGAGTAGTGAGTATCTAAGGATTTTGGGTAAAACCCCATACTCTTGGAGATGTGTGAAGTTATGTTTGCTTGATAGTCCCTAAGTTTGTACCTAAGGTTGAGACTTCTATAACTACGATTAGCTAAGAGACGGTATCCTCTTGGTTAGTCCGTTGGACTTGACCCGATTCGACACGCAAGTGGTTGTACGTGTGAAGCTTCTTCGTCCGAGGGCAACAGACGAGGAGCACTGTAAAGTAAATGATGCCAGCAAAGGAAATACAACCACGAAGTGAGAATGAGAATGTTTTTATGGGTCTCACTGCAATGTGAGAATTTTGTGTCCTACTGCTCCATCCGTAACGTATTTCTCGAGGACGAGAAATCTTTAAGTTGGGGAGAATGTGATGACCCGCAAATTCCTCGTCTGTTTTAAATGAAATTTTGAAATATATTTTATCAATAATAAATGTATGGATGTGAAGATGAGTGTTTTCATGCATTTACAGCTAAAGATTTCATTATTTGAGATTTCTTTAAGAATTGGAATTCTTTGTGAACTTTAATAGATTGACTAACTTTGAAAATTCGTATCTTTTTAACCGTAACTCCGAATTTTATGATCTTTATATGAAAACGATTGTATTGAAATGTAGATTTCAAAAATGTGACTTTTATAATTTTCTGGATGGGTTTACGAAAATTTATTTCCTGAGTGCATTGTAAACGAATTTTGAGTATTTAAATGAGTAAAAATAGTTAAAAACCTCAAATGAACTTTTCCTTTTGAGGATCTCTTTTATATATACAAATATGATTTTAGAAAATGAAGTGAGAGCTATATCTATAGCCAAGGAGTGCAGTTAATTTTTTTATTTAAAGTATGTATTTTGGAGTTTTATTTGTGATTGTTGATGATTGTCATGTTATAAAAGGAAAATTATTTTGTGTAATCTTATAAAATGAATTTAAAATAAAATGAGTATTTGATGTGAGGTGTATGTGAATGTTTGTGTGATGCATGAATTCTTTGCATTCTATTATTTTCCCTTAAGGTGGCATAGCATTTTAATATTTGTATGGTGTGTATGATTAGAGAAATAAAAATTAAAATTGTGTATAAGTGTGTATAGGTGGCAAGCATGCATGAAGGGAGAGTAGGAAGTTTATTTTCTTCTAGGTTAAGAAAATTAAAAGTAAAATTTAAACCATGGAAAATAAATTAGGAGATGGGATGTAGGAAATAAAATGATGAGTGATTAGACCTAATGCCTTAAATTACTCCTTATTGTCCCCTTGATAAAATTCACCCATGCAACAAACCAAAGTGCCAAAACTACCCCTCACACTTACACACATGACCGAAATTCCAAGGGCAAAGAAAGAAATTCATGACTTGCCTATATATAGCCTTGGCCCTAAGTTCATTTCACTCATTCACTTCTTCATTTCTTCATTTCCACCCAAACACATTGTTGAGAGCAAAATCAAGCTCTCAACATAGAGAAAGAGAGAAAAAAAGAGTCAGAGAGAGAGAGTGGGAGAGTGGAGCCGTGAGGAAGAAGGAGAGAGGGAGAAGGAGATCAAGCTTGATTCAAGCTTTCCTTTGAAGATCCAAGTGATTTGAAGGCTAGAAGACCTTAATCTTAGGTGTGTGGCTTGAGATCTTGAAGAGTTGTATTGGGTAGAATTTTCTTTTAAGCTTTGTGATTCTCTTTTCTTTTGCATGTGCATTCCCTTTCTTCTTATGATTTTCTACTTGGATCTAAGAGTGTAATCAAAGGAATGAACATGCATCCACTTAGAAGATGCTCACGGTTTGGTTCCTTTCCACTTGAAATGATTTTTGACCTTGATTTGCATTTTCATGTTGATTTTATGACTTGATTTATAAAGATCTAAGTACATGCATGTTGATGTTTGATCTTGAAATGTTGTTTTGATGTCTCTTGAAAAATAAGTTGAGAGTGTCTATTTTGATCTATGATTATTTTGACTCTTGCATGTTTTGTGAAAAAGCTAAGATCTTGGTTATTGCATGTTAAAGATCTATGGTTGCATGTGCTTGTTTTGAGGAGATCTTGGAGTTTAAGTTACATGCATGTCATTCTTAAGTGTTGATCATGAGTATTTGTTCTTGAAGAAGTTGATCTAAGTGATTGCATGTCATGATCTTAACTTGAGTTATGATAAAGCTTTAATCTTGGTTCATGCATTTTGTTCTTGAATAAAAAGATTTTATTTTTCTTTGATGATCCTCACGGTTTTGAAGGAAACCAAGGAAAATAAGCCTTTGAAAATGATTTTTGATGCAAAAAGGACTTGATCCATGTATTATGTTCTTTGCATGTTAAAAATTTGAAGTCAAACTTTGATTTATGATGATGATGCTTCGGTTTGGTGAGAAAAGAAAGAAAATGTTGTTTTAAAAATTTGTTTAAGCTAATATATGACTTGATCTAAGTGATTTAATTCTTGCATGTTGAAATATGGAACAAAAATCTTGTCTTTGTTATGATGATGATTCGGTCAAGCTTATGGAAGTAGGAAATCATGCTTTGATCATCATATAAAGTGCATGCATGTTAATATTTGTTTAATCTAAGGACTTTAAATGCATGCATGAAATTATTAAGACATGAAAGGTAAGACTTTGGTGTGATGCTTGATTTAATAAGTTGATTTAAGTCAAGAAAAATCAAATTAAAGTTTGTTAATTTTCCAAGTGAAGTTCACGATTTTTGAATGATAAAGGCGTTAAGGAAACTTTGTTTTATAAACCTAAAGATGCAAGTTGATGCTTGAACATGATTTAGTTGATTGGAGTGTATAAAGTTTATATGTTTGGCTTAATTCTTTGATTATGTTCGGTTTTTGCATGCATATATGTCTAAGTGATTTTATTGTTTAAAAATGAACTTGCATGATAATGTTTCAAGTTGAATAAGTTGATATAGAGTGATTGAAACTTGTAATCTTGGTTTATTTTAGCTTATTCAATTCGGTCCCCTTTTGATAATGTAGATAAATATGAAAATGAATTATTTTGGAAAAGATTGGAAGTTGTATGATTGCTTTAGTGTTGGTTAATTGGGTATATGCCTTAATCTAATTAATAAAGTGTTACTTGATTAATGTATATGTATGCTCACTTAAATAATTTAAAGCCATGAAAGAATATGTGTTATGTGACTATGTGAATGGATTTATCAAAGTGTTGTTTGTTGTTTGTGTGTTAATTGATGTTTGGAAAATATTTGAGTATGTAATTAGTTTTGGAAATTAATTGATTTTAAGATAATTCGATTTGATTTATTTGGGAATTGTTGGATTGTGTTTGGTGGATTTCCAAGATTTGTTTCATGACGAAAAGCTTGGATTTTAAAGTGTGAAAGTGTTGGTTTTGAGCTAAAGAATTATTTGAAACAAAAGTGCTTTTACGATGTTTTCGGATTTTATTAAAGTGAATTTGCAAAACAATTCTTTGCTGTCCAGAATTGTTTAAGGTTGTTTCTTAACGTTAAAAGTGTGTTCATATGGTTTAAAGTATGGTTTTCAAGTGGTATCTGAATTGGGAAAAAGTCGGATTAAAAGCGGTGAATTTTTCGGTATTTTCGGATATGATTTAGGTGCTGTCCAAGACGGACCAGCAACAAAATCAATTGATTTAGATTACTTTATTAAATATTTTCAAATGGTTTTGAAGTACTTAAAGTACTAGAAAATATTAGAGTTGTTTTGGAGAAAACAATTATGTTTTAAGTCTTCCGACTTGGAACAGAATGTGTATTGAGTTAAGAAAAGATTTTCGTATACAAGTTAATAACGAAAACGTGCTTTGTCTAATACGAGGAATGGTAAAGACGGGAGATTGGAGCAGCTGACAGCGATACGGATCCGTGGAGATCGTGTGCATATATTTGCTAGGACTTGAGGTGAGAGAGAAGCTTTCCTAAGACACCGTGGTATTTAGGTGATTTATTAGGACGTTCCTGATCATCTCAAAGATCGGAACTTGGTGGTTCCGAGTCAGTAGTATAGTGGCAATTGTTTGTGTTGTGTGGCCACTTATACAAAGGAGACAAAGACCACATGTTGTTGTGTGATGAAATTATATGATGATGATTTGAAATAGCATGCTTATGAATGTCTGTTTAAATGTTTAAGTATGTATGATGACATTTGAATTGTTAAATAATAAGAGTAGCATGCTGCTGGATGTCTGTTACGTCTTGAAAATGAGATAATGAGAATAAGATGTGAAAGTAATGAAATATGATTGAGGAGGAAGATGAATAATATAATGTGGAAAAGATTGTGAAAGTAAAAGATACAAAGAGAAAGATATAGCACCCTGATTGGCTTAAGTCCTTATTGAATAAGGCAGCCTTGATAAGACATTGAGAAAAGAGATAAGAGCTAAGATTGTGGAAAGATATGAGATACTATGAAAATCCTAAGAATGTGATAAGAGATAAGATATGATGTGAATGAAAGTATCATAATGACGTTGAGCCAGAGCTGGTGAAAGCAATGTTGCTGTTGTTCATTGGAATGAGACTTGTGTTGAGTTGAGTTTGCTCTTCCACTAGTGCTCACTGAAATAAGATGATTGTGAAATGAGATGTTGAGATGACTGTGAAGCGAGATGATTGTGAAATGAGATTGGTGTTGAGTTGAGCTTGCTCCTCCACTGATGCTCACTGAAATGAGATGTGATATGAGTGGAGCTGGGCTCCTTAGTGGTGAAAGTGAAGCCAGGGGGCTGATGTTTCAAAAGAGATATGTTGTTATGTTGAGACAGATTGTGAAATGAGATGTTGAGAAAGAGTATGAAATGAGATGTAAGTATGTCGATGCGATCCCAGCTCTGTGCTCTGTTAAGAAATGAGAAGAAAAGTAATGTTGAAAATTAGTGGTCGGGACTCGTTGAAGGGATGCACTAAGGATGAGCCGACCTTAGGGTAATAACTAAAACACTTAAAAGACATTGACGAATGCGGTGAGCAATGAGTGCGAAGTAGTGGAGAGGAAGATACCATGGGTATCTGCGGATACTCAGGAGGAGATTGCATTAGGGGGAGGCAATGACGGTGAAACGTCAAAAAGCCTTGAGTACTTTCTAGGCAGAACAAACTCCATATATGGTATACCAGACGTGGTAGGGACTGGGTCCAAAGTCGTGGTAAGTTCTGCAGCGCAACTAGAACTAGTACTGTCGCCCCCTAGATTGCAAATCTTGAACAATGAGAGGGACTGGAGCGAGGCTCTGTGATTTGTTATATGATTTGATTTGATTTGAGACTGTACCGGATTTTCTACAGTTCTCCTGGCTTGGAGCCATTTGTTGAGACAGCCTGGCTTGGAGCCATTTGTTGTGATAGCTGTCGAGCCTGCGCGGTAAAGGTCCTGTACTCCTGTTTGCTTCCGACTAGGTTGGGTGGATGACCGAGGAGATATAGACGTGTGTGCTAACTGCGTAAGAAACGAGTACCTCGATCATACCTCAAAATTCCCCAATCATCGATGGTTGTGATCCGATAAGACTTGATAAGAAAAGTTTAAGAGTAATGAAAAGACTTATAATTATAAGAAGCAAAAGCTTATGAAATAATGATAATGAGAAACGAATCGCGAATGAGAGTTTGGAAAAGTGAAAGAAATCTTATGAGAATAGAAATGAATAAGATTCACAAGTTGAGAATGAGAAAGTAATTGAGAAAGGGAGAATGATTATGTTGCGAAATGAGAATAAGTTTGGCAATGTAACGATGATGATGATAATGATAATGATAAACTTGAAAGCTGTGTTGTAGTTGTGTTGCCTTGTATTGTTTGTATTGTCTTAATATCTTGCCTATTATAAACCCACACCGTCGACGATGCGTCGTTCGGATCGCTTACTCTCTCCTGTCTCGTTGGCATATCGGTGATACTGGTATCGCAATGGACAGATGGAGTATCGTATGGAGATCACCACCTGGAAAAGGCATGGAAACGGTTGGAAGCCTACTCCCTATGGTTGGGTATGGACTGGTTGTACTCAGATAGTGATTCCGGACTCGGAGCACACCTTGAGCGGAGTTAACCTGGAACCACATCTGGGACAAGTCACGGTACGAGGATACAACAGCTACGAAGAAAAGGTGCGAAATGAGACTCAGAAAAGCTTCGCCACTCTAGATGGAGTGGAGTTAGAGTCAAATGACAATGGGAGAGCAGCGGTAGAGATGGCGTCATCTTCGAGAGTGAAGAAAGGACGCAAGAAGAAAGGGAAACTTCATCCGGTTGTTTTCGACAGGAAGGTTTAAGGGTAGTGTTATTAGTCTAAGTCAGTTGTTAGTGTTTTGAGTCAAGGATTACCCAATCAATGAACCAGTTATGTAATCAAGCTAAGTCTTTAATTCTATCTTGTTGAGTACTTCTATATATTTTGGAAGATGGGACAATGTAATCTTTTGGAAACAGTTATGAATACTTTTGATATAATACAATGGATTATGATGTTCTTGGAATCAAGTTACCTTGTGGAGATGAATGTTTTATGTAAAGAAATGTTTTAGTAACAACTCGGTTTTCAGTAAGGAATGTTAAAGTGCATCAGGGTCACTTCAATGGTGTTTTAAAAAAAAAAAATTTGCCTCATTTTTGGTAACTTAATGAATAAAAGTTGGATATTTGGTGTTACGAAAGTCGGGCTATTACAAAGAAACCCTTGAGACTAATCATACACGAGATCGCATTCCTATACCTCTTTCATCGAAGTGTGTTAAACGAGAATCGAACCTAAAACTTCTTAGTCTTAAGCCTCATTCTCAAGTCACCCTTCTTGCTTATTAGGTGGAGATAGTTTTTCTCGGTCCCTTATGTAACATCCTGATTTTTCTTTTGTATTATAAATTGAGTTTTATGAAATTAAATAATTGATTTCTGAAATTTATCATTTAAGTGTTGGGTATTTTCATAAAACCCATTATGTTAATTACGAAACTATATTTTATTTATGTATTTTAAAGTGGAGTCATAAAAATGGTTACCTTAAATTTAAAAACAAAATAAATACACTTTCTATATTTTAATTTGCTTTTGTTATAGTTAATATTAAACTTGTTCTAGGAACTTCAAGATCTTTTATGATTTCATGCATGTACTTAATTGGATGTTTACATTTTCATTTATTAGTACTTCTTGGTATGTAAAATAAATAAATAAAGAACCAAAAATGTTTATTAGTATTTGAAAATAATACTAACTTTGTTGCTACTACTAATGATAATACTAATAATAAAAGGCTTTTTTAAGTGTCAGGTCCCTAAACTTAGGGGGTGCTTTGGATTTAGTCCCTAATCATTTTTTTTGTTGGATCCAGTCCCTGAACTTTAACTCCGTTTGGATCTGGTCCTTCCGTTAACCCAAAATTCACACCGTCAGTAGCAGCCAATGATTTGTTGACACGTGTCATAACTTAATTTTTTTTAAAAAAAAAATCGAAATTTTTTCTTTAAAGTAAAAAAATAAAAAAAACATTAAAATTAAATAATGTCTTGACTTGTATTTTTGTCTCTGTCTCAGACTTTCATTATTGTTGAACAAAAAAAAGACTCTCATTATTCTCACTCACGACCCTCCCTTCACTCTCCCTCTCTCACTCTCACTTTTGTATATCTCCATCACTGTCGAAGAAGCTCTCTTGCTCGTGTGAAAGGAAGAAGTTGTGATACACGCTTCAGGTGCTCGAGTCTTCTTGCCTAACTACTTCTCCATCACTACTTCTTTGAATATGTGGTGATTGCTATATGGATAAAAAAAATTAAAAAAAATTAAAGAAATTAAAAGGAGAACCAAAAGCTACAGAAGAAACATGATGATTTCTCTTTGAAAGAGACAACTCCGAACATTAGTGTTGGAAGAGTGATCGGTGGTGATAGGCTTCCCATTTCCTTTGATCTCGTAGAAAAAAATGGACTTCCTATTTGCTAGAGTGGTGAAAGCCAAAGACTTGCTACAAGCTGATGACTTTGATAGTGATAGTGATACCAGGTGCTCGAGTCTTCTTGCTTAACTACTTCTCCATCACTATTTTTTTAATTTTTTTTATTTTAAAGAAAAAAATTCGATTTTTTTTTTAAAAAAATTTAAGTTATGACACATGTCAACAAATCATTGGCTGCTACTGATGGTGTGAATTTTGGGTTAACGGAAGGACCAAATCCAAACGGAGTTAAAGTTCAAGGACTGGATCCAACAAAAAAAAAGATTAGGGACTAAATCCAAAGCATCCCCTAAGTTTAGGGACCTGGCACTTAAAAAAGCCATAATAAAATAATGATGTTAAAAAGTGTGTGTACGGTAGTGAAGGAAAAACCCTAAGGGGGTTCCCTTTGTGTGCAGGCGGCGGAAAACCCCCCATCTCCATCGTTTCTTTCTCTCTCTCACCTTCCTACCCTCATAGCCGCCGCCGCTCGAACGCCGTTTCTCCCTTTTCTGGCTCGGTCTTTTTCTCCCCGTCGTTGCCCTCTCTCTTCTCGCTGCCAAAGCTCGCGCCGCCACTCGCTTTCCCCCTCACCCCGTCTTCCTTCGCGACTCAAAAGCATCCACCGCCGCCACCAACCACGGCCGCCGCTTGTGCTCTCTCTCTCTGTCTTGGTCTCTCCGTTGCTCGTGTGCTCCTCCTCTCTCAGGTCGCAAATCACGACCCACTTCCCTCCAGCACGGATCCGCCGCCGCCGCTGCCTCATGGGTGTTGTGGCCCTCGATGTTTTGCTGCTGCCATGGTGGATCCAGCCTTTGCCGCCTCCTCCTCGCGTCGGTGACTGCCACAGCCACGAAAAGAAGCTACCTTCGCCGTTACCGTCACCGTGACCAACCCCTCTATGTGGTGCTTCGAACCGAACATGGGTGGAGCTTTAGAACCGAACCGACCTTCCTCTATGGCGTCAAAACCATACTTGAGGGTAAATCCCTAATACCTTTTTAATTGTTTTATCTTGTGTTTTAATCTAAATATTAATACTAATTTTAATGTTATTGGTAATAATTATTTAATATTAAATTGTTTTGGAAGTTAAACTATAATTTATATTGATTTTAATTATGTTGTTAATGATGATGAATTTAATTGCTTACTTGATTGTGATAACGTCGAATTAAACATTATGTCGAATGACGAGTTTTAAAGAGTATTTGTGAAAAATGTGTTGGATTCCTAAGTAAGTGAGCTGTCGTTTAGCTTAGTGGAATTGTCCCTCGGCTAAACAATACCTCAGTTAATTAGGAACTCGATATAATCGGCATAACATTAATTCGAGTTAAAACTTTGAGCATTAATTTCAAATTGAGGGGAAGTGATTATATGAATGTTATAATTATAACTTGGACCTATTTTTGAACCGAGAACACTTCCTTTTAATTTGAAATTTTTTTAGTGTCAAGTAACATTAGGATGTGATGTTTTGTGAATCGTTATTAAAGCTACTTAATCTCAATCTATTTTGATAATTTTGTTAGTTTTGAAAGTTAACATTTTTGATAAAAGCTATACTACTTTATTGAGAAACTAATGATTCTAATTTATACTCTATTTAACTTCCTTTTGAAACTCATAATCAAATGATTTCGTGATTTATAAACTTGCCGAAATTTGATACCTTAATACTTGTCAATTTTCGAGATATCGAAGTTAATTGTTTTGATTTCCATTTCTAAATTCCTTGAACGTAAGGTTCTAAAGTGTTTGTTTTAAGGAACCTGGAATGGTCTTTTATAACCTCATTGATATTTACTAACTTGTGGGACATCATGAAAAAGATGTTTTCATAATGTTATAAACCTAGTAACTAATTTAATATTGATATTGTTTTAGCGTAATTAAAAAGGATCAACTTATGGTGTAACTGATGTGTTTGGGTCGGTTTGACACACTAAATTGATTATCATTTAATTTATGTAATATGAATAGTCGACGAAGGAGCTTTAGGCCAAGCGCAAGCGATAGCATTGAGCCACGAGTTGTTCAAGCATCATTATACGAAAAGATTGTGTCTAAGGAAAGACAAGGTAAGGAGTGAGTGTTACCTTGATTGTAGGAAATAGTTTCTAGTTAGTATATAGTGATTGCTAAGAATATGTGTTAGTGTGTGATTTATTATTAAATGAAAATTAATAAGTATATTCTAAAGGTGTAAATGATTGTGTGGAAATCATGCTAATAATTGTGATTAGTTGTTGTTGTGTAATTTTATTATGTATGTCTACATGAGAAAGTGAAATATATGCATATATGTGGCTACGTGAGTATGTGAGTTGTTGTGTTGATTATGATATTTGATATTGGAATGAATGTCTCTTTGAAATTACCCTGTATTTTTGGAATTTAAAAGTATGCTGAAATGATAAAATGGAATTAATGAGAATGAGTACAAAGAGATGAAATAAGTGAAATAAATTGTTAAAAGATTTAAAGGAAAAAGAGTGTGTGATCCAGATCTTGTAAGACGTTGTCCTTAGGAGACTGTACGCATAGATCGCGTAAGACGCACATTGTGCGCAGCTGTAAGACGTTGTCCTTAGGAGACTGTACGCAGTTATGGACACACGCACCATATATTAATAATGTTATAATTGGATTGTGCTACTCCAGATCTTGTAAGACGTTGTCCTTAGGAGACTGTACGCATAGATCGCGTAAGACACACATTGTGTGCAGCTGTAAGACGTTGTCCTTAGGAGACTGTACGCAATGATGGACGCACATTCTGATTTTGGGAATCCAGGTCTTGTAAGACGTTGTCCTTATGAGACTGTACGCATAGACCGCGTAATATAAGACACACATTGTGTGCAGCTGTAAGACGTTGTCCTTAGGAGACTGTACGCAATGATGAATCCCCGCGATAAATTCTAAAAAGCTATGTAAAACTCCAAAGAGTATGAGAAAGGAAAATGTGAAATTATGTTATGAGTTGAGAAAGATATCAGATTGTATAAGTTGTAAATGTATGAAATAAAAGAGTTTAAAGAATTATAAAAGATCAGTTTGTGATTGGTATAAATGTGTGTGACTTGGCTGGGTGTGATTTGTTGATATTATGTGAATTATATGACTAAGTGTGTTTGACTTAGTTGATTATTATGTCTAGTTAGAGACTACTTTTCTACTTCTCGTGTAGTGCTCACCTCCTTAATATTTTTCCAGGTGCAGTGTTGAGCTTGCATTATTTTTGGCCTAGCAGGAGTACACTCCACGGAGGAGTGTAAGCTAGTTAGAAGAGAAAGTGTTTTATTTTGTTATCTTTAAATTCATTTTAGTTTTATTGTATTTCATTTGTGTTCGCCCTAAGTTGGTTATATTTTGTTACCAGGGCATGAATATCAAATTATTATGTGTATAAATATTTTCTGAACTGGTCTGGTTGACAGGTTTCTAAAAGTTATTTTTTGGGAAAGTCCGATAAACAGAGGAAACTCTGTCGGATTTTCGTTAAGATTTAAATAAAATTTTCAAGTCCTAATTTTCAAAATCAACTTAATTATTGTAATTAATCTATTTTAATATAAGGGTGTTACACCTTATTTTTATTTTCATATTCATATTGTTGAACCATGGGAATCGTACTTCTGTCTCTCTCCCTTACTACTCCTTCTTGTTATAATTTCTACTTAATTAAATTAAATTATTTCTACTGTCTTATTATTTTGACTAAAAAATGCAAAATACATATATATATATATAATAAAAATAAAAATAATAAATAAAAAAATTTAAAGATTATAAATTATAATTTTGATTGAGTAAGTAAGGAAATACACATTTAATTATAAAAAAAATATGAGGATCATTAATTTTTAAATTCTTATGATTATCTTCAATTCTCTAAATTTTTATGAGAAATTAATGTAATATGTATTAATTTAATGATGATAAAATTTGTGAAATAATAATTTGTAATTAATGAGAGTAAATCATGCATTACATGAAAATGATTTTCATTTACTAGTTTGATATTTTACCAAGATGATAGGACAGAAGAAGTACAAAATCATGGAGGATGGTAATATTTTTTGAAATTCAAAAAAATTTCTTACAATTTTAATTTTTTAGCTTGTTTTGAAAATTTCACAAATGTAAACAATAATCAATAAAAGGCAAATAAGAGAAAAAACAATAAATGTCTCATAGAAAGTAAAATCTAAAAAGTGATTTATAAATAAAACATGAGAATTATCATAAAAAGTGACTAATAAATAAGACCGGATAAAGTATTATACTACCTCCCTTAATATAAGACCATTTTAGAAGAATTCATGTTCACTAGGAAAGTTAGTTAGTACTAGTATTTTAGTAACATTGGAAATGTAAATATTGAATATATTTTTTCAAAACTATCTCTATAATTATTATTGAAACTCTAAAAAAAATGTTGAGTAAATAAAAATGTTTTTGTTAAAAAAAATAAGTAATAAATGTCATTGAAATTGGAATAAAATCTTATAAATAAATAAAAAATTCACAAAGAGATCTTATATGGGTCTTGCTGTAACACCTACACTTTTCTACCCTTAACTACCCATTATTCAAAATAGTGAATTTAAAATTTCCTTTTTAATTATTAAAAATCTCCCGTCAAACTGACGGAGTTTCCTCTATTTTTCGGACTTTCCCAAAAATTATGTTTTTCCTGCAACCTGATAAACACATTCATTTTCAACAACCAGAAGCCAACAAGGCTATCAACAACACATAAACATAAATTTGTGCTACATCGCACAACACGTAACATCAGAATTAAAATAAATTAATTACAACCATATAATCTATAATTCCCTCTAACTAACTTACACTCCACGGAGTGAAGTGTGAACTTGCTCGGCCAATAATCGTGTAAGCTCAAATCTCGGTACCTGTGAAAAAATGGTAAGGAGGTGAGAATTACACATAAAATAGGAATAGCAGTTTCTGATATGACATAATACCCACTAAGCCAAACACATCTAGCACAAATAATGTAGATATTCACAAAATCCAACCATAACATGCTAAATCGCAAATGAATCATTTTTAATCAAGTATTGATTATCGATCTTTATCATATCTCTTTTCAAACTTAACATTATCACTGATTATAGTATTACTTTCCTCCCTTTTTAATGTCTTATACGCATTCTTTAAGTTTTTGAGAAACTATCCTCTTTTCTGATTCGCGCCACATCGCAGTCGGATTCCACACATTTCATCTTTTTGTGAAACTATCCTCCTTTCGTGGACTATTCGATTCGCGCCACATCGCAATCGGATTCCACACATTTCACCTTTTCGTGGACTATCCGATTCGCGCCACATCGCAGTCGAATTCCACACATTTCATCTTTTTGTGAAACGATCCTCTTCGCGTACTAACCGATTCGGGCACATCGCAGTCGGCCCCGGCTCGCATACACTCGCAACCGGGCGCAGGAGGATTAGTTTCAATTGCCCTTTCGCATACTAACCGATTCGCGCACATCGTAGTCGGCCCCGGCTCGCGTACACTCGCAACCGGCCGCAAGGGTTTAGTGTTTATTCTCTTTCGCGTACTAACCGATTCGCGCACATCGCAGTCGGCCCCGGCTCGCGTACACTCGCAACCGGCCGCAAGAGAATAATACATAATCTTTTTCGTGGACTATCCGATTCGCGCCACTTCACAGTCGGATTCCACACATAAATATGTACATTACTCTGGTTGTGGACTATCCGATTCGCGTCACATCGCAGTCGGATTCCACACATTATCATAACTTATTCTTCATTAAATACTTCTCTCAATCCAAATATTTATTCAATTATTTACTCTTTTCTCCTCAATTGTTTATCATTGACTTTCACATTTTTCAAAACATTTTCAACAATAAACCACGTATACACATATTCACAAATGTACCCCTAATCTCAAGTATATATGCACAAATTCACAAGTATGCACATATTCACAAATATACCCCTAATCTCAAATATACACAAATCCACAAGTATGCACATTTTACACATAATATCATCACCAGTAAATTCACATTCCAAAATATTTCAT
The DNA here is from genome assembly GCA_037953625.1 of Crotalaria pallida. Taxonomy (NCBI): domain Eukaryota; kingdom Viridiplantae; phylum Streptophyta; class Magnoliopsida; order Fabales; family Fabaceae; genus Crotalaria; species Crotalaria pallida. The sequence goes on along the minus strand of CM075651.1, from coordinate 91,288,286 downwards.
TAATTTATTATCTTAATTTCTAAGTGCTAATTGTCAACTTTAATAACTACTCTAATGCACAAAATCCCAAAACTGACAACAAACTCTTAGCAAGCACTATATACATACTAGAAACTTATCCATAGAATAAGGTAATACTCACTCCTTACCTTGCGTTTCCTTAAACATGATTCTTTTTGTGTAATGATGTCCAAATGTAGCACGGTTCATTGCTTTCGTTGCGTTGATCCTAAAATCCTTCGTTGTCTAACCAGTTCATACAAATTAAATAGTAATCAGTATAATGCGTTTTACGAAAAAGGACTTTAACTTGAAAATTGAAACAAGTTAATTTCGAAAACATTTAATTAAAATTCATAAATCATAGTCAAAAGAAATTAGGACTATTGTCCCTTCCATAAAATAGTATAGCTTTTTGTTGAAAATACATTTATTTTCAAGACTAACATATTTATCAAAAATACATTAAAATCCAGTAGTTTTAGCTTCAAGTCACAAAATCAAATACGTTACTTGACACTATTAATTCCAAAATAAAAGGAAGTGTTCTCAGTTAAAAAATGAGTCCAAGTTACAATTATAATATTCAAATAATTACACTCCCTTCAATTTGAGATTAATGTTCAACGTTTTGACTCGAATTAACAGTATGTCGTATATCAGGTTCCTAATTAACTGGTGTATTGTTTAGTTCAGGGACAAATCCACCAAACTAAACGATAGCTCACTTACTTAGGAACCCAACACTTTTAACTAAAATACTCTTTAAAACTCATTATTTGACATAACAATTAATCCTATATTATCCCAAATCAGAGTAACTAATTAAAATGATTATAAATAGCAATTTAATTAAAATCAACATAAACTATAGTACTTATTAATTTACAGAACAATTTAATACTTCATAATTATCACCCATAACATCAAAATTAATATTAAAATTAAAACACAACATAGAGCAATTAAAAAGGTATTAGGGATATACCCTCAAATATGGTTTTGAATGTCGGTTCGGTCAACTCGGTTCAAAGCACAACGAAGAGGTTGACCACGGTAACAATGACGGTGACGGTGATACCGGCGTCGGTGACCAGAACGGCCACCGAGCTGGAGCAAGATGCATCCAACAACAAGCACAACACGGCCACAGGAGGCGGATTCCGTCCTTGGCAGCGGCGGCGGTGCTGGCTTCGAAGATCGGCGGCTGGACAGCAGCGGCGAGATACGGTTCAAGGAGGGAAAGAGAAAGATCGCGAACCGGAGAGAGAAAAGAGATGGTGGCGGTGGCAGCGAACGGCACAGCGACTCCAAGGAGGAGGTGAGTCACGAATCGCGGCTGAAGGGAGGACGACGGTCGTGTGAGGGAGGAGAGAGAGAGCCCGAATGGAGAAGGAGAAAGGGACACGTGAGGGAGAGGAAAAACCGGTTTTGGAAGGGAACACCATGGGAGATGGAGTTTAGATAGAACTCATTGTAACACTCCTTGAATATCATCTTACTTTATAAGAAAAGTAAGAAGTTAATGAAAACTTAGACTTGTTATCGTTGGAAAAAGATCTGAAAATAATAATTTTCCCTTCCCTTGAAAATTCCTTTTCACAAACACTTGATTAGTAATGAGGTTGACTAACAAAATCAGAGTTTGCGGAAACATAGTAAAATCATCATATTATACCCCCAAAATATATCAAGTGTAACAAGTCCATTAATACCAAATAAGTATAATTATGAAACTAAAGTCCTCTTATGATACCTTTTTCCAAAATATGTATCATATAAATTCTATTAAAAATAGAAATGTTATAGAGCTGGTCACTGGTCCTTTGTCCAAACATTCATCTGGCCGGATCCTCGATATCTGCACAACGGGTTCACAACCCACATTTTCTACACTCTGCATGCACCTAAGGAACATCTCCCCTTACTGATTCTTGTGCAAGCTAGATGCACGATCAACACCTAATAAGGGCATGGGGGTTAGCTATACATATTCGCATAATCAAATGAGAATAAAACTAACATCCACAAGTCAACATGTAGCAAATCATGATGCATAATCATATGAGCACACCCGGTTAATCATAATAATTCTTTCAATGCAGGTGGCATGATGCATGATTTTCTTCCACAACTGAGGCCTCTAAAAGTCCATCTTGGACGTCCATCCAATACACCCTTGTGTTCCCGGAACACCGACATTCGTTCCCAGAACGTAATGTCGAACCATACTTGGATAATACGCATCACTCCCAGAGTGTGCACCACGTTCCCAGAACGTGTAGCAAACCATACTTGGAATAATAAGCACCACTCCCAGAGTGTGCACCACGTTCCCAGAACGCATAAAAACCAGGTCCCGGACACTGGCCACATATCTATAATGTGTCATCAAGTAGGTTGCATATCAATGTGTTCCCAGAACACTAACATACTTTCCCAGAACGTATAAAACCAGGTCCCAGACACTGGCCACATATCTATAATGTGTCATCAAGTAGGTTATAATTTGGTACTCCCGGAGTACCCTCCTCATATTCCCAGAATATGATAAACGTTCCTACCAACCAAACTTCCATTCTATATGGATGCACAATCATCAAGGTTGGTTTTATCTTTAATTCTATTATTATACCAATGTGTTCCCAGAACACTAACATACGTTCCCAGAACGTATCGCAAACCATACTTGGAATATAATCAAGCACCACTCCCAGAGTGTGCATCACGTTCCCAGAACTTGTCCAAGAAGCCATGTCCCAGACAATGGCCACATTCCCAGAATGTGTCATCAAGTTGGTTGCATCAGTTTAGTACTCCTAGAGTACAGGGTCGTGTACCCCGAACATCACAAACAATCCTTGCCAACCTATTTCATCACCTTTCTCTATGCATGAATCACATACATAATTGCTAAGGTTGGTCTTTCCATTAATTACTGTGATTTAGAAATATTCCAATTTCTCTTTTGAACGATTTATTTGAGGTATAGTCTTTGACACAAAATTCTCTTTTGAAGTATCTCAAGACATGCCCTTAAACATAGATTGGGTAAAACAAAGTCAATGGTATTCAAAAACTTAACTTTTTATTTTTCAGATTCAGGTACTAACCGGTTACTGTTCCAGGCTAACCGGTTAGAATTACAGACCTGAACTGTTTACCATTGTAATTCAGAAAACCCTTTTTCTTGAATTCCCTACCCAATCCATAAACCAGTTTAACAATGTTTATACCTCAAAACCACTGTTTATATCATTCAAAAGTCTAAATCACATTTCATTGTCCAATGAGCATAATTTCCTCTTTAAACTATCTCATTACCTTAAGGTATTAACTCTTTAACTGCAATCTGAACTATAACAGTGAAATCAACTTATTTTCAGATTGTTTTCCATGAAATTAAGGCCTAGATTTGAGTAGGATTTATAAGACCGCAATGCTGATTTTGTAAACTTATTTTCTTTTGCATTTTAACAGGGTCTAACCGGTTACGAATATCGAGTAACCGGTTAGATTATGCAGTCTGACACTAAAACATGAGTTTTAACAAACCATTCTCTTCACTACTCAAATCTAACCAAATTTCAACCTTTAACAGAGTACATATACCTTAAATAAATATGTTTAAACACAGAAACATATCTATCTTGCATGCATTCAATTTGGATACACAAATTGCACATAATTGCACATATTTCACAACTTAATGCATCAATTCACATAATATCCAAGTAAGTCATGAAATCAACATCAACATAGCTTGCATGCATTCAGATAACATTGCTCAACACATCAATTGAGCTCAAATTGGCCTCCAAGCCATTTAACCATTTCAACTTATGCCCTTTGAGTCTCTTGGTGACTCATCCTATATTCTACCACAATTTATTCTCATTCTAGCAAATAGTAAGCTTCCCCCTTACCTTAGGTTTGTGCTTGATCCAAAACATTGCAGAGAGAAAGGCTCCAACATAGATCTCCATTAAATCCACTATATGCAGATAGAGTTGGACAGGGTACCAAAACCAGGGAAATTGACATGCAAAACCCAATTAAGAATTGGGGAAAATAGTCAAATTGAGTTCTCTGCAACATGCACTAGAGGTAGGAATAGATTTGAAACCAAAAGGGTTTGTGTGCTTACCAAAATCGAGCTTCAAAGTCAGCTCCAGAAATCAGAAGCTGAGGTTTGACAGCATCAACACCTCAACTTGGCAAGCTTCGTTCTCTTGATTCAAGGACTCTCAACTCACAATCGTTATATCAATACAAAGCCCTTGATGTGAGCTTTGTAACAGTGTATCACTCATGTTCTAACTCTCAGAAACGAAGGAGAATTTCATAGACGAACTTACAAACCCTAAACAGAGCTTCAACCCTAAATTCAGAGAACCAACCCCAAATCCTTCAGCAATCCAGCCTTTTATAGATGAATTGGAGTAACATGCAAGGCGACACGTCTATCTCCACTCAAGGAAGGAAGGAATCGTGGCAATTTCTGGGTTAAAACGCGTGATTACTCATCAAACGCACTAACCCAGTTTTCTGAGTTCATCGTGTAACCGGTTACACAGCCCTTCTAACCGGTTACATACTGATAAAATTCAAAAATTAATAATTTAATTACTCTTTCTTCAAAAACCTTTTTAATATTGCAATTAGGTCCCAACCCAAGGACTAAATTACAATATTCACATTTTTGTACAAAATAACCTTATAAAAATATATCTCATATTTTTATATAATAAAAATACATAATGTACAAAAACTAAAACCTTCAAAATCAATTATAAAATAATTGTTATAATTAATTTCTTGGTTATTTGGGAGACGAAAATTAGGGGTGTTACACTCATGGTGCCATTGAAGATGAAGGAAAAATCGGAGACGAGGGAATAGGGTGGGGGCCGGCGGCTGCTCCCTTGGAGAAGAAGGGGAGAAATTAGGGTTCCCCCACTTGCTATGCACACACACGTACCACCCTTCTTTTATTTTTATTTTTTTTAAAACATATACTTCCATTCATTTATTTATTTATTTGTTCCCCAAAAGTATTAATAATAAAAATTTAGCATCATATAGCTTCATATAGGAAAACTATAAAGTAAGAAATTAGTTAGATACTGGGAAATAACAAAAATTTATTTAATATTGTATCTTTGTAAAAATCAAAGTAAAGAATAGAAAGTATATTATTGGGTAATTTTTTTCTAAATGAATCTACTTAAAAATACAATTAAAGGTACTTTCGTAATTAACATAATGCATTTTAGGAAAATACCCAACACCTAAACGATGAACTTCGAGAAACAATTATTTAATTCGGTAAAACTTATAATTATATTAGGGATTAAAATTAGGGATGTTACACTTGCTAATTGATTACTAATAGAAGAAAAATAATTATAAGTTCACATTTACACCTATCTCAAAAATTTCAAAAGATACATTTTACAATGCATTTTTATTACATTAAGGTCTTTAAATAGGTCTTTTAGAGCAATTGATATCATTTGTCATCTTATATTAAGAGACGAGGGAGTATTAGATTTTACCATGTGCTACGCACAAGTTATTAAAAACTTTAGGCAAAATTCATGTTTTGATCCTCTAAGTTATTTTCTTTTTTAAGTTTCGTTCTTTAAAAAAAAATTCAATTTCGTCCTAAAAGTTTTTTGTTTCAAGTGGATCTTAAAATCTATTTTTTCATGGAAATTTTTTTTTTAAAGTGATGAATATGTTTTTATAGATCTTTTCACTAAGAACTTAATGATATTAAAATTGTGAATTTTGATTGAGAATTGAGAGAGTTATGAAAAAATCTTTTAAAACAAAATTGAAAGAAAAAAATTAAAGGATAAAACTGAAAAACGAAAATAATTTAGTAGACCAAAATATGGATTTCAACAAAAGTTTATTACATTAATCTTTATTATATTTGATATATATTCATTGTCGACTTTATAATATTTAATTTATAATGCATTTAATATTTATTTATTTATTTTTGATGAAAGCATTTAATATTTATTTATGATAATTACTATATGGGATATTATTTTTATTATAGATTTTTTTTGGACAGGGGAGGGGAAATTAATACGTCTGATGATGGCATTCAAAGATTGAATCTAAGATTTTAAACATCCAAATTTTAAAAGTTTAATACTTCCTCCATCCCAAATTATAAGACCCTTTGAGAGATTTTGCGTCCATTAAGAAAGTTGATTAATTTAGTTAATTCTATTGGAAATGTGAATTTTTAATGTGTATTTTCAAAATTAGTCATATTAATATTATTGGGAATCTAAAAAATGTTAAATAAATAAGGATGTTTATGAAAAAAAATATAATAATTAATGATCATTGAAAATATGGACAAAATAAAAACATTAAAATAGTCTTATAATTAGGACAAAGCGAGTATATGATTATGGGAGTGCAGGAATTTGACATTATATGTGACGTGACATTTCTAATGAGCAACATTTAATTAAAGAATCTATATTCACATTTTTTTTATATAATAATATTCACATCTTTTATAATTAAAGAAAAGCTGAATTTTGTTAAAAAAAAACGTCATTATTTAAAAATAATCCTTCCAGAAGATTGAATGAAAACAACTATGTAAAATTATGAAAATAAAATTAGTCTACACTATTTGGTATCCCTCCCATACTCATAGTCGTTGGTTGCTACAAGTCATTTTTAGTTAAGTTTGATATATTTATTGACTAGAATTAGATAAAAAAAAATTATTTAAAACACTGCGATGACCCATGTTATTTAAAACACGATAGAAATAAGATTCAAATTCTCTAATTTGTATCTAGCAAAACTCTTGTTGAGTAAAGGAAAAACATGACATATTGTGACTAGTTCAATAAAGAAAAATAATAATAAAGAACTATATGTTATGAACAATTTGTATTTATCTAATAAGTGGATGACTCTATCATATTTTGAGTTTATCCCTAATTTATGTTTATCTTTACTTGAAACAAATTCATAATAGGGTTTTCTCTTTTACTATATAATAGGACTCATGAGTATTGTAAAATTTGTCCCAAGGAGTGAAATACAATTTTTCTCTGCTTCTCTCTTCTCCCTCAGTTTCTCTCTTCTTATTTTCATTAATTCATAACACGTTATCAGCACAATCGTTCTTTGCTTCTAAAGATGTGTTGAAGCTAATACATCAAAGGGTATTGAAGCAAGGTAAACTTTAATATTATTAATGTTTAATTTATTTATTTATTTTCCTTCTTTTGATATATAATATATTGATCCCAAAGTATCAATATTATATGAATATGAACATTTTACAAGAGATGCAAGTTCTTGAGAATTAAACCATTTATCATGTCCATTGAAGAAAAAAAAAGGAGATTCATGAATAACTTAAAAAAAAAGGAAAAAAAAAGCCGATGTATACATAAACAAATTTTATAGTTCCAAAAAAAAAAAAAGAGGAGAACTCATGGGCGGGTCTTGAAACTCAGTGATTAGCAATGCAACATTGTTGAGTTTCGATCAGTTCTCAACAATAGTTTAATGATGTGATTGACAAATAAATTTGCTTGTGATAGATGAGATAGATAAATATTACGGGGAATTAGACTTGTAATCTTATCTGTGTAAGCTAATCTCTTTGACAACAATCCTTATGACCTTGTCAAATTTGAAACATTGTGAGGTTTTGGCGAATAATGACTTCAGTCACATTTAAGGAGGATACGCCAGAATCGATGCAAACAAGGCAAAAACAATTTATAGCTCTGCAGTAATCGTAGTATATAAATATATATATATATATATATATAATGTTTGCATTTTATAATCAATATGCCAAGCACTTGATATATTAGTAACAACAATCACTGTAAGTCACGAGTTCAAAACTGATCCTTGCATTCTATTTTATATATTTTCCAAAGAATGATTGAAAAAATAAAATAGAAAAATTTGTATCAGATGGAATTTGAACCCATACTGACACTTATCATGCATTGTGAAATTCCTACCATTTGGGTAATTGGGATCCCACGAATCATTTCAATGGCACCGATCATTGGGGTGTTGTGCCTTTATTGATAAAATCAATATGCGATATATCATTTTATTAAATTGGGTAATTTCACTATTATATCAACAAGTTCTAATTTTACTACAAATTTTTATTTGGTAGTGATAGTTATTATTTGATGTATCAATGATATTGCTAACGTGCCATAAATTATTAGTTTTAAATATTAGCACGTTTATTTTTATGAAACAAAGACAGTCAAACAAGTATGATTTTACTTTAAAAAAAAATAATTTTCTTTATTTTGCCTTATATATTTAATTGTGTTTCTTGTCAATTATTATTGAACGTTATGTTGAAACATGAAAATATTAATGTTTTTCATGAAGTAAATTAATATGATTTATATATTTTATCATTAACAATTTGACATTAAAGTAGATCTTTATTTGATTTAATTTTTTTGTTATTGTTCCCTAATGATCTCCCTATGAGTTGTTTTGAAAATTATATAAGGAAGATTATGCTTCATCAAGTTGACTCATATCTTATGTCGGTTTCTATTTTCTTGGCTCTACACACATGTTGAGTAGTACATTTTTCGAGGTTAGTTACAAAATTTTATAGCTATTGTCATATTAAGAATATGCATAAGTGGAGAAATTTATCCTCAACGAGTACATGAGCCTTTTCGTTTTGTTTTTCAATATGGAATTATAAGAATGTGATAATCTCACAACATGAAATTTATGTACTACTTTATTGGCATGTTTAAAAAAAAAAATATTAGTGATGAAAAATTCTAATATTTTTCTATTGAAAATGATTACTGCCAATATGATAAAGAGAAGAATTTGTCAATATAATTATGAATATACTTGTGCATTTGTTTATACCATTGAGTGACGTCAATACTTGTGTGAATATGATATTATTGAATGGTATTGATCACATATTTTTTTTTGGAGATATTTGATGCTTGTTAGTTTTAGCAAGTAAAACTATGCATGATTTCATATGATTTTGTTTTGAATTCTATTTTTAATAAAAATATTTTTGTGATATTTCCAAAAATTAAGTCTCCACTTAAATATACTATTTTTGAAAAGTATTTAAAAATAATAATAATTTAATAACATGGGTTAGACATATAAATTGGTTATTGAAAATATGTGGTTCTTTTGTGAGAAATTTATTAATTTTTATTTTTTTTATTCTCATTATTGAAATAATTAGATTCGAATGTACGAACCACATAAATAATTGATCACATGTATACATAATATATTTTTATAACAAAATTTTACGGATAAAAAAAAATAATTAAAATAGCATATCCTAATTTTTTTATTGGGGTTAGCAATGTGTTATAATGTAGTGGATCACGAATAAATATACCAAATTTCAAATGTATATGTAAAATTTTATTTTCAAAATAGTTAAGTATATTTTATCAAAATTCGTGTACGATCATAATTTAGAGCTCTAAAAGAGTTGTTATCCAGAGGTATTGGAAAATTTTCCAGTTTACACGCATATAGTACAATTGAAATGCCTCATATCATAAAACCAAAAGTTTATAAACTTGAAGGTTATAAATTATAATATAATTTTTTTTGTTTGACTTGACTTGTAACATCCCTCATTTTTTAAAAAGGATAAATAATTATTTTATTAATGAAGAATATTTTTAAGAAAAGTATTTTGAAAATAAGCATAAGGAAATATATTTTGAAAATAAAATAGCTTTGGCAAAGAAAGATTTAAATGAAATATGTAAAAAAGTGATATTTTGGTAAAATATCATGTAAAGATTGGACTGTATCTTCTTCGTTAACCGTTGGATCATACTCAAATGTTTAGACAAAGTTTCTAATGATTTTATCTTGACATCTGACGGTGGAAATTTTGTTTTAAGAAGTAAATCTTTTTAAATTAATTTTTGAGCAAAGAAGTGTATTATATTTGAATTTATGGATTTTAGCAGTGGCTAACCGGTTAGTAAAGCCAGTAACCGGTTAGTGCGTCTGAATCTGCAGAAAATTAAGTCGGTTTAGCTCGAAATCTCGAGCTAAAAACATGGTTTCTCTTCCCTTAAGCCACATAATGTAACACCTACAATTAATTACCCTGAAATACCCTTAGTAAAATATAGGATTTGAAAATTTCATTTTAACTTATAAAAATCTTCCGTCAATCGGACGGAGTTTCGTTTGATTTTAGGACTTTCCCAAAATTCTGGTTTCCCTGTATCCTGATAAACATTAATATTTTCAAATTCCAGAAAGCCAACAGGGCTATATACATATATCACAGCTTGTGCAATTTCGTGCACACATCAGAATAGCAAAGTATAAAACATCAGAGTTTCAGCAGTTATATAAACAAGTTATGGAAAATAGTCATTTCCCCAAAATAAGACTCCTACCCAAAAGGAGTCGTTCTGGGCCCCCAAAAACTATGTACAATATACACAACAAAAATGAATCAAATCACATCATCGGGCCCAGGACATTCCCATGTCCTACATATGTAAGTAACCTACTCTCCCTGTGAGGGAGAGTACTCCTGCTCGGCCTGATCAAGTGCAAACCCTTCCTCAGTACCTGTGGAAATAGTAAGGAGTGAGTATTACACATAAAATGGGGAAGCAGTTTCCAGTTATGACATAATGCTATACCAAGCCAAACACATTTAACAATTCGATCACAAGATAATAAAACTCAACATATCACAATTCGTTGTCACAATAACCATTGGTTTCTCACAACAATCTTACCTCTTCATTTTTATACACTATTTTCATCAAGTCTTTTAATCTCTTTTCATACTCCATATCCACATTTCACTTTCAGTGTGTTCCAGTCACGACTTTACTGCGTTTGCACCCAATGCGCGATCACGTCTTACCACGTCTGGACAACACTCCCGATTACAACCGGTTTGCATCACTAGGAATTTAATGCTCCTGCCAGGCATTTGGCACACCCAAGGGTCTCTCGCTCAACCGGGACTTTCACACCCAAAAGGCTTCACCCTGTCAAGTTATGCTATCACAATTTCCACATATCATTTTATGTTCCAATTATTTGAATTCATTCACTTTTTCACATTCTCAACACATTTTATATCATTTATTTCGGCAGTGAATTAAGTCTTGGTGCATTGACGCCTAACAGGGAATTTGGATCTAATGGGAATTTAGCCTGGTGAGCACTTGGCCCTTGGGAATTTGGTACACCCGGCAGGGGCACCTAGTCTGTCAATGCACCGATACTCAATTCACTGCACTTTACATTATCATTCAATTCATATTTGATTTCCATTCTTTGCCTTGGTTTTAAATAAAATCATATCTCAATCATTTAGCAAAATAAACACTTAAATTATAAACATCACCAAGTCACAAGCTTATATACCAAATATTAAAAATGAAGCATATCATCAAGCATATCATCATCTAATTATTTTCCCTGTCATAAGCTCTAGTTATTAACTACCCTATGGTGCAATATACTAACTAACAATTAATACTTAGTACCCATTATATGCATATCGTAAACTAATCCCCAGAGTACGGTAATACTCACTAATACCCACTCCTTACCTCAAAATAGCTAGAAGTAAGGAAACCTTTGTGTGCCCTAGCTCAAAACCTTGGGACTTTGAATTTCCTAAGCCTTGCTTGCCACCTCAACAAGGATATAATCAAGTGATGATAAACAACTCTATTTGGGGGAGTACAAGATGGTTGATTTTTTCCCTTCTCTTGGTCTTGATTTGAAGGCATGAAATTGAGACTCTACTGTTGGAAACCAACAAGCGGGCTTAGCAATTACTAGAGGGGGGGTGAATAGTAATATGGAAGCAATAATGACTAATTTTTGGTGCAATTAAAAGATAATTGATCAAAAGCTTGTTTTTCTGAAACTGGGCAATTTACTCGAGTGAATTTAAAAACACTCGCGTGTTTTTCAGAAAACCTGAAAAACACTCGCGTGAAAATGAATAACACTCGAGTGAAATTCCACGAAATACTCGAGTGAATTGTAAAACACTCGAGTGTTTTATGCAGATCATAAAGGAGCAGTTTCAGAGAAATTTAGCAAAATGATTCAATTTCAAAAAGACTAATCCAGGGCAGATATAAATCAAAGTAGAGGGCAATTAAACTAAGTTAAAACAAGTTGAAAACAAGTTAATTGCAACCAATTGCTACTAGAATTATAAAAGCCCCTTTCTAGAGAACTTAGGGTTTGATTTTACTTGAAAACTAAGAAAGCTATAAAAGAGAGAGACAACACCAATTTTATCCTGGTTCACACTCAATATAGAGTGCTAATCCAGTCCCCCTAATCAACTTAGGAGTTTCTACTAGTAATCAAATTGTTAGAAATTACAAGGATAAATTGAGATTCCTCACTCAATCCTAACCCTTTTCAAGAGTGTACCAAACTCTTGAAATTTCTACCCCAACTTGATTTGGTGATGAAGAGTCCCTTCTTCTTAAGCTCCTTGGAACCTCCAAGAGCCCACCAAGCTAAGAATCCTCTTAGTCTTTGTGCTTGAGAACCTCCCAAGGCTTGAGAACTTGGATACCTCACCAAGATTTTCTAAACAAGCTAAAGTGTTTAAGTGTTTGAGAATTTTACAACAAATAATTCTCTTACAAATGAAGCACACTCTCTTAACTCACTAAGACAAATAATAAAGATGAATGCATGGTTGAGTTTAGAGAGAGAAAATGATTTTAACACTTGAGAGAGAGAGAATCAATCATAGAATGTAAGCTTCTTCACTTGGATAATGGCCACTATTCAGAATATAAGTGAGGGGACAAAAGGGGAGGAAAAACCAAGTTATCCTTGCTTTTTGTCCTCTTATAACGTTTAAAAAATTTGCTGACAGGCCTAAATCACTCGAGTATTTTTGGAAACACTCGAGTGTTTTTGGTCAACTCTGATAGTGTTGCCTTTTTACTTTATCCAACGACTATATTACTGAAAATTCATAAATCACTCGAGTGAATTGAGAATCACTCGAGTGAATTGGTCAATGTTGGAAAAATTAAGTTTTCTAACATTGTTTTCAATTCTCTTCTCAAGTCTGATTGGTTTTAATCTCAACCTTTCATGCATGAATATTATTTGACCTTATGTGAGAATAAAAGCGTAAACTACCCACTCTCATAAATAAAATACATTAAGAATAAATGAGAATGAATAATTAAACTAAGCACTTGATCTTCTTTAATGTTGGGCTTGCATTCTTCAAATTAAGTCCATAATTTAATTACATTGTCATCATCAAAATTAATCCACCTTAATCGGAGACTTGATTTTACAATCTCCCCCTTTTTGATGATGACAAAATAATTAAACCTCTAGCACTTGAGAGCTCCCCATCAATCTAGGAACCTTTTTAACCTGTACAATCCATAAAATGCCAAGCACAACGTAATACAATAATAATCATAATCAAGTGCTCATTGGTATCAGAGTAAGAGCATATATCATCAGAGTGTAAACAAGAAAGCGGAAAAAAAATATGCTCTTTTCTCTTTAATCTCCTTTCTCCCCCTTTTTGTCATGATAAAAAAAATAACATTTTGGAAACAAAGGTGGAGAATGAAGGATACCAATAAGAAAACTGTCCCTTAAGAGTAAATAAGAAGCAAAATATGACTATGAAGCAATAAAAAAAACTTTAAAGAACATGAAAACCATGAAGAAAACATGATTAATGCATAAATATCATAAATCCATCATTCCACACACCATCCATAGAGCATGAAACATGAGTTTTAAACAAAGTACACCCAACTCCAAAAACAGCAAAATACTCAAAAGTTTCAACATAGCTACAAATAAAGTCATAGACATAAAAAGTAGTGCAAAGGAACATCATGGACTCAAGAGGGTGGTGGCTGCTGATCATCATCACGATGATAGGGCTGGAATCTCCCAAGAGCTGACAGAATCTGACTAAGATCGGAGCGCACATGTCCAAAGTTCGCATCCACACTAGCAGAATGGGCATCAAGCCTACCATGAAGAGCTGAGTGTTGGATGTCCATATGAGTCCTCATATCAAACATAGTTGCACGCTGCTCTTGAAGTTGATTGTCAATAGCATCCAAGCGCCCATCAATGCGATCAACTCTCCCAGTCATATAGGTCCTAAAGTCCTGAGCCTCATGAGCCAATGAGGCTAACCTCCCATCAAAACCATCCATGCGCTCATCCATATATACCCTGTGCTCTGCAAATGTGGTGTGCCAGGACCCCGGCATATCAAAGTTGATCCCATCAGTAGGATCATCCTGGGGTACTCCACTACTCTCTCCTGCCTGCTGATCAAAAGTGGCCTGCTCCTCCTCCAACTGCTGAGGGTCAACGCCTAGCTGATCTGCAGCCTGCTGAACATTGCCCTGACCTCTCAGAGCAGCTGCCTCATCAAAGTACATACATCGATCACCGAAGTACTCGATGTCCATCTTACCCAAAGAATTATCAGAAAAGGCATGGATTTTTGCAGGAAGACGAACGACAGGCTCCTTTTCCGAAATAGGAATCTCAAAGTGCTGAAGGAGCCTGCAGACATGCATCGGGTAAGGTAGGTTTTGCTTAGGTTTGGAGTCGGAGGCTTGTTTCATTCTAGCAAGGATAATGGAGGCCCAATTCAAGACATTTCCATTAAGAATGGCATCCATAACACGAAGCTCAATTTGAATTGGGCGGGAATAGTTTGGAGATGTTTGGGGCAACAGGATATGACAAATAAGATAGTGGAGGACTCTATTGTTGGCAGTCATTTGGTTTGCTTTCTTCTCGCTCTTGAGATATACACGATCGGGGCGGAGCAAGTTTCGAAAAATTGGGTCAACATCTCCTTTAGAGGCGCCCTCGCCCGATCGTGACAACCCAAAGACTTGGAATAAAGCCCTAGGGGTAACCTCAAATCGTTGTCCTAACACAGAGGTCTCATATGAGTCTCCATTTTGCCTAAAGTTTGAATAAAATTGCCTAACTAACCTAATGTAGATAGGGCCATTATATGATAGGAAACCCATGAGTTTTTGAGTTTTAAGGGCATTGACAAAGGGGAATCCTCTACTAAGGAGATAAGCTTCACTTACCCAAGATTGTGTTGCATAATCATTGGAAGCAAATTTTATTTCCCTTTCAATGCAATTTGCCCTTTGATAGAAATCATCTTCCTCCTCTTCAATTGGTTGAGGTTCCTCGATCCTTGGCTTTTTCCCTTTTCTTCTATTGTCCGAAGATGAAGCCATTTGCACTTATAAGTGAAAAACTAGAAGAAATTTTGAGAAATTGGGGTTTTGGGGAGTTAGGGTTTTGGAAGGGGAATGATGAATTTGATGCTTAAAAACTTGAATTTGATGTGAAATAGGAGTAGAAATGAGTTTAGAAGATGAAATAGAGTTGAAATATGAAAGAAATTTTGGTTTTTGGTGAAATTTGTGAAGATGGAGGTGAGAGAGCAGAGAAAAAACGCGAGTAGAGAGAGAGAGGTTCGAGTAAAATGAAAAGAAAATCGCAGCAGTAGGCTATATCTGAGGAAATTACTCGAGTGAATTTTAAATCACTCGCGTGTTTTTCAGAAATTCTGAAGAACACTCGCGTGAAATATAATTCACTCGCGTGTTGGCCGAAAGATAGATTTTCAGAAACTTTGAATTCACTCGAGTGAAATGGGATTCACTCGAGTGTTGGCCCAAAAGACTCGAGTCTTTTCAAAAAGACTCGCGTATTTTCCATCAGACATGCTCAAAAACTTTTTCAATTAAAACTGATTTAATTTTGAATTAAAATCACTCGAGTGATTTTATAAACACTCGAGTGTTTTTATCAGTTATGCTGAAAATCACAGTTTTAAAACATAAAACACAAAATTCACCACATTTAATGAAAACAACAGATAGGAAACTTAATCACACACAATTAAAGACATAAATTCATAACATCTCAAGGTAATTTCAAACAAGTATCATCACACACTAAATTTAGACATACTTGGTGATTTTCAAATGGCACAAATCAATTAGTTTATACTTGACTCCTCTAAAATACCAAGTTCCCTTCTTATATGATAGAAGGTATCCCTTGGCAATGGTTTTGTAAAAATGTCCGCTAATTGACTTGTGGTACTTACAAATTCAATTGTGCAATCACCCTTTTGAACATGATCCCTTAGGAAATGATGTCTAATTTCAATGTGTTTAGTCCTTGAGTGATATACCGAATTCTTAGTTAGATTGATGGCACTCGTGTTATCGCATTTTAATGGGACACTTTCTAATTTTAAACCAAAATCCGATAATTGTTGTTTCATCCACAAGAGTTGAGCACAACAACTACCGGCGGCGATATATTCCGCTTCGGCGGTGGAAAGAGCAACACAAGCTTGCTTTTTAGAAAACCATGACACTAATGAACTTCCCAATAAATGACAAGTACCACTAGTGCTTTTGCGATCAAGCTTGCATCCCGCAAAGTCGGAATCCGAATAACCAACTAAACTAAGACTAGCATCCCTAGGATACCATAATCCGGTGTTAATTGTTCCTTTAAGATATTTAAAAATATGTTTAACTGCGGATAGGTGTGATTCTTTAGGATTTGCTTGAAAACGGGCACACATGCATACACTAAACATAATATCCGGTCTAGATGCGGTAAGATATAGAAGACTACCTATCATGCCCCTATATTTACTAACATCAACCGGTTTACCTATGTCATCCTTGTCTAGGTAGCATGTTGTGCTCATGGGAGTGTATGCTTCTTTGCATTTGTCCATTCCGAATTTTCCAAGGAGCTCCTTGCAATATTTTCCTTGATGCACAAAAATCCCCTCCTTGACTTGCTTGATTTGAAGTCCTAGGAAGAACTTGAGCTCCCCCATCATGGACATTTCAAATTCCTTTTTCATCAAATTAGAGAACTTTCTACACAAGGACATGTTAGTGGCACCAAAGATAATATCATCTACATATATTTGCACTAACAAAATGTCCTCTTTGGTTTTGTAGATGAATAGTGTATTATCAACCTTTCCCCTTTGAAAGCCATTTTCTAATAGAAAGGTACTTAATAGATCATACCAAGCTCTAGGAGCTTGTTTTAATCCATAAAGTGCCTTTTTCAACTTGTAAACATGGTTTGGAAACTCATGACTTTCAAAAACGGGTGGTTGCTTAACATACACTTCTTCATTTATGAAACCATTCAAGAAAGCACTCTTGACATCCATTTGATAAAGAGTAAAATTCATAATTGATGCAAAGGCAAGCAAGATTCGGATTGCCTCAAGACGTGCGACCGGAGCAAATGTCTCATCATAATCAACACCTTCCTCTTGGTTGTACCATTGGGCAACAAGTCTCGCTTTGTTTCTTATAATCAAACCGGATTCATCAAGTTTATTTCTATAAATCCATTTTAAACCAATTATGGTATGATCATCAGGTATAGGCACTAATTCCCAAACATCATTTCTAACAAATTGATTTAGCTCTTCTTGCATGGCCATAACCCAATGTTCATCCATAATTGCTTCCTTAATTGAATTTGGTTCGATTTGAGAATCAAAGGAAACAAAATGACAAATGTTTTGAATTGACCTACGAGTTAATACTCCCTTTGAAAGATCTCCTATGACATTGTCAATAGGGTGAGCTTTCACCGTTTTCCAAGCCGGATCAAGTTCATCTTTGACTTCTCCTTCATCCTTTGATTTTTCCATCTCTTTGTCAACATTTGAAATCTCAAGTCCATCATCACTACCCTCACATAAAACACTATCTTCTTTCGAAGACTCATTAAAAACAACATGGATTGATTCTTCAATAGTCATAGTTCGTTTATTATAAACTCTAAAAGCTTTACTATGAGAAGAGTAACCCAAAAATATTCCCTCATCCGATTTAGAATCAAATTTTCCAAGTTGATCTTTTCCATTGTTTAAAATGTACACTTTGCATCCAAAAACATGGAAATGGGATATATTGGGTTTTCTACCTTAGTAAAGCTCATAGGGGGTTTTCTTTATCATGGGCCTAATTAAAATTCTATTCATTACATAACAAGCCGTATTAACGGCATCGGCCCAAAAGTATTGAGGTACTTGAGAATCGTTTAACATGGTTCTAGCAAGTTCCTCTAGCACCCTATTTTTCCTCTCAACAAATCCATTTTGTTGTGGAGTTCTAGGTGTCGAATATTGGTGCTCAATTCCATGCTTATCACAAAATCTATCAAATTTATAGTTTTCAAATTCACCTCCATGGTCGGTTCAAATTATAATCACTTTTTGGTTTACTTGGTTTTGTGCAAGCTTAATATGGCGTTTAAAAAACTTGTAGGCCTCACTCTTAGCACTTAAAAATAATGTCCATGTAAATCTTGAAAAATCATCAACAATCACCAAGGCATAGTAGTTGCCACCAAAGCTTTTTACTTGAGAAGGTCCAAACAAGTCCATATGAAGCATTTCCAATGGTCTTGTTGTGGACACATCATTTTTGGAACCAAAATGATTTTTAGTTTGTTTGCACTTCTTGCAAGGAGTGCAATCACCTTTAATTTGAAAATTGAGCTTTGGTAAACCAACTACTAAGTCTTTGGATTGAAGTTTCTTAAGTTGATTTACATTAATGTGAGCGGTCCTACGATGCCATAACCAAGTATCACTTTCTTTGCTAATTAAACATTTTGAAACTAAAGAAGTGATATTATTCAATTCAACCATGTAAGTGTTATTAGACCTTTTTCCAACAAATTTGATAGATTCATCTTTGTCACTTTTTATGAGACAATGAGTAGAGGTAAATAATACATGGTTACCAATATCACATAATTAACTAATTCTCAAAAGATTATGTTCTAATCCTTGAACATAAAGTACATTATCAATAACCAAGTTGGAAGAATTACCAATTTTACCTATACCAAGTATTTTGCCTTTGTTGTTGTCTTCATATGTGACATATCCCTTTTCCTTAGGAGTAAGCTCAATGAAGTGTCGCTTATCTCCCGTCATGTGCCTAGAACATCCACTATCAAGTATCCAAAGTTGCTTTCCGGTTCTAAGGCACACCTACAAGACACAATCACTTGCTCATTTTGGGTACCCAAATTATGTTGGGTCCCTTTTTGTTAGTCTTGGATGATTCTTTCTTCTTAATCCAAACATAAGTACCATTTTGAATTCCAAAATTTTTGATATGGCACTTATTGTTTGTATGTCCAAATTTTCCACAATAAAAGCAAGTTGGTTTCTTTGTAAAATCAATTTTTGAGAATGAACCAACCTCTTTATTTTTCTTTTTCTTGTGGACATATCCTAGACCGGTTTTGTTTGAATTGTGTCTAAGAGAACCAATTAACCGATCTAGGTTTCTATCACTTTTGTCAAAAGTGTTGAGTTTGATTTTCAAATCATTAACTTCGTTTTCAAGCACACAACACTTTTCACAATGAGTGATGGTATATGATTGATTTGCATTCTCACAAACATGACTAGAGTTAGCAAGTTCCAAGGATGCATTTTGGAGTTTCAAATCATTAATAGATTTTTCTAATTCATTGATTTCCTTTTGATACTCCAAAAGCTTCTTTCCTTTTTCTTTGTTAACTTTAGCAAGTCTTTCAAATTGAGTGAGCATTTCATTATATTCATTTAGCAAATCATCATAAGAAATAGTATGAGAGGAGGTGTAAGAATAGTTAGATGATACCTCATCCTCACTCTCATTGTCATTTATTTCACTACTTGAGGAGGCTTCATTGTCATTCTTGGCCATGAGGCATAGCTTGGCTTCCTCATCATCCGAACTACTTGAGGATGACTTGGAATCCTTTTCCGGTTCATCCCAAACAATGTAAGCTCTTTTCCCCTTGCCATCTTGAGTCTTCTTCTCATTCTTTCTCAAGTAGGTGGGACATTCCATTCTTATGTGT
The DNA here is from genome assembly GCA_037953625.1 of Crotalaria pallida. Classification (NCBI taxonomy): domain Eukaryota; kingdom Viridiplantae; phylum Streptophyta; class Magnoliopsida; order Fabales; family Fabaceae; genus Crotalaria; species Crotalaria pallida. Next base: position 91,268,270 of record CM075651.1, on the reverse strand, counting down.
CCTATCCCACCACACTCATGACATTTCACAATTTCACTTGAGCTTTTGTTTCTTGGCTTGCTATCCTTGATTCTTTTGTCTTGAGGTCTCTTGTCCTTAGAGAATGATGAACTACCCTTTTTGCCCTTGAGGAATTTGTTGAACCTCTTGGCAAATAAACTAATGTCTTCCTCATTTAGAGCACGATCGGAGCCTTCACTTGAAGATTCATCTTCATCCTCTTTTGACATTTTGGTTGAGGCTTTTAGAGAGATGCTCTTCTTTTTCTTGTCCGAATCTTCATTTAAGTGAAGTCTTGATAGTTCCATCTCATGTTCTTGGAGCTTCCCAAACAAGGTGGTCAAGTCCATAGATTTTACATCCTTAGCTTCCTTGATGGCGGTCACCTTAGGTTGCCATCTCCTATCAAGACATCTCAAGACTTTGTTAGTAGTTTCACCATCTCTAAATTCCTTTCCTAAGCCAATCAATTGGTTAACGATATGTGTGAACCTTGTTTGCATATCATTGATAGACTCATTAGGGAACATATGAAAGAGCTCATATTCATGAGTTAAAGAATTTAATTTTGAGTCTCTAACTTCACTAGTTCCATCATGAGTAATTTGCAAGGTATCCCACATTTCTTTAGCCGATTGGCATTGTGATATCCTATGAAATTCATTTTTGGACAAGGCGGAGAAGATGATATTTTTAGCTTTTAAATCATATGAAACTTTCTTTTTATCATCTTCATTCCAACTTGTCCTAGGAATAACAATGGCTTCACCATTAACCACTCTTCTAGGAATATAAGGACCTTTTTCAATTGCATCCCAAATATCGGTGTCTATTGCTTCTACAAAGACTCTCATCCTAACCTTCCAATAAGTATAATCTTCACCATTCAAGAATGGAGGTTGGTTAAGAGACATAGACCCTTCATGTTGATTGCTAGAGCCCATTGTTTCCAAAAGGATCTTTTTCGAAAAAACTTTTACGCTCGATCTTTCGACCGAGCTCTGATACCACTTGTTGGAAACCAACAAGCGAGCTTAGCAATTACTAGAGGGGGTGAATAGTAATATGGAAGCAACAGTGACTAATTTTTGGTGCAATTAAAAGAAAATTGATCAAAAGCTTGTTTTTCTGAAACTGGGCAATTTACTCGAGTGAATTTAAAAACACTCGCGTGTTTTTCAGAAAACCTGAAAAACACTCGCGTGAAAATGAAGAACACTCGAGTGAAATTCCACGAAATACTCGAGTGAATTGTAAAACACTCGAGTTTTTATGCAGATCAAAAAGGAGCAGTTTCAGAGAAATTTAGCAAAATGATTCAATTTCAAAAAGACTAATCCAGGGCAGATATAAATCAAAGTAGAGGGCAATTAAACTAAGTTAAAACAAGTTGAAAACAAGTTAATTGCAACCAATTGCTACTAGAATTATAAAAGCCCCTTTCTAGAGAACTTAGGGTTTGGTTTTACTTGAAAACTAAGAAAGCTATAAAAGAGAGAGACAACACCAATTTTATCCTGGTTCACACTCAATATAGAGTGCTAATCCAGTCCCCCTAATCAACTTAGGAGTTTCTACTAGTAATCAAATTGTTAGAAATTACAAGGATAAATTGAGATTCCTCACTCAATCCTAACCCTTTTCAAGAGTGTACCAAACTCTTGAAATTTCTACCCCAACTTGATTTGGTGATGAAGAGTCCCTTCTTCTTAAGCTCCTTGGAACCTCCAAGAGCCCACCAAGCTAAGAATCCTCTTAGTCTTTGTGCTTGAGAACCTCCCAAGGCTTGAGAACTTGGATACCTCACCAAGTACTTGGATACCTCACCAAGATTTTCTAAACAAGCTAAAGTGTTTAAGTGTTTGAGAATTTTACAACAAATAATTCTCTTACAAATGAAGCACACTCTCTTAACTCACTAAGACAAATAATAAAGATGAATGCATGGTTGAGTTTAGAGAGAGAAAATGATTTTAACACTTGAGAGAGAGAGAATCAATCATAGAATGTAAGCTTCTTCACTTGGATAATGGCCACTATTCAGAATATAAGCGAGGGGACAAAAGGGGAGGAAAAACCAAGTTATCCTTGCTTTTTGTCCTCTTCTAACGTTTAAAAAATTTGCTGACAGGCCTAAATCACTCGAGTATTTTTGGAAACACTCGAGTGTTTTTGGTCAACTCTGATAGTGTTGCCTTTTTACTTTATCCAACGACTATATTACTGAAAATTCATAAATCACTCGAGTGAATTGAGAATCACTCGAGTGAATTGGTCAATGTTGGAAAAATTAAGTTTTCTAACATTGTTTTCAATTCTCTTCTCAAGTCTGATTGGTTTTAATCTCAACCTTTCATGCATGAATATTATTTGACCTTATGTGAGAATAAAAACCTAAACTACCCACTCTCATAAATAAAATACATTAGGAATAAATGAGAATGAATAATTAAACTAAGCACTTGATCTTCTTTAATGTTGGGCTTGCATTATTCAAATTAAGTCCATAATTTAATTACATTGTCATCATCAAAATTAATCCACCTTAATCGGAGACTTGATTTTACATCTACATAATCAAGGATTCATGAAAACCCTAAGTAAATGCAACTTTCATGAGTGAAAGAGAAAAGGATTGGAATCATGGCTTAACATAAGATTTCACTTACCCAATTGATGTTGAGCTTGAAAAACCAAGAGGGAGAAGGGGGGACAATTCGTGTGATAGAGAGGGAAGAGAGGGAAGGAACTTTCAACCAATTTCCATGATGCTTGCTTGGTGGGTTTGATGATTTTGGGTTTGATTTGCCCAAAGATCAAGTGTATGTGATGAGAGGGTGATGAAATGGCTCTTGAACTTGGGAGAGTTGATGAAGATGATGGGCTGATGTTGGTGTTGGAGTGTGAAGAAGAGCACTATTTTTCTCTCTTTATTTTGCCTTGGATCAGCCACCCAAATCGTGTGGCCATAATTCAAAACTTAGCCACCAAGTTGAAATTGGACACACCAGATCTGATCTGGTCTGCGCCGCGCGCCTGAGCGCGGTTCTGGCGCGCCTGAGCGCGAGGATCAACACCAACACATGAGCTGGTGCATGGCGCCGCACCAGGTGCTGGCTGGGAGGAGAAATGGCGTGCCAACGCGGAACTGATGCGCATCTGGTGCAACATGCGCGCGCCTGGGCACACGGAATGGCGCGCCTGAGCGTAAAACTGTCTGCCCCAGCCACCATGAATAGTGGTGCGCGTCTGGGCGTGCACCAGTGCGCTTGGGCGTGCACCAGAATTTCCCAACTTCGATTCGCCATAACTTTTTCGTTAACCATCGGATCGGGTCCAAATTTTTAGACAAGCTTCTTAATCCCTTAAACTTCATATCCAACGGTGGAATTTATTTTCTTAGCATCCTATAATAAATTCCTAATTTTCTCTTTTCGGTCGATTTCTAACATCTAAAATGCCGATCTAACTCCCGATTTCGCTTAGTTAACTTTGCCCGCTGCTACAAATGCCTTCTATACGACCCCTAGTACTTATAATTACTACTCACCTATCTCCCAAAATTCATTAATTCATTAATCAATTATTTTTAGGTTTTAATAATAATTTCTCTTAAAAATAAAGCTTAGGATGTTACAATTCTCTCCCACTTACCAGAATTTCGTCCTCGAAATTCAGTTGGCGTCGAACAATTGTGGATGAGACTGCCTGATCTTGTCCTCCAATTCCCATGTAGCCTCTTCCACATCGTTCCTGATCCAGATAACATTCACCAAAGAGATTTCCTTGCCTCTGAGCTGCTTCACTTTCCTGTCTTCAATTTTCACTGGCAGAACTTCAAAAGTTAAATTCTCCTTCAAAGGCAAATCATCCAAGGTGACCACATGTGAAGGATCATGGACGTATTTCCTTAGCTGTGAGACATGGAATACGTCATGAAGCCTTGCTAAGTGAGGAGGTAAGGCAATCCTGTAAGCCACCGGGCCAACTTTCTCCAGAATCTCATAAGGCCCAACAAACCGAGGAGTTAGCTTCCTGGACTTAATTGCCCTACCAATTCTTGTAACCGGAGACACCCTTAGGAATACATGATTCCCAACATCAAACTCCAAAGGTCTCCTTCGCCTATCAGCATAACTCTTCTGGCGATCCTGGGAAGTTTTCATTTTATTCCTGATCATTGTGACCTTCTCAATTGTTTCTTTCACAATATCAGGACCTGTCAACAGATTCTCACCTATCTGGAATCAACACAGAGGCGTCCTACATTTCCTCCCATAGAGAGCCTCAAATGGTGCCATACCGATACTGGAGTGAAAGCTGTTATTGTAAGTGAACTCCATCAACGGCAGTAACTGCGCCCAACTACCAGCTTGCTCCAGAACACATGCTCTCAACAAATCCTCAAGTGTCTAGATAGTATGCTCAAATTGTCCGTCTGTCTGCGGATGATAAGCCGTACTGAATTTCAGCTTAGTACCCAATGCCTGCTGAAGACTCTGCCAGAATCTAGACAGAAACCTCGGATCGCGATCGGATACTATACTGGTAGGAACACCATGCAGCTTCACTATGTCCCTGATATACAACTGAGTCAACTTCTCCAGAGTGTATTTCTTGTGAATAGGGATAAAATGTGCACACTTTGTAAGACGGTCCACAACCACCCAAACTGCATCACATCCTCCAGTAGTCCTAGGTAGACCCGTCACAAAGTCCATAGCTATACTGTCCCACTTCCACTCCGGGATATCAAGTGATCGCAAAGGACCACCAGGCTTTTGATGCTCAATTTTAACTTTCTGACAAGTTAGGCAATGAGACACATGATCGGCTACATCGATTTTCAACTTTGGCCACCAATAAATCTTCTTCAAATCTTGGTACATCTTTGTTGCACCGGGATGGAAATTCATTTTGGTTCGATGTGTTTCCCAAAGGATATCTCTTCTAACTTCAAAATCCATAGGAACACATATCCGACCCCTAAATCGGATAATGCCATTAGAACCCTTCACAAAGTCGGGCTCTTCATTGCTCGATGCCCCTTCCAACAACTTTTGCAGTTCCGCATCATCAGCTTGTCTTTCTTTAATAAGTCCAATCAAGTCATTGGTAACCTGCAACATTTCTAGAACAATGCTCTTCTCATTCACTTGCATGTTCAAGTTGAGGTCACTGAACTCTTGGATCAATTGCATCTCCTTCACCATCAGATTGCTGACACGCAAAGTCTTACGACTTAGTGCATCAGCCACAACATTGGCCTTTCCCGGATGATACTGAAGATCGAAATCGTAGTCCTTCAGAAATTTCATCCACCTCCTCTGTCTCATATTCAACTCCTTTTGATCGAAGAGATAGCGAAAACTTTTATGATCACTGAAGACTTCAAACTTTGAACCATATAGATAATGCCTCCAGATTTTTAAAGCAAAAACCACTGCCGCCAACTCAAGATCATGAGTGGGATAGTTCTGTTCATGCTGCCTTAATTGTCTGGACGCATAAGCTATGACTTGTCCTTGCTGCATCAACACACAACTCAACCCTTGTTTTGAAGCATCACAATACACCACAAAGGATTGAGTCGGGTCCGGCAAAATTAACACCGGGGAACTAGTCAACCGCCTCTTCAATTCCTGGAAACTATCTTCACATTCCGGGGACCACTCAAACGGAACACCTTTCCGTGTAAGAGTAGTTAAAGGAAGGGCTAATTTAGAAAACCCCTCAATAAACCTCCGATAATACCCTGCCATACCAAGAAAGCTTCTTATCTCAGTAATGGACTTGGGTCTCTCCCACTTAAGCACCGCTTCCACCTTAGAAGGGTCAACAGCAACAACCTTCTCAGAAATGACATGCCCCAGAAATTGCACCTCATTCAACCAGAAACTACATTTAGAAAGCTTTGCATAAAGCTGTTTGGCTTTGAGAATTTGCAACACTACTCTCAGATGCTCGGCATGCTCACTTGGACTCTTAGAATAGATGAGAATGTCGTCAATAAAGACTATGACAAAAGAATCCAAGTACGGCCTGAAGATCCTGTTCATATAGTCCATGAAGATGGCCGGAGCATTCGTGAGACCAAAGGACATCACCACATATTCAAAATGCCCATATCTCGACCTGAATGCCGTCTTAGGGATGTCCTCCTCTCGGATACGGATTTGATGGTATCCCGATCGGAGGTCAATTTTAGAAAATACGGCTGCTCCTCTCAATTGGTCCAGCAAATCATCAATGCGAGGGAGAGGATATTTGTTTTTCACCGTCACAGCATTCAATTGCCTGTAGTCGATGCACATTCGGAGACTTCCGTCCTTCTTTTTAACAAAAAGAATCGGAGCTCCCCAGGGTGACACACTCGGTCTAATCAAGCCCTTAGCCAAAAGCTCCTCTATCTGCTTTTTCAACTCTGCTAACTCCGGAGGTGCCATCCTGTACGGGGCTATTGAAATTGGACCTGCACCAGGCATCAGATCAATACTAAACTCCACTTCTCTGTTCGGCGGCAATCCGGGAATCTCTGCAGGAAAGACTTCCGGAAATTCGCAGACTATCGGAATCTGACTGATCTCTGCCTCCTCATTCATTTCCAGGGCATATAAAAAAGATCACTAATAGTAACTGATTTCTGATGACAATCAATCAGAACATGGTGCCGAGACATCCAGTCCATGCCCAGAATGACATCCAGTTTAGTTAGAGGCAAACAGATTAGATTTACTTTGAATTCCCGCTCCAACACTCGAAGTGGGCAATCCAAACACATCGTGGATGTGACTGCAGAAGAATTTGTGGGGGTAGAAACAGATAATTTATAAGGCATTTGTATTGCAGATAATCCTAACTTCTTCATGCAGTCGACAGAAATAAATGAATGAGTAGCTCCGCAATCAAAGAGAATACCACAAGGAATATCATTAACATAACCGGTACCTCTAATCAGCTCATCGGCATCAGTAACTTCCTCGCCATCCAGAGTATACACTTTGCCCTTTTGAGTTACCCGATTGTCACCAGCTTTCTGTACCTTGGCCACATTCACCTCCTTCTTAACTACGTTTCTAGGACAATTCGCCATCATGTGACCCGGCTGACCGCATTTGAAACAGGTTATTACCCTCTTGTTCGGATCCAATTTCCAGCAATCTCCCCTATGATGCCTGCCACAATGTGGACAAGTCGGAATAGGACCAAAGGTACTCACTACTTGGCCTGTTCTAGGCTGGGAGTAAGGACCTGGTCGCTGCACCGAACTCTTGCCCCTGATAGGACCTCCAGACTTCTGTATATTCTTGTTTCTTTTCTTAGCTGCCCGTTGTTTCCGACTCTTTTCATAAGTACTAGTCATATTGATCAATTGAGACAGGTTGGCGATGTTCTGATACTCAAAAGCCATCTTGATTTCAGAACGAAGTCCGGTCTCGAACTTGATGCACTTGGTCCTTTCATCAGCATCTCTATAACTCCCTGCATATCGGATCAAGTCTTCAAATCTAGCAGCGTACTCCCCAACGCTCATATTCCCTTGCACGAGCTGCAAAAAGGTTATCTCCTTCTCTCTACGAACATCCTCAGGAAAGTATTTGCCCAGAAAACGATTCTTGAACAAATCCCAAGTGATCGCCTGATTGTTCGCCTCCAAACCCCTCCGCATCTGTTGCCACCAGTGTTCTGCTTCACTAGTCAACATGTATTGTGCTAGCAGAACCTTTTGTTCCTCCGGTGGTGCCATGGTATTAAGGATCTTTTCGATCTCTTGCAACCAAAGTTGTGCCCCATCGGGGTTGAACCCTCCTTCGAACTTCATCGGATCATTCTTTCTGAATCGTGCCAACCAATCGATTGCAACTAGAGCTGGGGGTTGAGGAATCATTGCTGCCGCTGTTGCTGTTACTGCTGCTACGGCTGCTGCTGCTATGTTATTCCCCTGATTCTGTTGCATCTGTTGTTGCATCTGTACCATTTGCTCCAGAATAGCTTGGATCCCGTCATTATCGATCCGTCTACCAGCCATACTGTTTAGTCATGCATAAGGCCGACAGTTAATGCTTAGTAGCATGATTAATAGTATAAACATCCTATCAATAAATTCTAGACTCTAAACTATAATTATCGATTACTCGCTTGGTGAGTAATCACTGGAGTAGCTCATAACTCCAAAGGCCGAGGGAAACTGCCTATACCATAAATGTAACACCTATAATTAATTACCCTGAAATACCCTTAGTAAAATATAGGATTTGAAAATTTCATTTTAACTTATAAAAATCTTCCGTCAATCGGACGGAGTTTCGTTTGATTTTAGGACTTTCCCAAAATTCTGGTTTCCCTGTATCCTGATAAACATTAATATTTTCAAATTCCAGAAAGCCAACAGGGCTATATACATATATCACAGCTTGTGCAACTTCGTGCACACATCAGAATAACAAAGTATAAAACATCAGAGTTTCAGCAGTTATATAAACAAGTTATGGAAAATAGTCATTTCCCCAAAATAAGACTCCTACCCAAAAGGAGTCGTCCTGGGCCCCCAAAAACTATGTACAATATACACAACAAAAATGAATCAAATCACATCATCGGGCCCAGGACATTCCCATGTCCTACATATGTAAGTAACCTACTCTCCCTGTGAGGGAGAGTACTCCTGCTCGGCCTGATCAAGTGCAAACTCTTCCTCAGTACCTGTGGAAATAGTAAGGAGTGAGTATTACACATAAAATGGGGAAGCAGTTTCCAGTTATGACATAATGCTATACCAAGCCAAACACATTTAACAATTCGATCACAAGATAATAAAACTCAACATATCACAATTCGTTGTCACAATAACCATTGGTTTCTCACAACAATCTTACCTCTTCATTTTTATACACTATTTTCATAAAGTCTTTTAATCTCTATTCATACTGCATATCCACATTTCACTTTCAGTGTGTTCCAGTCACGACTTTACTGCGTTCGCACCCAATGCGCGATCACGTCTTACCACGTCTGGACAACACTCCCGGTTACAACCGGTTTGCATCACTAGGAATTTAATGCTCCTGCCAGGCATTTGGCACACCCAAGGGTCTCTCGCTCAACCAGGACTTTCACACCCAAAAGGCTTCACCCTGTCAAGCTATGCTATCACAATTTCCACATATCATTTTATGTTCCAATTATTTGAATTCATTCACTTTTTCACATTCTCAACACATTTTATATCATTTATTTCGGTAGTGAATTAAGTCTTGGTGCATTGACGCCTAACAGGGCATTTGGACCTAATGGGAATTTAGCCTGGTGAGCACTTGGCCCTTGGGAATTTGGTACACCCGACAGGGGCACCTAGTCTGTCAATGCACCGATACTCAATTCACTGCACTTTACATTATCATTCAATTCATATTTGATTTCCATTCTTTGCCTTGGTTTTTAAATAAAATCATATCTCAATCATTTAGCAAAATAAGCACTTAAATTATAAACATCACCAAGTCACAAGCTTATATACCAAATATTAAAAATGAAGCATATCATCAAGCATATCATCATCTAATTATTTTCCCTGTCATAAGCTCTAGTTATTAACTACCCTATGGTGCAATATACTAACTAACAATTAATACTTAGTACCCATTATATGCATATCGTAAACTAATCCCCAGAGTACGGTAATACTCACTAATACCCACTCCTTACCTCAAAATAGCTAGAAGTAAGGAAACCTTTGTGTGCCCTGGCTCAAAACCTTGGGACTTTGAATTTCCTAAGCCTTGCTTGCCACCTCAACAAGGATATAATCAAGTGATGATAAACAACTCTATTTGGGGGAGTAGAAGATGGTTGATTTTTGCCCTTCACTTGGTCTTGATTTGAAGGCATGAAATTGAGACTCTACATAATCAAGGATTCATGAAAACCCTAAGTAAATGCAACTTTCATGAGTGAAAGAGAAAAGGATTGGAATCATGGCTTAACATAAGATTTCACTTACCCAATTGATGATGAGCTTGAAAAACCAAGAGGGAGAAGGGGGGACAATTCGTGTGATAGAGAGGGAAGAGAGGGAAGGAACTTTCAACCAATTTCCATGATGCTTGCTTGGTGGGTTTGATGATTTTGGGTTTGATTTGCCCAAAGATCAAGTGTATGTGATGAGAGGGTGATGAAATGACTCTTGAACTTGGGAGAGTTGATGAAGATGATGGGTTGATGTTGGTGTTGGAGTGTGAAGAAGAGCACGTACTATTTTTCTCTCTTTATTTTGCCTTGGATCAGCCACCCAAATCGTGTGGCCATAATTCAAAACTTAGCCACCAAGTTGAAATTGGATGCACCAGATCTGATCTAGTCTGCGCCGCGCGCCTGAGCGCGAGGATCAGCACCAGCACACGAGCTGGTGCATGGCGCCACACCAGGTGCTGGCTGGGAGGAGAAATGGCGCGCCAACGCGGAATTGATGTGCATCTGGTGCAACATGCGCGCGCCTGGGAGTACGGAATGGCGCGCCTGAGCGTAAAACTGTCTGCCCCAGCCACCATGAATAGTGGTGCGCGTCTGGGCATGCACCAGAATTTCCCAACTTCGATTCGCCATAACTTTTTCGTTAACCGTCGGATCGGGTCCAAATTTTTAGACAAGCTTCTTAATCCCTTAAACTTCATATCCAACGGTGGAATTTATTTTCTTAGCATCCTATAATAAATTCCTAATTTTATCTTTTCGGTCGATTTCTAACATCTAAAATGCCGATCTAACTCCCGATTTCGCTTAGTTAACTTTGCCCGCTGCTACAAATGCCTTCTATATGACCCCTAGTACTTATAATTACTACTCATCTATCTCCCAAAATTCGTTAAGTCATTAATCCGATTATTTTTAGGTTTTAATAATAATTTCTCTTAAAAATAAAGCTTAGGATGTTACACATAACACCTCTCAACACCTCCAAACAAGTGTGTGGCGTGAGGAAGAGTTGAGTGGCATACCTTGCTCGACTCTTTCCTCATTTCCCCTCTTTTCCTCCTCTATAAAGAGGGTTTTGGTTGTTGTTGTTTGGGCTCAACTTCCCTTCGTTTTCTGAGCCAAAACTCTGCCCAAATTCCTTCTCAAATTCGTGCAAGTAACTAGCTCTTGGTTGCTGCACCTTTAGCTTGTGATTAGTGAGTGTGAGAGCTTGTAAATCAAAGGGGTTTGTGCTGTTCTTGTTGCTCTATTTTTCTGGTTTCGAGCTGCTGCTATTGCTGTGTTAGCTGCTATTCTTGGAGTCTTAGAGCTTGTTTAAGTGTTGTCCAATTCGTGCAAGGTATGGGAGACCTCATTCATATCGCTAGGATTTATGATTGTTGATTGTGCAATGTTATGTGTGAATTTTGATGTTAAGACCATGACAAGGATGGCTTGGCTTGGAGGCTAAGACTATCCCATGGCTCTGCTCTGTTTGATGTTAAATTGGTCTGAATACTAAATTGAATAATTGATTGTGTGGATATGAAGAAGGGATTTAAGATGGTGAAATGCCGAACTTCAATGAATTAGCATACTTGCCTTACTTTAGTCATGAACTTGAGACTTTATGCTGATATTCCAAAATTGGTATGTGCTGATATGTGCTGGTATGATAGTATGTTAATTAGTAATTGTCTGAAGTTAATTTGGATTATTGAACTAAGTTGAGCAGAAGTACTGAAAGCGCATATGAATTGATTGATTAAGTTAGAAATAAGTAGACACATAGATTGATAATCATATTGATTAAATATGAAATTGATACTAAATCAATATATGAAAATGTCGAGATGCTGCATGATGTTCAGCAGAAGTTAAGTTGAAGTTTTGAATTGAATTGGGCATGAAATTGGTGAGTTTCTGCTCTCAGGTCTGCTAATCTAACCGGTTAGCGGGTGGCGGTAACCGGTTAGAACCTGAGAGGAAACAATATATAATAAAGCATATTATGATGATATTTTATAAATTGGAATTGTACTATGTTTGTATGGCTTTGCTTAAATTGGAATCAAACTAGGATAACTTTAGGAGTAGATAATGAATTAAGAAAGAAAGAATGAATCAATACATAAGTAGACTTGTTTTGTTAATAGTATGATGCTATTTTGAACTTGGGATATCAAAAGTTCTAATTCAATATTTTGATATAACTAAGATTATGTTTTAAATAAGCTCTAGATACTGCATAAGTATTAGAAAGGAATTAGTTTAAAGTTTAGAAGGAATTGAACTAAAAATCTCTACAATTTACTCCTTAACTGCAGAATTTAACCGGTTAGGAGCCCCTGTAACCAGTTAGTGCCTAACAAAATGTGAAGTTAATTAAGTTTAGTATAGTAATCTTAAAGTATAGGTATGATATGGGTTTGGACTAATAATGGAACCATAATTTGAAATAAGTAAGCTAATTAACCATAGTATTTGCTAAGGCTTAATAATGGAAGTTTTCCCTAATAGGATATTAATGGATATATGAATTTAATATTGTTTTGGGTAGTTAGAAGACCCGCACGAAGCTTAGAATTATGTTTTCAAAGGTAAGTAAGGATTAGGAAGGAATTAGTTTAAAGTTCGGAAGGTTTTGGACTTAAAATCAGTGTGGTTTACTCTCAAGTCTGCTGTCACTAAATGGTTAGTGGATCTTGTAACCGGTTAGTGCCTGAGAGAAATGAATAAATAACTAAATTCATTGCAATAATGATGGAGGGCTTTGTATAGACGTTATACTAATTGGTTGTTGACTGGAGATCCCATGGAATTGACAATGAATAATGATGATATGTCGAATATAATGATGCATGACGATTATGTAGCTCCGATATAAGATCGTGAGCCTGAATGAATAGCTCTGGTATGAGACTGTGAGCTTAGATGATTCCGTATAGTACGGTGTGGCCGCTATGCGAAGACTTGTGGACCGGTATGGCCGCCATATGTGTGTAATTCCGCCATATGCGAAGACTTGCTTATAATTAATATATAGAATATGCATCTAATGCATGATGTTACGATAATAGTAAAATGAGTAAGGTGCATGCGGGATTGGGAAATCATATAGTACGGTGTGGCCGCTATATGAGAGGTTGGAACGGTGTGGCCGCCATCGTTGAAATGACAAGGACCTAGGACTATTGGTGGACAATGGTTCATGGATCATCCCCTTGTTCATTTTGGGATCGTGGTAGATGGGGTTCCAGTATAGAACGGTGTGGCCGCTATGCAAGTTGTGGAAACAGCGCACGATTGTCCATCCCATAGTGTTGTTTTATGGAAGTGATGAAAAGAATGTTTTGAGAGACGTACATGCATTGCATGAAAGATTAATGATATTACTTATTGTTTGCTAAGACACTTGAGCATGCATTCATTACATTGAAATGATATCTATGATGCTTGTGTTTGAACAATCATATAATCTGCTTACGCGATATGACAAGTGACTTACTCCCATACTACCACATCGGTGGTGGTAGGTTCTTTTGAATGACAGGTCAAAGGCATCTCCTGTTAGAGTTACATGAACGATAGCAGAGACAGCCAGGATGACATCTTGTTGTCCAAATCCTCTTATTGAAGGATAGAGTTGTGAAGACCATGCTCTGGGTGTAAAGAGGGATTTGATATTCTTATATTTACACTCAGACTGTTTTGTAATATAATATGATATTAACAAGCAATGCTTTTGGTTTTCACACTCTTTTGGAAAAAGTTTTTTATTAATTCGCATTTTTATTTACCTTTAATATTTTGGGGCGTTACACTTTTTGGTATCAGAGCAATGGTTCCAACTCTCGGCTGTGGAGTGTGGTCCTTTCCATACTCGATAGGTTGTGCGACTCTAATATAAGTTTCTATAAGTGAAGATACCTGATGGCCAACAGAGTGACGAACCAACTTCTGGAAAAGATTGCTACTATTTTAGAGAATAACACTCGACCTAATCGCCGAGGTCCTGCTGAATTCTACGGATTGTCGGAATTCAGAAAGAGTGATCCACCGAAATTCGAGGGAGGATATAAACCAGAGGAAGCTCAAAGGTGGTTACAAGAAATTCAGAAAATCTTTCGGACTATGGGATGCACAGATGGACAAAAGGTAATGTATGGAACTTATATGCTGAAAGGTGAAGTAGAGACTTGGTGGGATCACATAAGAAAATTACTAGAGGCTGAAAATCAGAATATCACTTGGGAAGTATTTAAGGAAAAGTTTTTGGAAAAATATTTCCCGGAGGATGTGAAGAGAAAGAAAGAAGTTGAATTCATGAAATTGGAACAAGGTGAAATGAACGTCGGAGAATACGCTGCAAAGTTCGAGGAATTAATGAAGTATTCTCCTTACTTCCAGAATCATCCAGATGAGAGGTCTAAGTGTGTGAAGTTTGAGAACGGATTGCGCCCAGATCTGAAAACAGGGATTAGTTAACACGGAATACGGAATTTCCCAATGTTGGTGAACAAATGTAGAATCTACGAGGACGATAAGAAGGCTGAGAAGGTTTATGAAAAGAATGCTCGAATTTAAAAGAAAAGGAAGATAGAAGAAAGGCATTTAAGGGAATCAACAATGGAGGAAGAACAATCAAAGTAAACGGAGCTTGATGAATCACAATTAAGGAACACCCAAACAAAGGAGAATAACAAAAGAAGAAACAGAAAAGGAATCACTCATCCACCTTAGTGTGGAAACTGTGGGACACATCATTTTGGATCAAATTGTGGTGTACCCAAAGGAATAATTTGTTTTAACTGCAAGAAGCCGGGGCATTATTCGCCGGATTGTTCAAAGAATAAAGGCAAGAAAGTGATGAATGACAACCAGATCAAGTAAGGAAAGGTGTTTACTATACGAGGATACGAGTCTTATCTTGAACAAGGTAAATCATGAAGTGTCTGTTCTCCTATTCTGAATTAACATAGTCCTTTATTCTACGATTGTGTTAATTGAATCGTTTGATAATCTGAGCATCTTGCTGAAACCTTTACCCAAATTTTTGTGATCAAAACCTTTATCACAGTTAAATATGATAAATATCTGTGAACACTACAGAAATAGAAAGATCAGTTAAGACTAGAGAAGTTAGCAACCACCGAGATATGACAAATATTTGTCTCCCCAACGGAAATGTCTCTAGAACTTGACTATCTAACTAAATCTGATAGTGATAAGAATGTCCCTTATCTTTAAGTTTATCTAACTTAAAGATACATCCTATGATCTTTCTTGTGAAAGATTGTATCTGAAATGAATAATTTTATTATTGATGGTTTAAATATTAGGACTGATCACCCTAATATTTGCAACCGTTAATGAATAAAGTCATATAAATACTTCGTTGCTCATGCTGGAGTAATCAGAGTGCGCAGTAGAAAGAGAGTTTTTCCAAAGTTTTATACAAAATGTTTGATTTGAAGAATTTTGTTCAAAATATTTCATTTATTCGAAAAGACTTATTTGAAATATTCTCTATAAATATTTCTAAAACTGAAAATTTTAAGAAAAATGTAACTAAATTCTTTTAGTGGGGGAGAATTCCCCAATCTTTTTCGAGAAAAGTGAAATAAAAATCTTCTATTAAGGAAATATTTTGGAAAATGAAAGATTTTGGAAAACGAATTTCAGGGACGAAATTCAATTTAGTGGGGGCGAGTGTAACATCCCTCATTTTTTAAAAAAGATAAATAATTATTTTATTAATGAACAATATTTTTAAGAAAAGTATTTTGGAAAAATAAGCAAAAGGAAATATATTTTGGAAATAAAATAGCTTTGGCAAAGAAAGATTTAAATGAAATATGTAAAAAAGTGATATTTTGGTAAAATATCATGTAAAGATTGGACTGTATCTTCTTCGTTAACCGTTGGATCGTACTCAAATTTTTAGACAAGGTTTCTAATGATTTTATCTTGACATCCGACGGTGGAAATTTTGTTTTGAGAAGTAAATCTTTTTAAATTAATTTTTGAGCAAAGCAATGTATTATATTTGAATTTATGGATTTTAGCAGTGGCTAACCGGTTAGTAAAGCCAGTAACCGGTTAGTGCGTCTGAATCTGCAGAAAATTAAGTCGATTTAGCTCAAAATCTCGAGCTAAAAACGTGGTTTCTCTTCCCTTAAGCCACATAACACCTCTCAACACCTCCAAACAAATATGTGGCGTGAGGAAGAGCTGGGTGGCATACCTTGCTCCACTCTTTCCTCATTTCCCCTCTTTTCCTCCTCTATAAATAGGGGTTTTGGTTGCTGCTGTTTGGGCTCAACTTCCCTTCGTTTTCTGAGCCAAAACTCTGCCCAAATTCCTTCTCAAATTCGTGCAAGTAACTAGCTCTTGGTTGCTGCACCTTTAGCTTGTGATTGGTGAGTGTGAGAGCTTATGTGCTGTTCTTGTTGCTCTATTTTTCTGGTCTCGAGCTGTTGCTGTTGCTGTGTTAGCTGCTGTTCTTGGAGTCTTAGAGCTTGTTTAAGTGTTGTCCAATTCGTGCAAGGTATGGGAGACCTCATTCATATCGCTAGGATTTATGATTGTTGGTTGTGCAATGTTATGTGTGAATTTTGATGTTAAGACCATGACAAGGATGGCTTGGCTTGGAGGCTAAGACTATCCCATGGCTCTGCTCTGTTTGATCTTAAATTGGTCTGAATACTAAGTTGAATAATTGATTGTGTGGATATGAAGTAGGGATTTAAGATGGTGAAATGCTGAACTTCAATGAATTAGTATACTTGCCTTACTTTAGTCATGAACTTGAGACTTTATGCTGATATTCCAAAATTGGTATGTGTTGATATGTGCTGGTATGATAGTATGTTAATTAGTAATTGTCTGAAGTTAATTTGGATTATTGAACTAAGTTGAGCAGAAGTACTGAAAGTGCATATGAATTGATCGATTAAGTTGGAAATAAGTAGACACATAGATTGATAATCATACTGATTAAATATGGAATTGATACTAAATCAATATATGAAAATATCGAGATGCTGCATGATGTTCAGCAGAAGTTAAGTTGAAGTTTTGAATTGAATTGGACATGAAATTGGTGAGTTTCTGCTCTAAGGTCTGCTAATCTAACCGGTTAGCGGGTGGCGGTAACCGGTTAGAACCTGAGAGGAAACAATATATTATCAAGTATATTATGATGATATTTTATAAATTGGAACTGTACTATGTTTGTATGGCTTTTCTTAAAATGGAATCAGACTAGGATAACTTTAGGAGTAGATAATGAATTAAGAAAGAATGAATCAATACATAAGTAGACTTGTTTTGTTAATAGTATGATGCTATTTTGAACTTGGGATATCAAAAGTTCTAATTCAATATTTTGATATAACTAAGATTATGTTTTAAATAAGCTCTAGATACTGTATAATTATTAGAAAGGAATTAGTTTAAAGTTTAGAAGGAATTGAACTAAGAATATCTACAATTTACTCCCTAACTGCAGAATTTAACCGGTTAGGAGCCCCTGTAATTGGTTAGTGCCTGACAAAATGTGAAGTTAATTAAGTTTAGTATAGTAATCTTAGAGTATAGGTATGATATGGGTTTGGACTATTAATGGAACCATAATTTGAAATAAGTAAGCTAATTATCCATAGTATTTGCTAAGGCTTAATAATGGAACTTTTCCCTAATAGGATATTAATGGATATATGAATTTAAAATATGTTTTGGGTAGTTAGAAGACCCGCATGAAGCTTAGAATTAAGTCTTAAAGGGTAAATAAGGAGTAGGAAGGAATTAGTTTAAAGTTCGGAAGGTTTTGGACTTAAAATCAGTGTGGTTTACTCTCATGTCTGCTGTCACTAACCGGTTAGTGGATCTAGTAACCGGTTAGTGCCTGAGAGAAATGAATAAATAACTAAATTCATTGCAATAATCGTGGAGGGCTTTGTATAGACGTTATACTCATTGGTTGTTGACTGGAGATCCCATGAAATTGACAATGAATAATGATGATATGACGAATATAATGATGCATGACGATTATGTAGCTCCGATATGAGATCGTGAGCCTGAATGAAAACCTCTGGTATGAGACTGTGAGCTTAGATGATTCCGTATAGTACGGTGTGGCCGATATACGAAGACATGTGGACCGGTGTGGCCGCCATATGTGTGTGATTCCATATAGTACGGTATGGCCGCTATACGAAGACATGTGGAACGGTGTGGCCGCCATATGTGTATGATTTCTAATAGTACGGTGTGGCCGCTATATGAAGACATGGAACGGTGTGGCCGTCATGTGTATAGCGATGATGATTATTCTAGATAATGGAATTGCTGATAATTAATATATAAAATATGCATCTCATGCATGATGTTACGAGAATCGTAAAATGGGTAAGGTGCATGCTGTAACATCCCGTTATTTCTAATACCTCTAGTAAAATAATTAAATGATTTAATATGATGTTTTCAATATTTGAGTCTCGGAATAAAATTCTGATTTCATCATTATATTTGAAATATGTTTTCTAATCAAAATAAGCATAAATTTGTTATCATACGTTTTCCAAAAATAAAGTAGTACTTTTATTTAGTTTAATTAACATTTTGACAGGGAGCTCAAGTGGCAAGCCTTAGAGGCATTTTTATAAATAGTTTCTTCAAAAAAATATGTTTAACTTAATATTTTGAGCGTCCCTGTAAATTTTCATAGTGTTCGGAGACTGTTTTATTTTTAGCTTCTGGACTGGTTTAATATATTACCGGTTTAAGTTATATATAATGATCTTCTACTTCAAAATTTTAAATATTACATATTATAAGTTTAATATCAAGATTTAGAAAATATATTTACTTTTGAATTTCGATAATTTTTCTTACGCAATAGCTATCCGGAGGGATCGGTAACTTTATTATTTTTCAATCAGTTTTGACTAATTTAAAATACAATATTGTTTTACTTAAACATATTTTATTTTTAGTATCATCCAACTTTTAGCTATAATCCAAAAGACATACACACATTGATCCACAAATGAGAACAAAACATAAAATATAAATTAATTTCCTAAAACTACCCGGTTCCCGTCGCCCAACCCATCAGTATCAAAGAAAGTGATAATATTTACATAGAGAAAGAAAGAGACGAGAGAGAGAATCAGAATGAGAAGGAAAGAAAGAAAGTAGAGAGAGAAGGAGTAGATAAGAGAGAGATAGTGTGAAAAAGAAAGAGTATCACGGCAGAGAGAGAGGGATCTGAGGCGAGGAAACAAAGAAAAACATATAGATTTTCCTACTTCCCGGTCCAATATCTCAAGATCCAACCGTCCAATCTCAAATCCTTCTTAGATAGCTAATATCCTCAACTTCCTCTATCCATCTACCTAATTTATTCGACGATCCGTCAATATTTTTATTATCTCTATATTTTCAAATAAAGATATGTTTTAGGAAAAAGTGATATATTTTTATTATATAATGATATATATTTATTATTTTGACAAAAATGAATTTATTTGATATATATATTTTAATGTTATAATTAGTTTTATCATATGTCCCTATTTAGATCCAACACGCTATTGACCTTGACCCTGGAGCAAGTCGCAGATGTAAACGTGACTCTGTCATTATTGCTAGGATTTCTAGGTAAGGGGAGTCTCTTTTCCACACCTTGAGTTAGGGATAGTTGGGGTATATAATAGGACTTGTGTTAAGTAGTTGAATTGGGTTGTGGGTAGCAAAATAGCACCGGAATAGAATTGGTTTAAGGATGTTGAAAGTGTCTTTGTTTTAATTTAAATATTTAATTGATTTAATTTTGTTAAAATCCGTTATGAATGTTGGTAATGTAGGAA
This sequence comes from Crotalaria pallida, assembly GCA_037953625.1. NCBI lineage: Eukaryota > Viridiplantae > Streptophyta > Magnoliopsida > Fabales > Fabaceae > Crotalaria > Crotalaria pallida. The sequence continues at coordinate 91,248,441 of CM075651.1, read as the reverse complement.
GTGAAGAACCCTAGGGACTTGACTTATATTATAGTACTCTGAGGCATACCTGAGTATGTCGAATCAATTGATGTTAATTGTTGTCTGATAAAAGTTACTATGTCGACTACATGAGTGATGATGTGTTATAAATGAATTTTTATGATATAGTTATGGAATGATCTGGCAAAGGTATAAATGGGAATAAAATGACTATGTGTAACTAAAAGTATAATGTGATGCTAAATGTATGACAAGGCTGGATAATTGCTATAAATGCTAATTTTCAGAGGTGAATTGATATGTGAATACTCGGTCAATGATTATGATTATTGGTACTATAATGATATGTGATGAAAATAAAAATATGAATGTTCGGAATTAAACTAAGTGCAAATGTGTATTGTGATGCTTTAATATTATTATCTATATGAATAACATATGTGGTGGTACGAGGTACCTTCCGGTGTGGAGGTGAAGTACCATCAGGCCAATTTGTATGAGGTACCTTCTGGTGTGGAGGTGAAGTACAATGGTATGAGGTACCTTCCGGTGCGGAGGTGAAGTACCCACTGGCCAATTTGTATGAGGTACCTTCCTGTGTGGAGGTGAAGTACAATGGTATGAGGTACCTTCCGGTGTGAAGGTGAAGTACCCATAGGCCAAACCGTATGAGGTACCTTCCGGTGTGGAGGTGAAGTACCCATAGGCCCAATTGTATGAGGTACCTTCCAGTGTGGAGGTGAAGTACCAAGCTAAGAGATATATCTTAAAAATGAAATGGAAAATGAATTGGAATAATGATATAGAACTTGACATGATGTTTTAGGATATCTGAAAAAGACTAAATAATTATGGGTTGTGCATGACTTTGATTGGGAATATTTAATTGTGAAAGTGAAGCATTTTGTTATTCATGGCTCGGTTTGATTATGATACTTGAGTTATTATTATGTGCCTTTTTACTATCTTATGGTTCAATGTGATGTGAAAAGGTCTCACCCTTATGTGGTTAACATTTTAGGTGAAAGTCAAGGAGCTTGAGGATCAGAGTGTCGCAGTGGAAGAATTGGAAAGAAGGAAACTTTATGTTTGTGCATACTTGTATTGTAAATGGATGCCCAATTTTACTTGTAAACTTGAATTGGAAAAATGAATTTTTAAGTACACTATTTTAATTGTAAACTTTTACTCACTATTTTTGCATATAAATTAAGGGTGTTACATTTATGGTATCAGAGCAGTTTCCTTCCTTCCGACCTGAGGGAAAGTGGTCCCGAACTCGCTGCGAACACTCTTATCTCGAGCTTCTCCTCTGAAGGTGAGACCCTTTTAAGTGGAAATTGTAATTGTTAAACGCTATTGAGTAAGTTTATGTTTGCAAATTCGAATACCTACAAGTGACAAACTAAGAGAATGGAATTCTTTGGAGCCTAAGCGGATCCATTAGGAATTCAAAGAATCGCGGATTGTAAGTGTTTACCAAATTGCAAACAAGAAACTTAAAGTATGCAAATTAATTCTAAGTTTCTTACAAAGGAAATCTTTCTAATCAAAACGAAGTACATAAACTCTAACTAGATGGCGAGGGCTATTACCACTGATGGAATGTAGTGTCGGAACTGGCCAATCCGATGTTGCATTTATCGGGAGGTGACGTCGTCGAAAATCTAGAAGCTTATGCACCATCGTGAATTAGTAACTGATTTCCTATGTATGAAACCTTAGTGTTGGTTCTTTTATGTCTTGTTGCCTTGCTATGTGCTTTTGTGTGTGATTTTCATGTTTGATTTGTTGAGTAAATTGGTGCCAAAATAATTGAACAGGGATTAGTAATGGAACCGCATGGAATAAATAAATTATGATCTTGAATACTAATACATTCAAGTGAATAAACTCATGTCGATTAGACTAGTATCTAAGAGAACCAAAAACAATGTTTAAATCAAATTAATGGTCGAATTCCATAGCTAATCTCAATTCAAGTAACTGTGATACCACTCGGGAAACAAGGAAAGAGTACTGATCGATCGGATTTAAACCGCTGAATCATATCAATTTGAGTTATGAATAAAAACAAACTTTTTGCCCAATATGGGGAGCGGTTTGAATTCAATCAAAAGGTTCTCGAAATATGTCTATATGTGGAATCGTGTAGCGTTAAAGTAAGTGGACAAAAACTTGAAGTGGAACCATGGGGATCAAAATAATTTATTGCCTCGATTCTAATCTATCCAGGTGACTTAGTTTGCATCGGTTAGACTAGAATCCATAATAACAACAAAAACATTTCTGTTGAACTCGTAGATGATTCCACCACTAATTTGATTCCGACGACTTTAATACTAAACGAGAGATATGTAGGGAGTCACTATCGATTGGACTTGAACCCCAAGTATAACAATAAAATTTTTATAAATGAAAAAGGTTTATTTAATCAAGAAAGGGGTTTTAATTCAATCGAAAGGTGTCTGAACCAAATTTTTACTAGATTGTTACGAGTATAGATGTATATATGTTTATACGTTGATTGCTTCATTTAAGTGAATTTTATTTGATGCTTGTGAGTGAATATTATTATGAGTGTTTGTTTAATGATGTGAGTGTTTAAAATGAATTTCAAAAGGGTGCACCGAACCACAATCATTCCAAATGGAGTGTGAGGTTACACGACAAATTTTTAAGAAAGTAATAAAAGATGCGAGGATTTCTAAATAATCGATCGGTGAATTAACTCGATTGTTTTAACCGAGTCACTCGTCGATTAAATAGGGATTCTCCACATACAAACCCAAGTCAATTTGGAATGGAACTCAATTTTCAAACTTGGAGAAAAAGGGGAATGTAATTGTCCTAAATTTTGAAAACTTACCAAACAAATTTTATTTAAAGTAACCACATATCCCTTTTCTTTAAGTTTGACGAATTGGAACAAGGTTACACTTCCCCATTTAGATTCTTGTGAAACTAGATGGAAGTAGTTCTTTATGGTGACGTGCACAATTCAAAGTTTCATTGAATTTTCAATTAAAACTCAGTGTTCCCCTCATTAAGAGAGGAACCCGATTTCAAGGGATTTTGTTTTATAAATGCAAAACCGTTTTTCTGCAAAGCATCACTAGTATGGAATCTTTTTATTAAATTCTAAATCTCCATGTCTAGTGCTTGTTATGACGTTTGTACTTGAATTAAGTGTTATTGGGAGTTGTTGTTGTGTATGCTTTAACTTTGAATGACCTTTACATGATCTATGTTTGTTTGAATAATGAATGTGGTTGTCTAGTGCCTAGGAATAACATAGAGGTTGTAAGTTTTGGGGTTAGAATACAATTAGACCCTTGGGGGCATTAGCGGGTATAACGTGTTAGTACCCTTTTCAACCGGTGAGGTAGAATTCCGGAGGAAACCCAGCTGATCTTAGAAACCATTTCCGACTTCCTTGGGAAGCAAAACCTGAATTTTGGGAGTCTTATTAGTGGGACTCTTGAAATGTTAGCCGCAAGGAGAGTAAACCTTAGAAAACCTGTTAGAGTCTTCGTGTCAAGACTAACCAAATCAAATCATAAATTCGTACTCTTCGTTGAGTGCAAGAGCTTAGTGGCGTACTAATGCAGAATGGTATGCCGATTTCCAAGTTGGGGAGTAAAACCAAAGGAAGTGAGTATCGTAGTTAAGAAACCCTTGTCCGGGATGGTTCTCCATTTAAGGATTTTGAACGAAATTTCGAGGACGAAATTCCAATAAGTGGGGGAGAATTGTAACATCTCGTTAATTTCTAATACCTCTAGTAAAATAATTAAATGATTTAATATGATGTTTTCAATATTTGAGTCTCGGAATAAAATTCTGATTTCATCATTATATTTGAAATACGTTTTCTAATCAAAATAAGTATAAATTTGTTATCATACGTTTTCCAAAAATAAAGTAGTACTTTTATTTAGTTTAATTAACATTTTGACAGGGAGCTCAAGTGGCAAGCCTTAGAGGCATTTTTATAAATAGTTTCTTCAGAAAAATATGTTTAACTTAATATTTTGAGCGTCCCTGTAAATTTTCATAGTGTTCGGAGACTATTTTATTTTTAACTTCTGGACTGGTTTAATATATTACCGGTTTAAGTTATATATAATGATCTTCTACTTCGAAATTTTAAATATTACATATTATAAGTTTAATATCAAGATTTAGAAAATATATTTACTTTTGAATTTCGATAATTTTTCTTACGCAATAGCTATCCGAAGGGACCAGTAACTTTATTATTTTTCAATCAGTTTTGACTAATTTAAAATACAATATTGTTTTACTTAAACATATTTTATTTTTAGTATCATCCAACTTTTAGCTATAATCCAAAAGACATACACACATTGATCCACAAATGAGAACAAAACATAAAATATAAATTAATTTCCTAAAACTACCCGGTTCCCGTCGCCCAACCCATCAGTATCAAAGAAAGTGATAATATTTACATAGAGAAAGAAAGAGACGAGAGAGAGAATTAGAATTTGAAGGAAAGAAAGAAAGTAGAGAGAGAAGGAGTAGATAAGGGAGAGATAGTGTGAAAAAGAAAGAGTATCACGGCAGAGAGAGAGGGATCTGAGGCGAGGAAACAAAGAAAAACATATAGATTTTCCTACTTCCCGGTCCAATATCTCAAGATCCAACCGTCTAATCTCAAATCCTTCTTAGGTAACTAATATCCTCAACTCCCTCTATCCATCTACCTAATTTATTCGACGATCCGTCAATATTTTTATTATCTCTATATTTTCAAATAAAGATATGTTTTAGGAAAAAGTGATATATTTTTATTATATAATGATATATATTTATTATTTTGACAAAAATGAATTTATTTGATATATATATTTTAATGTTATAATTAGTTTTATCATATGTCCCTATTTAGATCCAACACGCTATTGACCTTGACCCTGGAGCAAGTCGCAGATGTAAACGTGACTCTGTCATTATTGCTAGGATTTCCAGGTAAGGGGAGTCTCTTTTCCACACCTTGAGTTAAGGATAGTTGGGGTATATAATAGGACTTGTGTTAAGTAGTTGAATTGGGTTGTGGGTAGCAAAATAGTACCGGAATAGAATTGGTTTAAGGATGTTGAAAGTGTCTTTGTTTTAATTTAAATATTTAATTGATTTAATTTTGTTAAAATCCGTTATGAATGTTGGTAATGTAGGAAGTGAAGAACCCTAGGGAGTTGACTTATATTATAGTACTCTGAGGCATACCTGAGTATGTCGAATCAATTGATGTTAATTGTTGTCTGATAAAAGTTACTATGTCGACTACATGAGTGATGATGTGTTATAAATGAATTTTTATGATATAGTTATGGAATGATCTGGCAAAGGTATAAATGGGAATAAAATGACTATGTGTAACTAAAAGTATAATGTGATGCTAAATGTATGACAAGGCTGGATAATTGCTATAAATGCTAATTTTCAGAGGTGAATTGATATGTGAATACTCGGTCAATGATTATGATTATTGGTACTATAATGATATGTGATGAAAATAAAAATATGAATGTTCGGAATTAAACTAAGTGCAAATGTGTATTGTGATGCTTTAATATTATTATCTATATGAATAACATATGTGGTGGTACGAGGTACCTTCCGGTGTGGAGGTGAAGTACCATCAGGCCAATTTGTATGAGGTACCTTCCTGTGTGGAGGTGAAGTACAATGTTATGAGGTATCTTCCGGTGTGGAGGTGAAGTACCCATAGGCCAAACCGTATGAGGTACCTTCTGGTGTGGAGGTGAAGTACAATGGTATGAGGTACCTTCCGGTGTGGAGGTGAAGTACCGACTGGCCAATTTGTATGAGGTACTTTCCTGTGTGGAGGTGAAGTACAATGGTATGAGGTACCTTCCGGTGTGGAGGTGAAGCACCCATAGGCCAAACCGTATGAGGTACCTTCCGGTGTGGAGGTGAAGTACTCATAGGCCCAATTGTATGAGGTACCTTCCAGTGTGGAGGTGAAGTACCAAGCTAAGAGATATATCTTAAAAATGAAATGGAAAATGAATTGGAATAATGATATAGAACTTGACATGATGTTTTAGGATATCTGAAAAAGACTAAATAATTATGGGTTGTGCATGACTTTGATTGGGAATATTTAATTGTGAAAGTGAAGCATTTTGTTATTCATGGCTCGGTTTGATTATGATACTTGAGTTATTATTATGTGCCTTTTTACTATCTTATGGTTCAATGTGATGTGAAAATGTCTCACCCTTATGTGGTTAACATTTTAGGTGAAAGTCAAGGAGCTTGAGGATCAGAGTGTCACAGTGGAAGAATTGGAAAGAAGGAAACTTTATGTTTGTGCATACTTGTATTGTAAATGGATGCCCAATTTTACTTGTAAACTTGAATTGAAAAAATGAATTTTTAAGTACACTATTTTAATTGTAAACTTTTACTCACTATTTTTGCATATAAATTAAGGGTGTTACACATGCGGGATTGGGAAATCATATAGTACGGTGTGACCGCTATATGAGACGGTTGGAACGGTGTGGCCGCCATCATTGAAATGACAAGGACCTAGGACTATTGGTGGACAATGGTTCAGGGATCATCCCCTTGTTCATTTTGGGATGGTGGTAGATGGGGTTCCAGTATAGAACGGTGTGGCCGCTATACAGGTTGTGGAAACATTGAGCGCACAATTGTCCATCCCAGAGTGTTGTTTTATGGAAGTGATGAAAAGAATGTTTTGAGAGACGTACATGCATTGCATGAAAGATTAATGATATTACTTATTGTTTGCTAAGACACTTGAGCATGCATTCATTACATTGAAATGATATCTATGATGCTTGTGTTTGAACAATCATATAATCTGCTTACGCGATATGACAAGTGACTTACTCCCGTACTACCACATCGGTGGTGGTAGGTTCTTTTGAATGACAGGTCAAATGCATCTCCTGTTAGAGTTACAGGAACGATAGCAGAGACAGCCAGGATGACATCTTGTTGTCCAAATCCTCTTATTGAAGGATAGAGTTGTGAAGACCATGCTCTTGGTGTAAAGAGAGATTTTTGGGGATTTGATATTCTTATATTTACACTCAGACTGTTTTGTAATATAATATGATATTAACAAGCAATGCTTTTGGTTTTCACACTCTTTTGGAAAAAGGTTTTTATTAATTCGCATTTTTATTTACCTTTAATATTTTGGGGCGTTACGTGACCGGTTAGGCCATCCCAGATCAACTATATGATGCGGAAAAAAAATTAAAACTTATGTTGACATCCAACGAAGAACCCGAAGTTTTTGCAATCTGATTATCTCAATGTGCTAATAATTGTTCATAAAGAAAGTTTATTCGGTCATCACCATAAATTTTGGATTGAATTTGGAATGAATACTAGGTGATATTTATGTGTCATTACTTCCATCATGTGAATCATTTAGGTATTTTATATTTTTAATTGATGCATCAACTGGATGGTCACATGATTCTTCATTGACAATTCGCAACCGGAAGTTTGCGAGATTACTTGTGCAATTGTATCAACCAAAATCTAGTTATTAACTGTTGTATGTCTATTGCAATTACTAATTGGGAACATGTATGACACTAATTCGCATCAAGCCATTAAAATTATCATGAGTTTCCCCTTTTACATATGGTTGTTTTTGGTCAGAAACCTAATATTTCCCATCTAAGAACTTTTGGATGTGCAGTATATTTTCCACCACAACGCACTAAGATGGGACCTCAAAGAAGGTTGGGAATATATGTTGGATATGAATCTTCATCCATGATAAAATAACTCAAATCAACAACAAGAAAGTCATTCATGGATCGATTTTTGATCATCGTTTTGATGAATTTGTTTTCCCAACATTAGGGGGAGAAAATAAGCATTTGAAAAAAGAAATTATTTGGAAAGAGTTATCATTATATTATCTTGATCCTCGAACAAAACAATTTGAACTTAAGTTCAAAAGATAATTCATTTGCAAAATTTAGATAACCAATTGCCAGACGCATTTACTGACCTAAAAAGAGTGACTAAGTCACATTTTACAACTGCTAATGCTCCAATGAAATTGATGTCCCTCTTGAACAAATTAAAATTGCAAATGAGTATAAGGCACGCCTGAAGCGTGACAGATCCATCGGTTCCAAAGATAAAAATCCTCGAAAACGAAAAGGAGCAAAGAAATAAGATGGTCAATTCGAGGATATAGTGACTCCTGAAGAGTCCTTAAACATAATTAATAGTTCATTTCAAGAAGAAACTCAGGTACCTGAAAAGTGTGAAAACAAAGAGATCTCAATAAATTATGTCATGAATGGAATTCTATGGAATCGAAATGAAATCGACGTCGACGATATTTTTGCATATAATATAGCGCTTGAAATTATAAATGAAGAGGATCATGAACCAAAGTCGATTAAGGAATGTAGACAAAGAAATGATTGGCCAAAATGAAAAGACGCAATTGAGATAGAATTGAATTCGCTTGAAAAGCATCAAGTATTTCGACTTGTAATTCGTACGCCTAAAGGTGTAAAACCAGTTGGATACAAATGGATCTTTGTGCGAACGCGGAATGAGAAAGGAGAAATTATGAGATATAAAGCAAGATTGATTGCCCAAAGAATTTCACAAAGACATGGCATTGATTATGAGGAATAATACTTCCCTGTGGTGGATGCAAGTATTTTTCGATACTTGATTAATTTGACAATATATAAAGGATTAATTTGACAATATATAAAGGATTCAATTTGTGTCAAATGATGTTATAGCCTATTTTTATGGTTAACTTGATTAATAACATATATATGAATACTCCTTAAGGATTCAATATGCTCGAAGCATATGCTTGAACTATTTAATATGGTTAAACCATATCCATGGATAATTAAAATGTTTGAAGCATAAAGTATAAAATGTCGACATGTGCTCTTTAATTAGTTAAATTGCAAAATGCAATAATTTTGAACCTATAGTTCAAACTCCAAGAGATTTTTAATAGACTCGAAGTTTTAATTCTAGCAAACATAAAATGCATTATATGTTTGTAGCCATTATCATGGTTCATTCGAGAATGATATCATTATATCAATATGAGAAATTGCAGAAAAATTAAGAATATTGATATATACATGTATATATCTATTTATATTTAGATAATAATTTATGTTTTTTTAGTTATACATTGTTTGATTTATATATATAATATCATGTCATGCAATTTATACTTTTTGTGTTTGTTTTTATTTTAGTATCTATATATTTTTATTTCAATATTGTTTGAATTACCTAAAGTTAAAGGAAACATTTTAAAATGAAATACCTCAGCCTGAAGATCGAACATTTAGCAAATTGAATTTGTGCCTATCAAGTTGGGGAAAACAACTTCTAAAGTGATTTGCTTTGATAAATAACAACTAATTTATATGCTAATCTTTGTTAGATTGTTAAATGTCATATGTAACTTAATATGTCATCTGATATTAATTTATTATTATCAAGATATTGTTATTCATTCACAGTAAGATGTTCGAATGAAGCTAAACACAAATTTTAGTATGATAAATTGAATAATTTTTTTTTGGTTTGAAGTAAATTGAGATGTGATATAATCGTATAAGTGAATATTTAATCAATGAAGGATATAAAATGGTTGAATTTGTCCATGTATTTTTATGAAAAGATGTGGCAAAAATTTTGTTATAATTGATGTTTACGTTGATGATTTGAATATTATTATTAGAACTCCTGAAGAGCTTTCAAATGTTGTAAATTGCTTAAAGAAAGAGTTTGAAATGAAGAATTTGGAAAAAAAAAACAAAATTTTGTCTTGAATTACAAATAGAATATTTAATGAAATTTTGGTACATCATGAAACCTATGCTGCGAAGGTAATAGTGTAATATCTCAGAGATAATTGTTCGCATCAGGGGGAGAAACAAGTATGCACTGCACTCTTTTTCCCTTAGTCACGGTTTTTTCCCGATGAGTTTTCCTGACAAGGTTTTTAATGAGGCAGCATCCAATTGCATAAGAAGAATTGTGTACTCTTTTTCTTTTGCTCATTTTTCCCATATGGTTTTTCTTAGGAAGGTTTTTAAAGAGGCATGTTCTCTTAATAGTCATCCAAGGGGGAGTGTTATGAACAATTTGTATTTATCTAATAAGTGGATGACTCTATCATAGTTTGAGTTTATCCCTAATTTATGTTTATCTTTAATTGAAACAAATTCATGATAGGGTTTCCTCTTTTCCTATATAATATGACTCATATGTATTGTAAAATTTGCCCCAAGAAATGAAATACAATTTCTCTCTGCTTCTCTCTTCACCCTCAGTTTCTCTCTTCTCTCTTCTTATTTAAGAAATAAAATGAGAAACAACGGAAAAAAATACAAACCGAGAAAAAAAAATCTAGGAGAGATAAATGGAAAAGAAAGAGTTTAAAAGAGAAGAGTTGAAGCCAATAATCATTGGTTCATTTGGTAAGGATTGAGTTGGGGGTTGAGAAAGATCCCGGGTTCGAATCCCATCGATGTGAGGATGGTATTAGTGAGTGATCTGTAAGTACCTCTGTGAACGCTCCTTGTGCCCGAAGGCCCGCCCTGACCCTGGTGAGTCCCCGGAGAACAACTCACCTAAACTTTAAGTCATAAAAAAAAGTGAGAAGTGTTGAATAATACAAAATGAATTTTGTACTTACTAACATGACTATTTATCCTTTGTTTTTTAGTGAAGGCTAAGATACACCTAGTTTTATTTTGGTGTTCATAAATATCACTATTTTTTACGGTATTGCAAGTTACCCATTATTTATTATTATATCTTTTAAAGATTTTAGAAACTTTTATTTTTTAATTATTTTTTACTTACATCATAAATTTAGAAAGTAATGATTTTCTTTATTGATTTTTTATTCAAAATTTCAAACACACCATAATTTAGATTCAAAATTTCAAACACACCATAATTTAGTTAAATTAGAATTTATGATTTTTTTTAAAAAATAATTATAAAAAAATTTCTACCATAGATAATTAAAAAAAATATAATATGAGAAAGATGATTTTTCAGTTGGAACAAATTAACATAATATAACAATTTATTGTAGAAAAAAATACCATTATGTGTTTTTGTAGAAATATGTTAATTATAAAAATTTATGATTTTTGTAAAAATAAATAATTATAAAAAATCGTATAGCATAAATAATTAAAAAAATATAATACGAGTATGAGAAAGTTGATTTTTCAATTGGAACAAATTAACATAGTATAACATATTATTATAGACAAAAATACTCTTATGTGTTTTGTAGAAATATGTTAGTTATAAATATTTATGATATTTTAAAAATAAATAATTATAAAAAAACTTTTAGCATAGATAATTAAAAAATATAAAATGAGAAAGGTGATTTTTCAGATTGAACAAATTAACATAGTATAACAGGTTATTGTAGCCAAAAATACTCTTATGTGTTTTGTAGAAACACGTTAATTATAAAATATTTTGATTTTTAAAAATAAATAAATATAAAAAATTATCGCATAGATAATTAAAAAATATAATATGAGAAAGGTAATTTTTCAGTTGAAACAAATTAACATAGCATAACATATTATTGTAGACAAAAATAGGCTTGTGTGTTTTTGTAGAAATATATTTACTCATTAATAACATTAATCATGAATATTGATATTCAAATATTAAAGTTAATAAAGCAAATTATAATGCATTGAAAATGGTATGCAATAGATTGACGACTGCATCTAACAAATCATGATTTCGAGATGTTGAGTCCTAGCATAAGTTCACATTAGGGGTCATAATGTAATATCCCTAAGTAAATAAATACATTCTATATTTATAGGTTTAATTTTATATTTAAATTTTGTTTTAGTAATAGTAATAGTGATATTGATGATAAAATTTTTTTTATAAGGAATAAGGAATAGATGAGATAGCCAAAGAATACTTTTAGCTAGAATAGAGGATAGCCAAAGAATACTTTTGTGATAATGAATAAGGAATTTTAGAGAAAAAAAATATAGAAAAGAGGAGTTAGAAAATAGACACGTTAGTTCTCTTCCTCCCACCAAAAGCCACGTTCAGTTCTTGTGTGCAAATATCACTGGCTTCTTCCTCTCTTATAAATAGCCTGTAGTCACATATTCACACCATTTCATCCCTTTTCGAAATAAAAAAAAAAGGAAAAACAAATTGATCTTGTATCTCGAAGGAAGTAAGATTTACTCTGCTTTGCTGTTGTTAACTACTCTGAGATGTAACACTTCTTGAATATCATCTTATTTTATAAGAAAAATAAGAAGTTAATGAAAACTTGGACTTGTTATCGTTGGAAAAAAGATCTGAAAATAATAATTTTCCCTTCCCTTGAAAATTCCTTTTCACAAACACTTGATTAGTAATGAGGTTGACTAACAAAATCAGAGTTTGCGGAAACATAGTAAAATCATCATATTATACCCCCAAAATATATCAAGTGTAACAAGTCCATTAATACCAAATAAGTATAATTATGAAACTAAAGTCCTCTTATGATACCTTTTTCCAAAATATGTATCATATAAATTGTAACACCCTCACAAATATTTAATTAAATTGAGTTTTATAAAATATGGACTTGAAAATTTCGTTTTAAATCTTAACGAAAATCCGACGGAGTCTCCTCTGTTTATCGGACTTTCCCAAAAATAACTTTTATAAACCTGTCAACCAGTACAGTTCAGAAAATATTTATAAACATACTAATTTAATTTTCATGCCCTGCTAATCCAGTAAAACATATTCAGGGCTTGCACGAATGAAATATAACAAATCCAAAGAAAACTAAATTTTTAACATAATAACAACTCTCTCTTCTAATTAATTTTACAACACTCCACGGGGTGGAGTGTAGTCTTGCTCGGCCAATAGCATTGCAAACTCAAACCTCAGTACCTGTGGAAATAGTAAGGAGTGAGCATTACACATAAAATGGGGAAACAGTTTCCAATTACGACATAATGCTATACCAAGCCATACACATTTGACAATTCAATAACAATATAATAAAACTCAAGAAATCACAATTCATTATCAAAATATTCCATTGGTTTCTCAAGTCAATCTTGCCTATTCATTCTTATACATCATTTTCATAAAGTCTTCTTTTCCTTACACTTTAATCATATTCATAATTCTTTTCAATCTGTTCCTGGTCACGACCTACTGCGTCTGCACTTCTGTGCACTCACGTCTTACTGCGTCCGGGTATAATTCATTTTCATTCGTTCCCCTGGTCACGACCTACTGCGTCCGCACTAATGTGCTGGTCACGACTTACTGCGTCTGGGTATGTTTTCATTCTCCCCTGGTCACGACCTACAGCGTCTGCACCCCTGTGCACTCACGTCTTACTGCGTCCGGGTATATATTTCATATTCATTTCATCCCTGATCACGACCTACTGCGTCTGCACCCCTGTGCACTCACGTCTTACTGCGTACGGGTATATATATTTTCACTTTCATTTCATCCCTGGTCACGACCTATTGCGTCTGCACCCCTGTGCACTCACGTCTTACTGCGTCCGGGTACATTTTCATATTCATTTTCTTTATTAACCTTTCCTCTTACTCATATTAACCATTTAATTACCCTTTCAACCACTTAAACTTTTTAACAAGTACCATATTCAAACCAATCACAACATAACACCTTTACATTATCCATATTATCCCAATTATGTCTTATAACTTTAATTAGCACAAATCAAACAACTTCATTAATATCATCACCATTATCCTTAATTCATACTTAATTTCCATTCTTTGCCTTGGTTTATAAAATAAAATCATAACTCAATCATTTAGCAAAATGAGCACTTAAATTAATAACAACACCAAGTCTCAAGCTTATATACCAAATATTAAAGATAAAGCATATCATCATCCAATTATTTTTCCTATGTCATAAGCTCTAGCTATTTATTACCCTATAGTGTAACAACCTAAACTAACACATAACTCTTAGTACCCATTATATGCATATTGTAAACTAAACCCCAGAGTAAGGTAATACTCACTATAACCCACTCCTTACCTTGCTTTTCCTTAGACACTTCCATTTTGCACGATAACGTCCGATCATACCAGGGTCCATTGCCTACGCACAGTGACAGGTTCTAGAGCTTCTTCGTCGTCTAGCCATATTATATAAATCAAACAATCAAATTTAATACGCCAAACCGACCCAAACTCATCAATTAAACCATCAATTAATCCTTTTTAATTACGCTAAAACCACACCAATATTGAATTAGCTATTAGGTTTATAACGTATAACAACATCTTCTCATTATAACCAGCAAATTAATAAATATCAATGAGGTTATAAAATACCATCCAAGGTTCCTTAGAACAAAACTTTAGAAATTTACTTTCGAGGAATTTACGAGTGGAAATCAAAACAATTAACTTCGACATTAAGAAAATTGACAAGTATTGGGTTTGATTCAAAATCATAAAACAAAATAAGTTAACTTATTGCAATTTTTTTGGTTTTAAAGTATTGCATCTTAAACATGTTTCCAAACCATTAAAATTATTGGACTCAAGTTCATAAACCAAGATCAAACAGAATTTAAATTCAAGATTGTTCCCTTTTTATTAAAAATAGCACAACTTCTTTTAAAAAATACGCTAACTTTCGAAACCGACAAAAGTATCATAATAGATTAAAATCATGTACCTTTAGCTTCTTAAACCATAATTTCTGAATTAAAAAGAGAGTGGCCTTTGTTCAAAATAAGCAAATCACATTTCCAAATCCAATTAGCTACACTCTTCTTCAATTTAGAATTTAAAGTTCAAGATAGGTTTAAACTCGAATTAATGTATGTCGGATATATCCGGTTCCTAATTAACTGGTGTATTGTTCAGCCTAGGGGCAAGCCCACCAAGCTAAACAACAGCTCACTTACTTAGGAACTTGACACATTTAACGAAAATACTCTTTGAAACTCATCATTCGACATAACAGTCAACTCAACAATACACAATTCAGAGTAACCAATTAGAATCATTTTAAATAACAGTCTAATTAAAAATCAATACTAATTCACTATATTGCTCATTTTCCAAAATAATATAAACTAAATCATTATTATTTTTAAAATACAACATAAAGCAGTTAAAAAGGTATTAGAAATTTATCCTCAAGCAAAATATTGGATTCGAAAACCACTCATACAGAAACATAACTGTTCCTTGGCATTTTGCCTTCACCCACGTCCATGATCTGATCTTTATCAATTCAATGCATCAGATGGAGCACTCCTCTTGTTCACGAAAATTATTTGATTCCTTATAATCCATGTAGACCAAACAACTACTAGCCTCCAAATACACGTCCATGAGTTCCATAACTGTCTTTGTTTTTTTTTTGTTCCAGCAGTTCACGGTGGTATCTAAAGTGCTGAGTCCCATTGGAAGTTAACACAACTTTGTGCAACAGAGACATAGCACTGATGGAATCAATTGACAGATTTTGGAGCAAGAAGCAAAGAACTACAGTAGTGGAATCAGAGAGAGAAAGTGAGTGGCGAGGGTTTCAAGCGGAAAGAGGAAGCCATTGTCGGAGCGAATTGAAGTCTTCGTCCTCGGAGCAAGACAGAGTGTTAGGGTGTGAAGTGAGAGAAGAGAGAGAGTAGCGGCGGAGAGAGAGCATAGAGAGGGGATAGCGACGGGACCGAGAGAGAAAACGGGTTTGGAAAGGGAAAATAAAACCATGGGAAAGGGAGGTTTGAAAGCTCATGGCCATGGAGGAGAAGAAAATTAGAGAAGAAGAGTGAATGGGGTGGAGGGAGCCGGCGGC
Organism: Crotalaria pallida; assembly: GCA_037953625.1. Lineage (NCBI taxonomy): Eukaryota > Viridiplantae > Streptophyta > Magnoliopsida > Fabales > Fabaceae > Crotalaria > Crotalaria pallida. Next base: position 91,232,538 of record CM075651.1, on the reverse strand, counting down.
TGGATACAAGAAGAAGGAAGGAGAATAGGGTTTCCCCTTCGCACCACACACACACGTTATCTTCTTCTTTTCTTTTCTTTTTTTTTTTTTAATAAAAAATATACTTTTGTTTATTTATTTAGTAATTATAGTAAATAGAAATCAATTCTATTTTTAAGAGTATCTAAAAATAGAATTCAGTCATCAAATCAATTAAGTAAACATATTTTTAAGAATGTTCTAGAGTCAAATATTTTAAAACACAAAACATTATTCATTGTTGAATATATAAAGGTTATGTAAAGTATTTAAAACGTTTAGCATTATTTTAATATAATAATAATTTTTTTTAAAAGAATTTACTTTAAATATAATTAGTTACTCTTTCGTAATTAACATATATTTTTATGCAATACCCAAAAACTAATGATTGATTTCAAGAAACAAGTATTTAATTCATTAAAACTTATAATTATACTAGGGATTAAAATTAGGGATGTTACATAAATTCCATTAAAAATAGAAATATTATAGAACTGGTCACTGGTCCTTTGTCCAAACATCCATCTGGCCGGATCCTCGATATCTGCACAACGGGTTCACAACCCATATTTTCTACACTCTGCATACACCTTAGGAACATCTCCCCTTACTGATTCTTGTGCAAGCTAGATGCACGATCAACACCTAATAAGGGCATGGGGGTTAGCTATACATATTCGCATAATCAAATGAGAATAAAACTAACATCCACAAGTCAACATGTAGCAAATCATGATGCATAATCATATGAGCACACCCGGTTAATCATAATAATTCTTTCAATGCAGGTGGCATGATGCATGATTTTCTTCCACAACTGAGACCTCTAAAAGTTCATCTTGGACGTCCATCCAATACACCCTTGTGTTCCCGGAACACCGACATTCGTTCCCAGAACGTAATGCCGAACCATACTTGGATAATACGCATCACTCCCAGAGTGTGCACCACGTTCCCAGAACGTGTAGCAAACCATACTTGGAATAATAAGCATCACTCTCAAAGTGTGCATCACGTTCCCAGAACGCATACGTTCCCAGAACGCATAAAAACCAGGTCCCGGACACTGGCCACATATCTATAATGTGTCATCAAGTAGGTTGCATATCAATGTGTTCCCAGAACACTAACATACGTTCCCAGAACGTATAAAACCAGGTCCCAGACATTGGCCACATATCTATAATGTGTCATCAAGTAGGTTATAATTTGGTACTCCTGGAGTACCCTCCTCATACTCCCAGAATATGATAAACGTTCCTACCAACCAAACTTCCATTCTATATGAATGCACAATCATCAAGGTTGGTTTTATCTTTAATTCCATTATTATACCAACGTGTTCCCAGAACACTAACATATGTTCCCAGAACGTATCGCAAACCATACTTGGAATATAATCAAGCACCACTCCTAGAGTGTGCATCACGTTCCCAGAACGTGTCCAAGAAACCATGTCCCAGACAATGGCCACATTCCCAGAATGTGTCATCAAGTTGGTTGCATCAGTTTAGTACTCCTAGAGTACAGGGTCGTGTACCCGGAACATCACAAACAATCCTTGCCAACCTATTTCATCACCTTTCTCTATGCATGCATCGCATACATAATTACTAAGGTTGGTCTTTCCATTAATTACTGTGATTTAGAAATATTCCAATTTCTCTTTTGAACGATTTATTTGAGGTATAGTCTTTGACACAAAATTCTCTTTTGAGTTATCTCAAGACATGCCCTTAAACTTAGATTGGGTAAAACAAAGTCAATGGTATTCAAAAACTTAACTTTTTATTTTTCAGATTCAGGTACTAACCGGTTACAGTTCCAAGCTAACCAGTTAGAATTACAGACCTGAACTGTTTACCATTATAATTCAGAAAACCCTTTTTCTTGAATTCCCTACCCAATCCATAAACCAGTTTAACAATGTTTATACCTCAAAACCACTGGATACACAAATTGCACATAATTGCACATATTTCACAACTTAATGCATCAATTCACATAATATCTAAGTAAGTCATGAAATCAACATCAACATAGCTTGCATGCATTCAGATAACATTGCTCAACACATCAATTGAGCTCAAATTGGCCTCCAAGCCATTTAACCATTTCAACTTATGCCCTTTGAGTCTCTTGGTGACTTATCCTATATTCTACCACAATTTATTCTCATTCTAGCAAATAGTAAGCTTCCCCCTTACCTTAGGTTCGTGCTTGATCCAAAACATTGCAGAGAGAAAGGCTCCAACATAGATCTCCATTAAATCCACTATATGTAGATAGAGTTGGACAGGGTACCAAAACCAGGGAAATTGACATGCAAAACCCAATTAAGAATTGGGGAAAATAGTCAAATTGAGTTCTCTGCAACATGCACTAGAGGTCGGAATAAATTTGAAACCAAAAGGGTTTGTGTGCTTACCAAAATCGAGCTTCAAAGTCAGCTCCAGAAATCAGAAGCTGAGGTTTGATGGCATCAACACCTCAACTTGGCAAGCTTCGTTCTCTTGATTTAGGGACTCTTAACTCACAATCTTTATATCAATACAAAGCCCTTGATGTGAGCTTTGTAACAGTGTATCACTCATGTTCTAACTCTCAGAAACGAAGGAGAATTTCAGAGACGAACTTACAAACCCTAAACAGAGCTTCAACCCTAAATTCAGAGAACCAACCCCAAATCCTTAAGCAATCCAGCCTTTTATAGACGAATTGGAGTAATATGCAAGGCGACACGTCTATCTCCACTCAAGGAAGGAAGGAATCATGGCAATTTCTGGGTTAAAACGCGTGATTACTCATCAAACGCACTAACCCAGTTTTCTGAGTTCATTGTGTAACCGGTTACACAGCCCTTCTAACCGGTTACATACTGATAAAATTCAAAAATTAATAATTTAATTACTCTTTCTTCAAAAACCTTTTTAATATTGCAATTAGGTCCCAACCCAAGGGCTAATTTACAATATTCACATTTTTGTACAAAATAACCATATAAAAATATATCTCATATTTTTATATCAAAACACATAATGTACGAAAACTAAAACCTTCAAAACTAATATAAATCAATTATAAAATAATTGTTATAATCAATTTCTTGGTTATTTGGGAGACGAAAATTAGGGGTGTTACACTACTCCCCCACTTAAAAGAAATTTCGTCCTTGAAATTCATCTTTCGAAATTTTCCACTTTTCCAAAATATTTTTATACTAGAAAACTTCATCTTGCTCCCAAAAATTTGTTCTTTAGGGTCCTCCCCCACTTAAAAGAGTTTCGATATAGTTCTTTTATTTCGAAACATCTCTAATAAAACCTTTCACCTTAAACCAAAATTCTTTGCATAAAACTCTTAGGTGAAAGAATTTCTTTTAAAAGAAATACTCTTTACACTTCACATAAATATTCTTCAATTAAAAAACTTTCCAATAAACTTTTTGGAAAAATTTTTTGGGCTGCGCACTCTGATCTCTCAAGCATGATCAAAGAGACATTTTGTATGACTTCATTTCTTAATAGTTTGAGACATTAGGGTGATCAGTCCTAATATTCAAACCATTAATAACAAAATCATCCCTTTCAGATATAATCTTTCGCAAGAAAGATCATACGACAGGTCTTTAAGTTAGATGAACTTAAAGATAGGGTAATTATCACTATCAGACTTAGTTAGATAGTCAATTTCTAGGGACATTTCCGTTGGGGAGACAAAGATTTGTCCTATCCCGGTGGTTGTTAATCTCTCTAGCCATAACTGATCTTTCTATTTCTGTAGTGTCCACAAATATTATCACATCCAACTGTGATAAGGGTTTTGATCACAGAAAAATTGAAGTTGAACTTACAGGATATTGATATTCTCAAACGATTAGATTAACGTAATCGAAAAACATTTGACTACGTTAACTCCGATCAAAGGAAGAGATAGGCTTGGGTTGTCTACGTCAAGATTACACTCAACTCTCATCTCAGTCGGTGAATTCTTCTCGTGCTAGATTCGTCCATTCCTTTCTCACCTTTTCCTTCAAGACAATTCGGTGAATAATACTCCAGCTTCCTACAATCGAAATTGACTATTCCCTTAAGTACATCACATTTAAACTCAAAGTGATGTGCCTCACCGTTTTCACCTTGAGATGGACAAATGTTCCCCTTCCTATTTCCTCCTTAGTCACTTTTCTCCAATCGAGGATTCCTTAACCTCGATATTTCCGTGGTTGATATTCTCCCATTTACTTTTCCTCTTTCTCCAGTTGGGCCTGTATTTCATCATTCTTTCTCTTATTCTGAACTCAGACCTTTCTCGCATGAAGTTCATGTACTTTCCCATAGTCCTCACACATGCTTCCAACATTGAGAAATTCCTTATTCCTTGATAGTTAATAGCTAACTTGGGTTCGAACATAATCTATTCTTGAAGTGCTTGCCTTTGGATCTCTCCTCTAGATTGTCCTAGACAACACTTCCTAAATCCCTTACTTCCATAATATATTTTCTAATATCCATAATCACAGACTTTGGTTCTAAAGATTAAATCTCTTTTGTTTCTTAATAGAGATCTAACTCCTTTTTCCTCAAAAGTTAACTTCTCTTTCTTCTCTTCATCTTCTGGTGGTAATTCACGAATCCGATTCAGGAATTCGTTGGTGATTGGCAACATTCCCAATCTAATACTTAGAGGGTTCCTCTTGGGTTACCCGACTTAGGTCTCTGAATCCCTCGATCGGGATAACCTCCTTAACCATCATTGAGCTCACAAGAATAGCCTATCAGCTCAAATCGTCTGCAACTACGTTTGCTATGCCAGGATGGAGTTCAGAGCCATAATCTTTAAGAAACTCCATCCATCGTCTTTATCTTACATTCAACTCTTCCTCTTCTTATTGTCTTTCATACTTTCGAACTCCAAACTTGTTCATGAATCACAACCTTCTTATCTTAGTACCTATTGTCTCTTTTGCATCATTCAGCTCAATTCTCTACCTTCTCCGATTGGAGTAGCTCCTTAATTTCAATTCTCGATTAATCCATAAGTATTATGATTCAATCCTCTTAAATCAATTTCAATGATGAATCAAGGCATTAAGTTATTTTACCACCTTAAATCCTTTCCTTAAATTTTACTTAGGTAATTGACATTGAGTTTGGATTGGAGGAAGATGTTTATTGATACCAAAAGTTCCTTCACAAGGACTTAAATTTTTATTTTAGACTTTCGGCTTCTAACCGGTTACAAGAAACTCTAACCGGTTATGAAGTATAGTTTTAGAAATAAAACCAAAGAATTTCAAAACCATTTTCTTTACCTCATCCAATCCAACTCAAAATAGGATTTATTCATAATCTAATACCTTGATTCCAACTGAATCCATCACTGAAATGATTTAAATCATAATCTACTCACATTTTCCATAATTCCTCTTGGACTAATCATATTATGTTGGGGTATAATCCATCATCACCCCACCATAATTAAACAACATCCTATCATTCAATACCATCAGTTGATCTTTCCAAGTCAACTTGATCAAAGGCCATGCAATCTTAGAAAATCCTTAAATACTCCGGCGATAGTACCCAGCCAGCCCTAAGAACTTCTTACTTTAAAGATCACATGCCCTGCGAACTTAGCTTCGCTCAACCAAAACTCATCTTTGGTGAGCTTAGCACACAACTACTCCTCTTGCAGGATTCTCAACACCATCCTGAGATGTTTCTCGTGCTCCTCCGGATTCTCAGGATAAACCACAAACGTATCCAATTATAATCTAAAGGTCCCGTTCTTATAATCCATAAAAGAACAGGTGCATTAGTCAATCCGAACGGCATTATTTTCTACTCATAATGTCCGTATCGAGATTAAAATGCAGTCTCAAGTGTATCCCTGCCTCGAATCCTGATTTGGGATTAATTCAACCGCCAATCCATCTCAGAAAACACTTAGACTCTTTTAACCTGGTCCAACCAATTCTTTTAACAACTTCTCTACGTGTTTCTCTCATTTGACCATTCCCGATGATACCATATCGTAAGGGTAGTAGAGAGAGAATCAGCTTCAAGAATTAACTTGATTCCAAACTCTATCTCTTTGCTCAAGGGTGAACCTAACATCCTTTCTTGAAACCCAGATTTCTTTAACCCCCTATTTCCTTCACTGCTGCCCAGAAGCAGACACATGGGTCCATTGGATTCCAGATTCGAAACTTGGGAATTCCAATACAGGGTTGTTCTATCGTCATTAATCATGATAATTTGATCCTTCGATTCCCAAACCGTGCTTAAGATCAAATGAAATCATGACACAGGTAGATAGACAAAGTCTAATACCTTAATAGAACGATTCAGACATACCATGGAAACCACTACAAGAAGATTTGTAGGATTCTCTGCTTTGAGATAGCCGATTGGATAAGGCATATAGCAACCTTGATCACTACCCTTATCCGAAAGGAACAAAAGAAAGGATAGCTTTAGAGTTTAACAAACTCAACAAGGTTGATCTTTAAGAAGATCACTGCCCTACACTCGGTCTGAAAAGTTGATTGACTTTAACACGAGTGAGGGTAAACACTCCTCCTCAGAGTCGAGGACTCAACTACAACTCCTTAAAATTTCCTCATCACTGGTTCTATGAAAACATAATAAACCAACACTGTGGTTTTGGGTTTTCAACATATCTAAAGAGAAGCATACGACTATCATACTTCTATTTAGACTTCATAGAACACTTCTTAATAGCATAATAAACTACTTATCTAGAGCCATTTCCCATAACCTTAGCTCTAGTTTGGAAGTATATGAAAGCATACTTCCCAAGAAACATTGCAGATATCGATAACCAGCGTATTGGACCACACACCCAAAGACCAAGAGTCAGGACCATTGCTCTGATACCATAAAAGTGTAACACTCCTTGAATATCATCTTACTTTATAAGAAAAGTAAGAAGTTAATGAAAACTTGGACTTGTTATCGTTGGAAAAAAGATCTGAAAATAATAATTTTCCCTTCCCTTGAAAATTCCTTTTCACAAACACTTGATTAGTAATGAGGTTGACTAACAAAATCAGAGTTTGCGGAAACATAGTAAAATCATCATATTATACCCCCAAAATATATCAAGTGTAACAAGTCCATTAATACCAAATAAGTATAATTATGAAACTAAAGTCCTCTTATGATACCTTTTTCCAAAATATGTATCATATAAATTCTATTAAAAATAGAAATGTTATAGAGCTGGTCACTGGTCCTCTGTCCAAACATTCATCTGGCTGGATCCTCGATATCTGCACAACGGGTTCACAACCCACATTTTCTACACTCTGCATGCACCTAAGGAACATCTCCCCTTACTGATTCTTGTGCAAGCTAGATGCACGATCAACACCTAATAAGGGCATGGGGGTTAGCTATACATATTCGCATAATCAAATGAGAATAAAACTAACATCCACAAGTCAACATGTAGCAAATCATGATGCATAATCATATGAGCACACCCGGTTAATCATAATAATTCTTTCAATGCAGGTGGCATGATGCATGATTTTCTTCCACAACTGAGGCCTCTAAAAGTCCATCTTGGACGTCCATCCAATACACCCTTGTGTTCCCGGAACACCGACATTCGTTCCCAGAACGTAATGCCGAACCATACTTGGATAATACGCATCACTCCCAGAGTGTGCACCACGTTCCCAGAACGTGTAGCAAACCATACTTGGAATAATAAGCACCACTCCCAGAGTGTGCATCACGTTCCCAGAACGCATACGTTCCCAGAACGCATAAAAACCAGGTCCCGGACACTGGCCACATATCTATAATGTGTCATCAAGTAGGTTGCATATCAATGTGTTCCTAGAACAATAACATACGTTCCCAGAACGTATAAAACCAGGTCCCAGACACTGGCCACGTATCTATAATGTGTCATCAAGTAGGTTATAATTTGGTACTCCCGGAGTACCCTCCTCATACTCCCAGAATATGATAAACGTTCCTACCAACCAAACTTCCATTCTATATGAATGCACAATCATCAAGGTTGGTTTTATCTTTAATTCCATTATTATACCAACGTGTTCCCAGAACACTAACATACGTTCCCAGAACGTATCGCAAACCATACTTGGAATATAATCAAGCACCACTCCCAGAGTGTGCATCACGTTCCCAGAACGTGTCCAAGAAACCATGTCCCAGACAATGGCCACATTCCCAGAATGTGTCATCAAGTTGGTTGCATCAGTTTAGTACTCCTAGAGTACAGGGTCGTGTACCCCGAACATCACAAACAATCCTTGCCAACCTATTTCATCACCTTTCTCTATGCATGCATCGCATACATAATTACTAAGGTTGGTCTTTCCATTAATTACTGTGATTTAGAAATATTCCAATTTCTCTTTTGAACGATTTATTTGAGGTATAGTCTTTGACACAAAATTCTCTTTTGAGTTATCTCAAGACATGCCCTTAAACTTAGATTGGGTAAAACAAAGTCAATGGTATTCAAAAACTTAACTTTTTATTTTTCAGATTCAGGTACTAACCGGTTACAGTTCCAGGCTAACCGGTTAGAATTACAGACCCGAACTGTTTACCATTGTAATTTAGAAAACCCTTTTTCTTGAATTCCCTACCCAATCCATAAACCAGTTTAACAATGTTTTTTCCTCAAAACCACTGTTTATATCATTCAAAAGTCTAAATCACATTTCATTGTCCAATGAGCATAATTTCCTCTTGAAACTATCTCATTACCTTAAGGTATTAACTCTTTAACTGCAATCTGAACTATAACAATGAAATCAACTTATTTTCAGATTGTTTTCCATGAAATTAAGGCCTAGATTTGAGTAGGATTTATAAGACCGCAATGCTGATTTTGTAAACTTATTTTCTTTTGCATTTTAACAGGGTCTAACCGGTTACGAATATCGAGTAACCGGTTAGATTATGCAGTCTGACACTAAAACATGAGTTTTAACAAACCATTCTCTTCACTACTCAAATCTAACCAAATTTCAACCTTTAACAGAGTACATATACCTTAAATAAATATGTTTAAACACAGAAACATATCTATCTTGCATGCATTCAATTTGGATACACAAATTGCACATAATTGCACATATTTCACAACTTAATGCATCAATTCACATAATATCCAAGTAAGTCATGAAATCAACATCAACATAGCTTGCATGCATTCAGATAACATTGCTCAACACATCAATTGAGCTCAAATTGGCCTCCAAGCCATTTAACCATTTCAACTTATGCCCTTTGAGTCTCTTGGTGACTCATCCTATATTCTACCACAATTTATTCTCATTCTAGCAAATAGTAAGCTTCCCCCTTACCTTAGGTTCGTGCTTGATCCAAAACATTGCAGAGAGAAAGGCTCCAACATAGATCTCCATTAAATCCACTATATGCAGATAGAGTTGGACAGGGTACCAAAACCAGGGAAATTGACATGCAAAACCCAATTAAGAATTGGGGAAAATAGTCAAATTGAGTTCTCTGCAACATGCACTAGAGGTAGGAATAGATTTGAAACCAAAAGGGTTTGTGCGCTTACCAAAATCGAGCTTCAAAGTCAGCTCCAGAAATCAGAAGCTGAGGTTTGACAGCATCAACACCTCAACTTGGCAAGCTTCGTTCTCTTGATTCAGGGACTCTCAACTCACAATCTTTATATCAATACAAAGCCCTTGATGTGAGCTTTGTAACAGTGTATCACTCATGTTCTAACTCTCAGAAACGAAGGAGAATTTCAGAGACGAACTTACAAAACCTAAACAGAGCTTCAACCCTAAATTCAGAGAACCAACCCCAAATCCTTCAGCAATCCAGCCTTTTATAGACGAATTGGAGTAACATGCAAGGCGACACGTCTATCTCTACTCAAGGAAGGAAGGAATCGTGGCAATTTCTGGGTTAAAACGCGTGATTACTCATCAAACGCACTAACCCAGTTTTCTGAGTTCATCGTGTAACCGGTTACACAGCCCTTCTAACCGGTTACATACTGATAAAATTCAAAAATTAATAATTTAATTACTCTTTCTTCAAAAACCTTTTTAATATTGCAATTAGGTCCCAACCCAAGGGCTAATTTACAATATTCACATTTTTGTACAAAATAACCATATAAAAATATATCTCATATTTTTATATCAAAACACATAATGTACAAAAACTAAAACCTTCAAAACTAATATAAATCAATTATAAAATAATTGTTATAATTAATTTCTTGGTTATTTGGGAGACGAAAATTAGGGGTGTTACATAAGACACTTGAGGTAGGAGGAAAAACTCTTTCTTTCCCTTTTTTCTTCTTCTCAACATAGAAATTTTTAGGGTTGAGTCAAAACCGAGTTTACCGTGTTGATTCCTCTTTTAGGGTTCTACCTGAAAAGGAATTTATGTTATATTTGTTTCTGGAGGTTTAGAGAACACTTGTCATAACAAATTGGGGCTTTAGGAATTTATGTCGATTGCATGTTGGGTTGAGGATGACCATTGTATTTTGTGTTGATGTTGGCCACTGTAACACCCATCGGAATTATACTCGAAATTATAAATGAAATATATTAAGTAGATTTGAATTAGATAAATATTAAGTAGATACTAAGTGAGTATCAAGAAAATACTAGGAGAACATTTTGTAAATAATCATCAAAGTGAATTTTAGTGAAAACATCACCCAAAGATCATGTCATATCTCATTTGTTAACCGTTGCATCGTGCTCAAATTTGGAGACAAGCTTCTCAACCCTCTTATCTTAAAATCCAACGGTGGAAATTGTATTTGAGATCAAAAAGCCTACGTAATCGATTACCAGATAAAGTAATCGATTACCTGGTCAAAATTTCAAGTTTGACCAAATTTATGTCTGGTAATCGATTACCTGATCGTGGTAATCGATTACCACGACTCTGATGATCCAACAATAGGTCGGTTTGAGCGCGAATGGCTGAGATTAACCCATTTTTCCACCACAAATTCGTGTAAATATCAACCTAGCACTGTGCTAGATTGAAAGGGACATTTGGGAGGGGTTAATTTAAGTGTTTGAGGGTTATGCTCCCTCCAAAACTCATCAACAAACACTTAGAGCCTTGAAAACGTGTTTTTTGGTATGAACTTGGTGGCTTTCGTTCTCCTTCTTCAAGTCACACCAGGTCACAAATCATATACCAAACCGAAGCTTGTTAACCCCTCTTTAATTAGAATCTAAGTTTGCTCGATTTGGTGGAGTGTGGAAGGATTTACACTCCTGCAAAGTAAATTACTCGAAACTGGAAAACCAAAATTTCAGATTTGGGAAGCTCTGTTCTTTGAGTTCGTGTGGTTAGCTCAAACATCCTTTGAGCTTCAAACTTGTTCTAATTTCAAGTTAACATATCCTAGTTTGTATTCCAACTCTTGTTCCTAGTTTTAATATCCAAAAAGTCTGATCAAAACGTCCACTCTAATTTAAAACAGGGTGCTTTCCAAGTGTTGGTTTTTGAGCTTTTTCCCAACAATCTCGTTTCTTTCCACTCCAAATCCATTCAAACACCTCAAATAGGTATGGGAGATCTCATTCATATAGCTAGGATAATTATTGAAGTATGTTTGATTGATATGTGTGAAAAGAGAAATGAATAAACCATGACAAGGTTGCTTGGTTTGGAGACTAAGACAACCCATGGTTCTTTATAAAACCTTGACTTGATCATGTTTAAAATGATGAATATGAGCTAATAGAATGCTGAAAGTTGGCTATTTTGCAATGAAATTGAATTTGATATGTCAAGTTGTGATTTTACGCCTTTTATGCATATTAAGTGAATTGAATATGAAGATGATGCTTTGATTGCTTGAAATATGCAGGAACATGTGTAATTATATGTGATTTTGATCTGTTTTGGGTTGTATTTGGTGAAAGTGAAGTGTATCAAAAGTTGGTATATCAAAACCTCATTTAAGTATGCAATTTCTGCAAGGTAATCGATTACCAGGTTTGGTAATCGATTACCAGGCTGAATTTGGTGCCAAAATTTGAATTTTCACGTGGTAATTGATTACTACCCTACGGTAATCGATTACCAAGACTCCTGAAGCGCAAAATACCAATTTTTAATACACCTAGCCCTAACCTAACACACTTGTGGAATGTGGAATGTATTTTTATGACTAAGTGAATATTTTTATGACGATTTTAACGATGATTGATTATGAATATGAATTCATAATTATGAAATGAATATTAATGAAAAATGAAATTATAAATTATTTGCATTCGCACGAGAAGTTGCGGATGGTGGGATAATGATATTATGAGGATGATGGAATAATGACAAACGAGTTAATGATAAAGGCTGGTAATGAATTATACTTGCATACATGCATTGAGTGATATTTTTTCAAGTTTGTTAAGGCTTTTATACTAGTTGCGTTGAGCGAAGGAAGCTCGCATCCTGGTTGCTGAGTGAAGGAAGCTCGCATACTAGTTGCGCTGAGCGAAGGAAGCATGCATCATGGTTGCTGAGGGAAGGAAGCTCGCATACTAGTTACTATTATTGATATGAGATTAACATGCATCATGCCACATAAAGATATGATAATATAATTGTAAATCAAGGATTGATAATGGGAAATGCATTACGATGAGTATGAGTGTATGTTTGTCTATGATTACTCAATTAATTATCTGTTTACGCGATATGACAAGTGATTTAATCCCATCTACCATTTTTGATGGTAGGTAAAAGTAGCAGATAAAGTAAGTCCACCTGTCAAGCCAGAGACTCAAGCGGAAAGGAAGAGATTCATTGATTCATTTACTGGATTTGATCCGTTGTAACACCGAAATGATGTACTTTAAAGAAAAAAATTTATCCACTAATCTTGAATAAAGGGAATTTTTACTCTTCCGTCGCAACAATTTCTAATAAATTATTTTGTTCCCTTTATAAAAGATATGAGGGTGTTACAGCCACTACTGCTGTGCATGTTCAATTTATGTCAATATACTGTGCTGGTTGTTGTGCTTGTGATCGCGGTGATTATTGCTACTGCTGTTGTGATCATGTGTAATCTGTTACAAAACTGATGCATAGTCATATATAAAATAAAAGTTAAATTCCCTTAGTTTATACACATCCTGATAACATAATTAGAATCATCTTGTTTTGGATTGACATCCAGATTGTTACATGGGTATATTTGATTAGTATGATTGTACTTTGGTGGTGAGTATAGAACTTATTGTATAGCATTGAGGGTTATATGATGGTTTTAATTGATTGATCGATATTTTGTCATTGTAGTTGTAGTATTAAAAAGATACTCATGATTAAGCACATGATCGAAGAAGATGCATGTCTGAGATTTAGTGTAGAGATCAGATTTAGTGTATTGATGTACATGTATCCGATGAAAGAATTTTGTTTTGTCAATGATTTGGCTTATACTAACAACTTTTGAAAGTATTATGAGCAAAGTAACGTGAGAAGCTCCTTAATGAAGTATAAAGAGAATTCTTGTGCTCACTATGTTATGGCTAAAGAATTGAGAATTGAGGTATTAAGAGGACGCTCTTAATATGGTGTGAGCTCACTAAAATCTAATATATGTAGCACAATGAATTAAGAAAGAAATAAGGACAATGACCTAATGTTACCTATGGCTAACAGAGAGCATTCTTTGTCTTCCAGGTGTTTTTTGAATGAAAAGTATTATATGAATTTTCACTTATGAAAAATGTTAGACATATATTACTATTACTTTGTCTCAGAATACTTTCAAAAGTTGTTAATATAAGCCGAATTATTGACAAAACAAAATTCTTTCACTGGATACATCAATACACTAAATCTGATCTCTACACTAAATCTGAGACATACATCTTCTATCACATGGTTAATCATGAGCATCTTTTTACGATTACAATGACAAAATATTGATCAATCAATTAAAACCATCATATAACCCTTATTGCTATACAATAAGTTCTATACTCACCACCAAAGTATAATCTTACTAATCAAATATACCCCATGTAACAATTTGGATGTCAGTACAAAACAAGATTATTCTAATCATGTATATTATCAGGATGTGTATAAACTAAGAGAATTTAACTTTTATTTTATATATGACTATGCATCTGTTTTGTAACAGATTACACATAACCACAATAGCAGTAGCAATAATCATCACGATCACAAGCACAACAACCAGCACAGTATATTGACATAAATTGAACATGCACAACAGCAATGGCCAACAACAACACAAAATACATTGGTTATCCTCAACACAACATGTCATCAAAATAAATTTCTAAAACCCCAATTTCTTATGACAAGTGTTCTCTAGACCTCCAGAAACAAATATAACATAAATTAACGAGTAATATATTAGATTAGTCCCTGACTTTGTAAGCGTAGATCAAGTTAGTCCCTGACTTTATCGAAATATCAATTTAGTCCCTGAGATAGGAGAACGTCGATCAAGTTAGTCTCTGCCGTTACTATCGCAAGGATGCATTTGCTTTTAAAATGGGATAAAGATAAGGACGTATGTGAATTAAAATGAAATCGCAGGGGCTAAATTGCTATTTCGATAAAGTCAGGGACTAACTTGACCGATGTTTACAAAGTCAGGGACTAATATGACATATTACTCATAAATTAACCCTAAAAGTTTCCCATATGTGTAGAATCAGAGCAAAAAGAGGAATCAACACAGTAAACTCGGTTTTGACATCAACCCTCAAATTTCTATGTTGAGAAGAAGAAAAAAAAAGGAAAGAAAGACTTTTTCCTCTTGCCTCAAGTGTCTTAGAGCAGTTAACAACAGCAGAGCAGAGCAAATTCTACTTCCTACTTCCTTCCAGAGACAAGATCAATTTGTTTTTTTAATGATATGTGTACACAAGAACTGGACGTGGCTTTTGCTGGGAGGAAGAGAACTAACGTGTCTATTTTCTAACTCCTCTTTTCTATATTTTTTTTCTTAAATCATCACAAAAGTATTCTTTGGCTATCTCATATATTCTAAATCCTAAATATATATATATATATATATATATATATATATCATCAATATCACTATTACTATAACTAAAACAAAATTTAAATATAAAATTAAACCTATAAACATAGAATGTATTTATTTAGTTAGGGATATTACATTATATCCCCTGAATAAAATTTTGTTCTCAAAATTTAGGAATTACCTGTTACAACCAGAGATGGGTATTTATACTTTATGTCTTTTTCTACTTCCAAAGTAGCTTCTTCCAATCTCTGTCCTTCCCATAGTACCTTGACCATAGGTATTGTTTTGTTTCTTAACTTTTTGCAATCCCTGTCCAAAATCTGTACAAGTTGTACCTCATATGTGAAATTATCCTTTAACTGCATTGGTACTTGTTCCATGACATGTAAAGGATCAGAGCAGTATTTTTGAAGTTGTGACACATGGAAAACATTATGAAGATTTGAAAGGTTTGGAGGAAGGGCTATTTGATAGGCAACTGGTCCAATCTTTTTCAGAATCTGAAAAGGGCCTAAAAATCTAGGACTAAGTTTTTTGGATTTTAAATATTTGCCTATCCCAGTTGTAGGAGTGATTCGGAGGAATACATGTTCTCCTTCATCAAAGTTTAGAGGATTTCTTCTTCTATCAGCATAGTTCTTTTGCCGACTTTGAGCGATCAACAATCTATTCCTAATGAGTTTGATATGTTCCGAGGTCTTTTAGACAAGATCAGGTCCTATATAGCTCTTTTCTCCTGCCTCAAACCAACATAAAGGGGATGGACCCTTCCTACCATATAATGCTTCATATGGTGCCATTCCGATACTAGAGTGGTAGCTATTGTTATAATAAAATTCTACTAATGGAAAATATGTAAGGCCCGGGCTGATGAGGGCAGGGAGTGATCGCCAAAGCAAGAGGCAAGAACAACGAGCAGCTCCTGGTAGTCTTCTAAGGGAGGGGTACATGAATGAACCGACACACCAGAATGAGAGGGTGATCCTGAGACTGTGTAGGTATGGGACTACATAGTACAGGAAGGCTTAAATGAATTGATTGGTACTACCCATATCAACAAGATGCATCTTCTTTCGGTAGCCCATCACTTAAGAACTCCATGGTTAAGCGTGCTTGACTTGGAGTAATTTTGGGATGGGTGACCTTCTAGGAAGTTTTCCCGGGAAGTGTGCGAGTGAGGACAAATCATGTCGAAAAGACCCGTGTTGGTATGCGGGGACAATCGCAATCCATTTGCTTGCCAGGGATGTTACAAATGGTATAAGAGCGGCTCCTCTCCCAGTACGGTGTGGTTCGGGGACGAACAAGGTGGAAGCTGGTGGACATGTAAGGCCCGGGCTGATGAGGGCGGGGAGTTATCGCTAATGCAAGAGGCACGGAAAACGAGCGGCTCCTGGCAGTCTTCTAAGGGAGGGGTACATGAATGAACCGACACACCGGAATGAGAGGGTGATCCAGAGAATGTGTAGGTATGGGACTACATAGTACAGGAAGGCTTAAATGAATTGATTGGTACTACCCATATCAACAAGATGCATCTTCTTTTCGGTAGCCCATCACTTAAGAACTCCATGGTTAAGTAAGCTTGACTTGGAGTAATTCTGGGATGGGTGATCTCTTGGGAATTTTTCCCGGGAAGCGTGCGAGTGATGACAAAACATGCTGAAAGACCCGTGTTGGTATGCGGGGACAGTCGCAATCCATTTACCTTCCAGGAATGTTACAAGATAGGTATCCCATTTCCCTTTGAAATCCAAAACACAGGCTCTAAGCATGTCCTCTAAGGTTTGAATTTTCATCTCATTTTATGGGTGATAAGATGTGCTAAAAGATAATCTAGTCCAAAAAGCATTTTGTAGGGATTCCCAAAATCTAGAGGTGAATCTAGGATCTCGATATGAAATTATGGCGGTGGGTATTCCATGCAATCTTACTATCTCCCTAATGTACAACTGAGCTAATTTCTCTAATGTGGTGCTTGTATTTATAGGCAAGAAATGAGTAGATTTGGTTAGTCTATCTATAATGATCCATATAGCATCGTACCCAAAAAAAGTTTTTGGTAATCCTACAACAAAATCCATAGAAATGCTTGCCCACTTCCATTATGGGACATCTAAAGGTTGTAACAAACCTGCTGGTTTCTGATGTTCTATTTTGACTCTTTGACAAGTTAGACACTGGGAGACAAATTTTGCTATTTTGATTTTCATTCCAGGCCACCAAAATTGTTTCCTAAGATCCTGATACACTTTATTCTTTCTTGGATGAATTGTATATTTACTCTTATGAGCCTCATCTAAAATTTTTCCTCTGAGCTTAGGATCATTTGTGACACATATTTTACCTTTATACAAGATCAGTCCGTCTTGTGCCAAACTAAAATCTTTTTGTTCCCCTCTAAGAGTTTGCAAAGACATATCCACATTTTGAGCTTCCTTATGTTGGGACCTTAAATCACAAACAATTTGGAAAGCACCAAGACACATTTTTTTTGGTTGAACATCAACTATGGTTAAGTTCATATCCCTAAAGTTTTCTATCAATAACAACTCTTGGATCATTAGGCTGGACATATGTAGTGATTTTCTACTAAGTGCATCAGCTACTACATTAGCCTTATCTGGATGGTACTTAATTTCTAGGTCATAATCTTTTAAAAAATTCCACCCATCTCCTTTGCCTCATTTAATTCCTTTTGGTCAAAAAGATATTTCAAACTCTTATGATCAGTATAAACTTCAAAGTTCACTCCATACAAATAATGTCTCCATGTTTTCAGAGAAAAAAGGATAATTTTCTTCATGAGGTCTTAGTTGCCTAGAAGCATATGGTACTACTTTATTTTCCTGCATAAGTACACAACCTAAACCTTTTCTAGAGGCATCACTATAAACCACAAAATGTCCTAAGGGATTTGGTATAACCAATACAGGTGCAGTTGTGAGTCTGTCTTGTCTTTAGTTCTTGGAAACGCAACTCACATTCCTTGGTCCAAACAAAAGGAGTTCCTTTCCTAGTTAGTTTAGTCAGAGGCTTTGCTATAAGAGAAAATCCCTCAATAAACCTTCGATAGTATCTTGCCAATCCTAAGAAACTTTTTATCTCAGTTATTGTCTTTGGTTGTTCCCAATGCATCACAGCCTCAACCTTACTAGGATCTAAAAATACACCTTTAGAACTAATCACATGGCCTAAAAATTTAACTTCTCTCATCCAAAATTCACACTTTTTTAATTTTGCATACAACCGCTTTTCTCTCAGAACTTGAACACTTCTCTTAAATGTGCTTCATGCTCTTCTTTTGTGTGGGAAAAAATCAAAATATCATCAATAAAAACAACCACAAATTTATCTAAATAAGGCCTAAATATTCTATTCATATAATCCATTATTAGAAATCAATGTGGAAGTACGTTGAAGAGTTTTGATGATGCCAAACAAGGACCAATCAAAGTCAAGATGCAAGCCAAGTGTCAAGCAAGGGCTTCAAGTGGTTTTCTTCCTTCCCTCATTAGGAATCAATGTAAGGCTATGTAATTGCTTCACTTTAGTAATAAGCTTTATTTAGAGTTCTTGGAGAAGAAAAAGAGTTTTTCACAAAAAGCGTTTTAAGTTGTTTTTACAGTTTTTCAGTTAGAAATGTTTTTGAAAACCTATGGTTACATACACTGCTTTAGAAAATCATTTTTATGAAAATAAGCAGAAGTAATCGATTACCTCTCCTGAATAATCGATTACCATGCCTCTGAGTTGTGACCTGGGAGTTTTAAGTGGAAATAATCGATTACTTGTTTTAATAATCGATTACCTGTCTCACAGAGAGCTGATAATCGATTACCTTGTTTTATATAATTGATTACTTTCTTAAAAATTAATTTCACTGTTTTCACAGAAAAGAGATAATCGATTACCTCTGAAAAGTAATCGATTACTTTTAGGTTTTCTTGAAATTCGTGTCAGAATCAATCTTAAACATTTCCATATTTGTTTTTACTTAATTGATTCTGATTTATTTTCAAAATTCGAATTTTGATTTATTTTTTGAAAATATTCTTTTTTTAGTTTGAAAATCAATCTTAATATTTTTCCTGATTTGATTTTGATTTGATTCTCTTTTTGAATTTGAATTATTTCCAAAATTGTTTTTGATATGATTTTGATTTTGAATTTGATTTATTTCCAAAATCGTTTTTGATTTGATTCTGATTTTATTTTTCAAATTCAAAATCTTTTATAAGAAAGTGTTTCTCTCTTTCAAAGTTACTTCTTCTGATCACAATTTTGGAAAAACGCTTTTCACGTTCCGTTCTTCTTCTTCTCCACATTCTCTAGTGTTGGCCTATGCTATAGTGAAACTATTACTTTGCCATTAGAGCTTTTATTGTTGTAATCGTGTTATTTAGAACACACTTTTGTTAGCAAGCCTTACTGTTGTATCCGCACTACATAGAGAGCAATTTTGTTACTTGTACCAATCTCTCATAACCATTGTTGTAAAGGGGTGTGTGACCCTTAGCTATTAGGGAGTGGCTCCCTATTTCAAACGTGCGGAACATTTGTGTTTGTAGGGTGAGGAACGCTTGTTGTGTGTCTGCGGTAGTGGCTAGACGAACGGTGGGGCACCTAGTAGATAGGCTACCTTAGTGTGAGGGTGTGACATCCTCTGATTGTAATTGGGGCGAGAGGCGTCTGTGATTATAATTGATAAAATCTCAAGTGGGTCGCTTGGGGACTGGACGTAGGTCTTTTGCTGGAAAGACTGAACCAGTATAAAATATCTGGTGCAATTTTCTCTATCCATTATCTCTTTTATTTACTGTTGTGCATGTTATTATCATGTTAATTATATCTTCTTCGCAATGTAAACATTATTTATATAAATTTAATTATTTTAAATTAATCAACGCGCATTAGACCTTTCGTTGTTATATTGTGTTTTATCTCCGCACGTAATAGTAATCGTTGCTATTAATTGCTTCCGCATAATGGTTTTCATAATTTTAAGAGTTTTTCGCTGCAAAGATTATTTATTTTATTGGAAACGATTTAATTCGAACGTTTATCAATGATTTTATAAAAACTCAATTCACCCCCCTCTTGGGTGACGGTTGCCAATCCTAATATCAATAAAAATGGCAGGGGCATTAGTGAGTCCAAAAGGCATTACTAAGTATTCATAATGGTCGTACCTTGTTATAAAAGCAGTTTTTGGTATATCATCCGCTTATACCCTAATATGGTGATATCCTGATCTTAAATCTAACAAATCATCTATCCTAGGGAGTGGATACTTATTTTTTATAGTTACTTTATTTAGTTGCCGGTAGTTAATACATAACCTGAGGCTACCATCTTTTTTTTTTTACTAAGAGTACAAGGGCTCCCCAAGGTGACTCACTAGGCCTTATAAATTTTTTATCTAACAAATCCTCTATTTTATTTTTGAGTTCATTCAACTCAACTGAAGACATCCTATAAGGTGCTATTGAATAGGACCTACTCCTGGCATAAGATCAATGGAAAATTCTATTTCTCTTTCGGGTGGTAAACTTGGGATTTCAGGTGGAAAAACTTCATGATAATGCTTAACTATAGGGATAGTATCTATATTTGTTTTAGTCTTTATTTCTGAAGAAAGAAGGAGAACATACCCCCAAACTCCTTTCAGTAGGCATTTGCTAGCTCGAGTGGCCGATAACATTAAAGGCATTGATTGTTCTTGATCAAAATCAGCGCAATTTAATATCACATGATTTGAGGACAACTGATTTGGGTCCAATATATAATATTTTGAGCATTGATTTGACTTCCTTTTACTATGTGTTTAACTTGTTTCTCAAGTATTTTGTAGGACTTTTTGTTAATTCTTAGAAATAGTTCTTAGTTTTGAACCCTTTGAACGGTTTGATCATTTTTGGGTATGTTTCAGGTACTTATGGAGCTTAAATGCAAAATATTTTGATGGACTTGGATAGAGGATGAAAAGAGCTTCGAAATGGTCCAAGAACGGAGTAAAACGGAGTTCGGATGAGTCCGGGGCGGCCAAAACAGTCCGGGACGCGCGTGCTGAAATTTTGCTGTACAGAGCGTGCGCGCCCCAGGCTTGAGGACGGGTGCGCCCCAGGCGCGCGGAAGCTGAACAAGGCCAAAACAGGCCCGTTTTGTTGCATTTTGATGGGGATTCAATTGGGACTCAATTAGGGTTTGTTTTAGGCATTAAATACTAGGTTTTTCAGCAGTTTTTGCAAGCTTTTAGAGAGGGAGATTACATAATTTAGAGAGAGCTTTGGAAGGGAGAAGATTGGAGATTGAAGAATTGAAGATCTCTCTTGTAGGTAATCCTTATTGTCTATGATAATGGATTCCTCTTCTATTTCTTCTCTTGTTCTTCATTATTTAACATGTAACTAAAACCCTTTGTTAGGAATTGTTGAATTTGTATGGATTAGTTTATGTAGTTATTGAATTAGTGTTTTTCCGTTTCTAAATCATGTGTTTGATTGTGATTTAATTGTTATGCATGAGTCTGACCAATTTATGTTTTGGATTTCTAATCCCCAAATTGAGAGGTTTAGGGTTTAGATAGGCCTTTCCAATCAAACAATATAATTAATCCAGGGGTAGAGATACAATTGGGTAATTATATAACTTTTATGAAATCCATTGTTCTTAACTATTATTCAATGAATTAATCACTTAAGAGATTGAGATTGGGGGTTATGAATTGAATAAGAAACGATAACTAAATATGAGAGATCTGATAGTTACTAATTTAGGGATTTGTTCATGATTTAGGGGAAGACAATAATTCATAATTGGATAAACGAAACATACAATGAAACCACGTTCCTAACAATCCTTCTCTACCTGCTCACAACTTCTTTTAATTTTCAGCATTTAATTAGTTTTAGTTTTTAATCTCAAATCTATTTTAATCAAATCTGAATTTTAATTATAGGATTTACTTTTAGTTGCATTAAGGTAAAAGTAGATTGAACATTCTCACAAACTCCCTTTGGGACGATATCTGGTCTTCCTGAGACTATATTACACGTTGACCCAGTACACTTGCTGGCATCTCAACAAGTTTTTGGCGCTGTTGCCGGGGAGTTTATAATTGTTCAATTTATTTTTGGTACTTAGTGTAATTTTTAGTGAGTTCTATTTTTTTAGTTTTAGTTTTTTTTTTATTTTTTATTTATTTATTTAGTTTAGTTAGTTTCTTGTCTCAACAGGTGCTGCGTAATCTTTTTGTTGTTTTTGTGCTCGCAGGTATTTTATCTATTTGAGTGCAAAACAAAATCATTCAATTAAGACTCTATCTACCTTAATTCCTAACTTAAATCTTCAAATCTTCTCTTCTCTTCCCTTAATGGTTTTGAGGAAACCGCGATTGGTGGTTGAAACAACTAAGGAACCCTAGGAACACACCTAGAAGGGGGGGTTGAATAGGTGTTTAAGAAACCTTGAAAGATTTTCGAACTAAACAAATCGAAACAATTAAAACAAATGATTTTTGCAAATTCTACAGAATTTAATCGATTAACCTGCAATTTACTCGAGTATTAATCGATTAAATATATGCTTAATCGATTAAATCTGACAGAAAACAGAAAAATCAATTTTTCATTCGAATACGAAAATCAATCAATCAACACTTAAGATCAGAGATTCAGCGGAAACAATTAACACCTATATTCTTATTGATTACCTAGGTTATGAAAATGATTTTCCCCAAGTTAATTTGAACAATAAAGATTCAATTCAATCAATTATGAAAATCACTCTTTTCTAGGTTTTCAACCAAGAACACAATTAAAGACTTGAATTATAAAGAGTAAGAGTTTAGAGATACGACACAGTGATTTATCCTGGTTCACTTTCATCTGCTTGAAAGCTACATCCAGTCCCCTCTTCAACCAAGAGAGATTCTTCACTATGAGGAATTAGAGTTCTCAAATTACAAGTAAGTGTCTCACAAGACTCCCTTCTTGCTAGCCTACAAGAGATACCACACCCTTGCCTTGTAATCCTATTGATCTTCTCTCTAATCTAACCTCTACCCCTTGTTGATAATCGACACAACAAGTCTTCTTTGCTTGATGATAATCCACACACCAAGGCTTCTCTTTGCTTGATTCACAATCAAGACTTTCTTCTTCAATTGCTTGAATGAACTTGCTTGATGATAAACGACACACCAAGTCTTCTTTGTTGTTGTAGTTGGCTTGCCTTCTTGCAAAGATTACAACTCAATGAATACACAATAACAATCCTATGAATCTCAATCAATAGCTATGACAAATCACCATAAGAGATTCAAAGGTTCTTGATCAAAGAATATGAAAATATGAAAGCTTTGATCTTTGAAATTGAGAGAGAATAGAATGGCTTGATTCTTGTAAAATTGATTATGAAAGTGTTCTCATTAATCACAAAGGTTAGGAAAAGGTTTATATAGAATACCCAAAAGTTGTAGCACTTGAAAACTGATTTTGAGAAGTGAAAATCGTATTTTAAAAAAACAGTTCAGCAGTGTTTAATCGATTAAATCTTCACTTAATCGAGTACTAATCGATTAAATTCATCCTTAATCGATTAAATCCATACTGCACATTTTAGAAACTTGTTTTTTCAAAACTAAACCTTTCCTTTCAAACCTTTAAGCCACCTATTGATTCTAGGTTAAGTGAAAACTCAAATTATGATTTAATCATGACTATGATAGAGATTCACTACCCTCTAAATAATCTACCCAAATAAAAGACCTAAGAAGCTTGAGAGGCAAAAGATAAAACAATTACAATTACACTCAAACTATGTCTTCATGAGCTTGTTTTCTCTCTTCTTCATTTGATGTTTGTTGTTGCTTGTTGAACTTGAAACTTGATCAACACATGATAGCTTGTTCAAAACACTTTGTAACCTTTTGTCATTATCAAAACATTCATCATGGAACTTACAATCTCCCCCTTTTTGAAAATGACAAACCATGTTTTGAATTTGATTGAAGTTGTTGATGCTTTAACAATTTGATCACTTGGTGAGAAACTTGCTCCCCCTCAATAAATGCTTTTTACATTTGAATCCCAATTGAGTAAGCTTGATTCTCCCCCTATCTTCAACAACTTAGCTCAACCTACATAAAAACAACAAAACAACCTTTTTCCACAAAAACATATCATTTCTCCCATTTTTCAAAACATACAATTTCTTCCCAAAATATCGTTTCTTCAAAACATACTATTTCTCCCCCTTTGGCATTATCAAAAAGTAATAAATATACCAATTGAAATATAAAAAACTAAGCCAAAATAGAAGAAACAAAGAAATGATCATGATTTCTCTATAACAAACATTTCTTCACAACATTGATACCAATTGAGATATAACAAGTACTATACTTTGAAATGTGAAACCAATTGGCAAGAAAATATAACAATGAATTATGAACCAACTGAGATATCATCAATGTAAAGAAATAAGATATATTGTGATATTTCTTCAATAACAACAATAATAGCATGATAATCATCTAATCATCAAAATTAGTATCAATTGAACTTTAGAAAAGAAAATTTAGGAGATACCAATTGAGAAGATACTATAATCATCAATATCTAACAATATCACTTGTACCAAATTTGTAGGACTTCTTTTGAGATGCAAAAGTGAAACCAATTGAAGATGCAAATGTATGAATAACACTTGTAAGCCCTTTGCTCTTCAATCATACCTACAAAACAATCATGCTTTGCCTTTTGGTATCCAAATGGCTTTGGATCCATTTTTGTTAGTGTAGGGACTCTCACCCTTTTTCATCCAAACAAAATCTCCTTTAGATATACCATGCACTTTAATATAACACACATTTGAAGTATGTCCATGAGTACCACAATAGAAACATGTTGGTGCATTTGAAAAATCAACTTTAGAAAAATCAACAACATTTCTATGAGATTTACTCTTAGCATTAGTATAACCCAAACCAAACTTGTTTGAATTTTCACTTTGAAAATTTAACAATGTGCGCAATCTAATATCACCATTTGTGAAACTTTCAAGCTTATTTTTCAAAATAGCATTTTCATCTTTAAGCAACTTGCAATTCTCACAATCAACCACAATATTCACTCTACTAGCACAATCACAAGAAGAACTAGCATATATAAGATCAAGAGTTTCATTTTCAAGATTAAGCTCATCAACTTGTTTTTGAAGTTCTAAAATCTCTTTTTGATGTTTCAAAATGAGCTTCTTCCTTTCAATGTTTTTCAAAGCTAGTTTTTCAAGTTGTTCATGCATTTCTTCATAAGCATTATATAACAATTCATATTTAGAAGAAATTTCGGATTTAGTATGACTTACATTGCTATCCTCGCTTTGTTCACTTGATTCATCATTTGAACTTTGTTCTTCATCATCTACTAGAGTTATCAAGTTGAGACAAGCGACTTCTTCATTATCCGATGAACTACTCGATGTGCTTTTCTTGTTATCTTAATCACTATCCCAAACTATGTATGCTCTTTTAGATTTAGAATTTTTCTTGTCTTTCTCCTTCTTCTTGAGATACCTAGAGCACGAATACTTGAGATGTCCGGGCTTTCCACATTCATGGCAAACTACACCTTCTTTTGATGTCTTGGTCTTGTAGTGTGGGGAATCCTTCTCTTTAACTTTGTCTTTGTTCAACCTTCTTTTTCTCCTTAGAAACTTGTCAAACTTCCTTAGTAAAAGTTTCATGTCTTTTTCATCAATATCCGAATCGGAATCTTCACTATCATCATCATCGGAACTCTCTTTCTTTTTGTATGATCTATTAACTTTAAGAGCAAGTCCCTTTCTTTCTTTGTTCTTATCCGACTCTTCATTGATACTTAATCGTCCAAGCTCCATTTCATGTTCTTGAAGCTTTCCAAAAAGTGTTGCTAGATCCATAGCATCCAAGTTTTTAGATTCAACAATAGCCGTTACTTTTGGTTGTCAATTCCTGTCTAAACATCTCAACACTTTGTTAGAAAGTTCACCTTGTAAGAAAGTCTTACCAAGAGCAAGTAAATTGTTAATAATATGAGTAAAACGCTTTTGCATATCATTAATAGATTCATCTGGAAGCATTTGAAACAATTCATAATCACGCATTAAAGCATTCAATCTAGCTCTCCTAACCTCACTAGTTCCTTCATGAGTCACTTGTAAAGTGTCCCACATTTCCTTAGCACTAGAACATTGTGAAACTCTAAAGAACTCATCATAGGACAAGGCGGAGGTGATGATATTCTTTTCTTTATAATCATATTGAACTTTCTTTCTATCATCATCCTTCCACTTATCCTCGGGGATTAAATGTACTACGCCTTCAACTAAACTAGAGGGGATATGAGGACCTTTTTCAACTACTTTCCAAATTTCACTATCTATGGCTTGGATAAAGATTTTCATTCTAACTTTCCAATATGCATAGCCTTCTCCGGCAAACAATGGAGGACAATTTATTGAAGCACCTTCACCACCAAAGGGATTCATGGAACCCATTGCGATTTTCTTAAAGGATCTTTACGAAAAAGCTCTTATGCTCGTGTCTTTCGACCGAGCTCTGATACCAATTGAGGAAACCGCAATTGGTGGTTGAAACAACTAAGGAACCCTAGGAACACACCTAGAAGGGGGGGTTGAATAGGTGTTTAAGAAACCTTGAAAGATTTTCGAACTAAAAAAATCGAAACAATTAAAACAAATGATTTTTGCAAATTCTACAGAATTTAATCGATTAACCTGCAATTTACTCGAGTATTAATCGATTAAATATATGCTTAATCGATTAAATCTGACAGAAAACAGAAAAATCAATTTTTCATTCGAATACGAAAATCAATCAATCAACACTTAAGATCAGAGATTCAACGGAAACAATTAACACCTATATTCTTATTGATTACCTAGGTTATGAAAATGATTTTCCCCAAGTTAATTTGAACAATAAAGATTCAATTCAATCAATTATGAAAATCACTCTTTTCTAGGTTTTCAACCAAGAACACAATTAAAGACTTGAATTATAAAGAGTAAGAGTTTAGAGATACGACACAGTGATTTATCCTGGTTCACTTTCATCCGCTTGAAAGCTACATCCAGTCCCCTCTTCAACCAAGAGAGATTCTTCACTATGAGGAATTAGAGTTCTCAAATTACAAGTAAGTGCCTCACAAGACTCCCTTCTTGCTAGCCTACAAGAGATACCACACCCTTGCCTTGTAATCCTATTGATCTTCTCTCTAATCTAACCTCTACCCCTTGTTGATAATCGACACAACAAGTCTTCTTTGCTTGATGATAATCCACACACCAAGGCTTCTCTTTGCTTGATTCACAATCAAGACTTTCTTCTTCAATTGCTTGAATGAACTTGCTTGATGATAAACGACACACCAAGTCTTCTTTGTTGTTGTAGTTGGCTTGCCTTCTTGCAAAGATTACAACTCAATGAATACACAATAACAATCCTATGAATCTCAATCAATAGCTATGACAAATCACCATAAGAGATTCAAAGGTTCTTGATCAAAGAATATGAAAATATGAAAGCTTTGATCTTTGAAATTGAGAGAGAATAGAATGGCTTGATTCTTGTAAAATTGATTATGAAAGTGTTCTCATTAATCACAAAGGTTAGGAAAAGGTTTATATAGAATACCCAAAAGTTGTAGCACTTGAAAACTGATTTTGAGAAGTGAAAATCGTATTTTAAAAAAACAGTTCAGCAGTGTTTAATCGATTAAATCTTCACTTAATCGAGTACTAATCGATTAAATTCATCCTTAATCGATTAAATCCATACTGCACATTTTAGAAACTTGTTTTCTCAAAACCAAACCTTTCCTTTCAAACCTTTAAGCCACCTATTGATTCTAGGTTAAGTGAAAACTCAAATTATGATTTAATCATGACTATGATAGAGATTCACTACCCTCTAAATAATCTACCCAAATAAAAGACCTAAGAAGCTTGAGAGGCAAAAGATAAAACAATTACAATTACACTCAAACTATGTCTTCATGAGCTTGTTTTCTCTCTTCTTCATTTGATGTTTGTTGTTGCTTGTTGAACTTGAAACTTGATCAACACATGATAGCTTGTTCAAAACACTTTGTAACCTTTTGTCATTATCAAAACATTCATCATGGAACTTACAGGTTTGCCTCGGCCTCTCTCCCTTCTTCTAGGGTTGATGGGTTTTCTCCTTGATCTTTGATGAAGAAATGTGTGGAAGAAATAAATCAAGGGTGTTTAGGCTAAGAGCTTGGGTTTTCACTCTTCTTCCTCTATTTTCCTCTCACGGGTTCTCTCTTTCTCCCTATGGGTTTCAAGAGCTTGAGAGTGCTCTTGAAACTTTGTGTGTTGGTGTTGGTGTAGGAAGGAAAATGAATGAAGGAAATGAAATAGGAACCAAGCCAACACATACACATACACGGCTTTAAGGGAAATTACAAGGGGTGGAGAATTCCCTTTTTAGCCTTGACTCAAGGTGTGGAGCTAAGGGTAATTTAGTCTAGCTCAAATGTTGCATGGGAGGGGTCTTGTCGTTGGAGACAAGGGTGGAGAAAAGTCCTCCCTAGCTTACATGAGTCACCACTCCTAATCTCTCCCTATTTTCCATTTGAATTTTCATTTTCTTAATGCTTAAAAAAATAAACTTCATTTGGTCTTTCTAGTCCTATGTTGGCCGAAACACACACACACATGCACACACATACATATATAATTTCATCGACACATAGCATGCACTCATGCATACACTTAACACACACATTCATATACAATTCATTTTCATGTTGATCACATGGCATGGATTCATGGAATAATGCATACCTATTCACCATACACCCACACACGTATTACACATATACATACACATTCATGCATCATATACTACTCATACACATATATTCACATGCATTTACACATGCATCATATTCTTTTTCAATAATTTAAGTACTCACATGATCCTGGGCATACTTATGCATACCAAAAACCGTATATACACGCACAATCACAAAATAAATCACCAACATTTAAATTTTTCCAAAAACTTAATTTCTAAACCTTGGACATCATTTCTCTAAAAATCATTCATTATCTTGAAAATGTGAATTTAAGGAAAATCATTTAGGAAAACACCCTTTCAAAACACTTTTCTCAAAAATAAATCTCTTTAGTGTTTTAAATTAATATGAGGAATTTGCGGGGTGTTACATTCTCCCCAACTTAAAGATTTCTCGTCCCCGAGAAATACACTGTGGATTGGGCAGCAGGGCACCAACATTCTCATGTCAGTCTGATGTTTCTTGTTAACCTCTTCCAGGTGGAGAGATTCCACTCGTACCGTCACTTGCGTGTCGATTCGGGTTAGGTCCAACGGACTAACCGAAGAAGATGCCGCTCCCTCAGCCGATCGTTGTCACAGAAAGTCCAACCATTGGTACGGACTTGAGGGGAATTCAAACAAACAAGCATTCACACATCTCCAAAAGTATAGGATTTTACCTAAAAATCCTTAAATATTCACTATTCACCACGACTTGGGTTCCTACAATGATCATTCCTTCCTTCAATCCTCCTTCTAACTCTAGGGTTTTCGTCTATCATATTCTAGCTTAAGGGAAATCCTATTACCACTTAGACTTCACCCTTGATCATCTCGTTTCCTAATTAGGGTGTAAGGCAATCCTAATTCTCAAATTTCTCCTGAAAATTCCTCTAAAGGCCGATAACATACACCTCTTTTTCTCCTTGTGACTCCCCAACTTTGATTCAACTTATAACTATCTCGTGGTGATCTTATAGCCTTACTTAACTTAAACTATTCCTCCTTCCTCAATCACTCCAACCTTGAACTATTTGGGGTAACTATGGCACTTCCAACTCCACAATTC